>CP092883.1:69673920-70016895 GCA_030710605.1 Cordylochernes scorpioides | reverse complement strand
CCCAGTTATTTTTGTTACGTGATTTTAAATAATAAAAACGTATTTATAAATATCAAATATTTATTGCACAAAAACAAAAAAGAGAATGTAAAGAAATAAATTAGATATCCTCACTGGTCTTTGCCTTTTTCGCTACATTTTCCTCGCTTTCACCTGTAGGCCGTTTAGAAAAAAACATGTCCAAGTCCAACTTATCACAGCGGAAGCACGCTGCTAACTGATCGTGATGGCGCGACTGCGTGTTACTACCTGTTGTGTTTTAACTTTAAAAGCACACAAAAATATAATAAACTTGAATTTGTTTATTCAAGTCTCAAAAAACAAAGCTTTGCATATAGAACAAATAATAATGAAGAAGAAGAAAGAAACATTTTAGGAAAAGCAAAAACAAAACAAAAGTACTGGTCAAAAAGAAACATTTAAAATCACAGATTAATATCTTCAACACTACCGAACCGAACTCGTATCTCGAATTTCGTTCGTAACTAAAAGCAAAAAATCACTTGCTCGTCGGCTCGTATCTCGAAAAACTCGTATGTTGGGGCGCTCGTATGTCGAGGTACCACAATATATAGATTCAGTATTGGAATCTCCCATGGGATATACCATAGCCTAACAACCCGGGCTCTCCTGGAGGTGGTTTCTTACCAGAGACCTATGTCATGTCTTGAGTCAAACCGACAGAGTGTCTGATGAGAGACCGGGTTTAATTTGTTTTTAGGTCCCTCATGAGAGCGAGAACTACTTTAATACACATTATATATGACATAACTAAATAATTGCACCATAATGGTGAATATGGCTGAGCCTTTAGTTAAAAATAGCCATGGTTCAGTAAAACAACTTAATAAAATATAATACAATTGTGTATTGTAAAACGACATTTGAAAACCATCCCGTATGTGTCTCTTTTCAACGAAAAATCAAAATTTATTTCAAGGAGAAATAACGACTATTTCCAACCTTTGGGATGAGGTATGAAAGGGTGATTTGTGAAGAGTAATGATAAACGGAAAAATAAAAGTGTCCAGGGATGGGAATCGAACCCACAATGTCCCGCTTACCGGGCAGATGTCCATCCCTGGACACTTTTATTTTTCCGTTTATCATTACTCTTCACAAATCACCCTTTCATACCTCATCCCTAAGGTTGGAAATAGTTGTTATTTCTCCTTGAAATAAATTTTGATTTTTCTTCGAAAAGAGACACATGCGGGATAATATTTCAAATGTCGTTTTACAAAACAACTTAATATTGAAGATTATTTTATGCTCGTTTTTTTAAGGGTAGGTTGGCTATATCTTCCGTTCGTTATATCAGGTGTTACGGCGATCATGGAGTACATTCTAGTTACGTAATTTAACAAAAAAAATGCTCCAATGGCCCCCGATTCTTGCAAAAGTCCAACCCCACCAGCGAGTGCAAGTAATCAAACGGGGCTCTGGCACATTTGTAAGTGCAAAGTCGAACTGCTTTTCACATGTGTAGACATGTGGTGTACTTAGAGTAAAGACAGTCGCTAACTACCCACCATGATTATCATGGCCTGTACCACGTGTACTAGGGATAAGCAAAAAAAAAAAAAAAAACGTAATTTAACGTCTAAGTATGTCTGGATCCTGGTAGGGCCACCCAAGGCGTGTAGGCTCCTCCCAAGGCTGAGTAGGACACCCCAGCTAAGTCTGTGGACCCCACCATAGAATTCCTTTTTTCATGAACACCCGTTGTATCGAGCTCAAGACAAAGATGGCTGGCGTCGCATCGTGTTTGGTATGTTTTTTTTGCTTATCCATAGTACACGTGGTACAGGCCATGATAATCATGGTGGACAGAGGTAGGCGACTGCTTTTACTGTAAGTACACCACATTTCTACATACGTGAAAAGCAGTTAGACCTGTTTGGGATGTAATACGTACCACAACATTCAATCAACTTTTTTGTAGCACGATAAGGAGATGCCTTTTTAATAATTTATGCACCTTATCCCAGTACAATATCACATTTGTACTATTGTTTAATATAGATGTATGATTCACCTATTGTTATGTATTTATAATCAGGTCGCAGTGATGATGCGACAATCTGCCTATTTACTGATCTGCACAGAAGCGATATCCAGTGAGGAACTTCCGATTATTGCTGGTTGAAAACTTTACCCAATACCCTGCTTAGTCACACAATTAAATTAAGAATATTTATATTAACTCAATGAATACATAACACCTATGTTTGTAGAACGACAGTTGAAAATTATCCCGCATGTGTTTCTTTTGAACGAAAAATCGAAATTTATTTTAAGGAAAAATAACGATTATTTCTAACCTTAGGGATTAAGAATTCACCATTCCTGGACACTTTATTTTTCCGTTTATCATTACTCTTCACAATTCATCCTTTCATACTTCATACCTAAGGTTAGAAATAATCGTTATTTCTCCTTAAAATAAATTTAGATTTTTCGTTCAAAAGAAAGACATGCGGGATAAATTTCAAATGTCGTTCTACAATCATAAACCGCATGTATTATAAACACCAATGTTTGTGTAGTAAGTTGAAGCTATATAGACGTTTAGAGGGCAGTAGCTAACCAGGGAGAGAGATTGCAGGAGTTCCCAGCTGTGGACGACATCACAGCCAGCATGGTCTCCTTGCTGAAGGGAGAGGAATGGAAGCGGGTGCGGGCCAAGCTGACGCCCGTCTTCTCCTCGGGCAAGATGAGGAAGGTACGTACAGCCTCCTTCCGGTGATGGTCACGGAATTTACTTCTTATATAGAGAATTAGAATAATTATTTGGTACATTTATCTTCTCGTAAAGCAGAAAAATCAGACGACGCGGGTACTGTGTCGTTTTTTCACTAAACAAGAACTATTTAGCCAATTCGATACAATTATATTTTAATACAAAGGAATAAAGCGCCATATATATATAACAAATGAAAATATTAAGACGCGATGTTTCTTTTAACAAATAAATCAAAATTCTACTGCCCTAAAAGATTATGTCCATAGTTTGCTTAAATACCATTTCTGAGATTCCACCCTTCAGTGTAGCATATAAAAGCAGAATGATCCAATACAGTATTAGAGCTCTAAAGAAGCGGTCTGGTAGATTTAATTGGCAAAACTGCTGGGAGGGTTCACCACTGATGAGCCAAGCCCTCCTAATATTTTTTCATCGCACTAAGGACAGTAGAAATTTTATTTATTTGTGAAAAGAAACTTTCGCATCTTAATGTCTTCATTCGTTACAATTATATATATTCCTTTGTAATCTCAGAAGAAGACCAAGTTACACTCACTCCTCACTTTCTTACTGCTACTCTTTTTGTGTTGTTTTTCTTGATTCCCTCTTTCTCTTTCTTGTTTTTTTTTCTTTTTCTTCTGTCTATATCGTTGTTTCCTTTGTCTCACTGCTTTGTTCTTATGCATACCTCTGGTGAATCTTGTATAGGGTCAGTGACCCTAAATAAAGGCTTTTCGTTGTTGTTGTTGTATATCTATTCCTTTGTATTCTCTTTTTCACATTTAAATTGAAGTAGTATTATAACTCTTTTAAACAAATATTTGACCAATAATCGAAATATATGTAGCTTTTATATTATGATGCATTAGCGCGTTATCTGTTATCTGCATGCAGTAAGGACAGTAGAAATTGTTTATTTTTAGAAAGAATCATACGCGTCTATAATAGTTTCGAATTTTGATATGTAGATTTTGTAAACACTATTTTCTTCTTCTCTTTTTACCACCGGAATAAGTCGAAATGACATCATAAAATGTCGTAGATTGCACATGACAGATGTTTGACTCATCTTATTGTCGCAATTTCTTAGCTTCTTGTGGCTACTTGGCAATCGAAGGGCAGTGGAAATTTGTTTTATTTGAAAAGCGGGAATATTTAGTTGACATTTTCAATAATAGGTGGCGCGCTGATGGATATTGCTTAGCTAAACGCCATATTTGACAAATTCAATCTCAAGATGAGCGTTCTGAGTTTGCCAGAGCTGATGTTCTGTCCCTCGCCAGAGTCTGCTAGATTGCAATGACGATCAATAGCTGAAGTTCAGTATTTGCATTTATTTTGAAGGGAGTGGTAGCTCAAATTTTCTTTGTTGAGAGAAAATATCTGAATTTCAATTTCTCCGTTAAATATAAAGGTAGTATTTGTGTTCGGTAAATTTCGCTGGTTTCAGCAAACTTTAAACTTGAGGTATAGTTGGAGTCTTCCCTATGGATGTAACGGACCCCCCAGAATCTAACATTTAGGTACTGGACTTATACAACTTACACACTCTTTATTTCCAACCACAATACATGTATACAGTAGATATACACACGTGCCCAGATATTCTTGGTCAAATATCATACAAAAATATACCCACAGAGCTATTAAAATTATAAAAGCTCTAACAGTGTAATGTCGGTTCAATGAATATTGGTTCCTATATCTGTGAATAAATTATTTGACTTCAGAAGTTGCTTCACTGAAGATTTCCCACAACAGGTTGTAACTGGGAAGGTATGAATATCACTGGTGGAAACGGTGTTGAGAGTTGAGGAAATGTTTAACGACTTTTTCCTTTAGAGACGTGAACAAGTTTTTCCATTACCAGGAAATATTGAGTCACCAATACATAAAAACATAGAATACATCATGAAAAAAGGCATTTCCTTATCGTGCAACTGAAAGTTGCTGATGGCTTGCGCCATCTATCGGAATAAATATCAACTATTCTCGTTGATTTTTAATTATTCCAGAATTGGCAAAATACCCATTCTTGATCAATCAAGAAAAGCTAACCACGGACGCGTTTTTTATGCACCTTATCCCAGTACAATATCGTATTTTTACTATTTTTTTCATAGAATACATCGTTTTTTCATTTGTCTAATGTACGTACTGACAATGTTCTATTAAATTTCAACGTCTAGTGTTTGTACAATTCAATTCTACTTTATTACATGAGAAGTGGTAGAAATATTCGACAGCTACGACCCGGAATCCCGCATTCGACACTTTTTTTTTCTGAAGAAAAAAATTCTCTCAATAGTAACCGATTCTTGCAAAAGTCTAGCACCAACAGTGAGAGAATGCAAATAACCTCTCTTTCACTGTTGGTGCTAAACCCCGAAAATTGGTAAAAATCGAACTGTTTTCTACCTATGCCGACATTTGCTGCACTTGCAGTAAAAGAGGCCGATAAATACACACCATGAGTATAATGACCAGTACCATGATAATTTGAGAAAAAATCAAAACATTCCACTTGTAAAAACATGTCACAAACACACCAATCAAAACATACACTTGTGATCTTCTAACTTATCAAACTCATTTCTAATTACTGTATTTATATTTTCCTTTTTAAGGGGGTCGGTGGAAGGATGGTCTAAACCGTTGGTTTTTGACCGGTACGACCCGGGTTCAATTCCCGCATTGGGCACTTTTTTTCGGATAAAAAAAAAAATGCTCCAATGGCCCCCCGATTCTTGCAAAAGTCTAACCCCACCAGCGAGTGCAAGTAACCAAACGGGGCTTTGGCACATTTGTAAGTTCAAAGTCGAACTGCTTTTCACATGTGTAGACATGTGGTGCACTTACAGTAAAAGCAGTCGCCTACTTCTACCCACCATGATTATCATGGTCTGTACCACGTGTACTAGGGATAAGCAAAAAAAAAAAAATTTCTTTAGAAAAATTATTGTAAATATTAACACAGGGGGGGGGGGGGAGTCAATAAAGATTTTAAAATTGTTTAATTTATCAAACTATGACTTTAATAAAGAAATCCAACCCGGATCTGTGAGTGGAAAAAGAGAAAAATAAATATTTGGTCGTTTATAATGTTTATTAGCATTGAGAACAATTCAGTTTTGCCTGAAGCAAAAATCCACAATTCTACATGTGCGACCACGTTCCAGTAGTGTAAGTGCATGTGTACAGATGGCCCTCCTGATCAACGAGTGCGCTGAGACCACCTGCCAGAATTTCGCTGAGATCAGCGACACCAAGGAGCCCTACAACGTCAGGAAGTAAGTAACCGTGATTATCATTATGGTCCAGACACACCTCGCTGCTGCAATAGACACCTACATATCAGCCACAACTACATCCATAGATGTAGTAATCTGTAAATTCTGCAAAACTAAAAGCATAAAAGAAATGGCCCACTACATCTCTGAATGCAATATTGTTAACAAGGAACGTAATAAGATCTTAAAGAACCCAAGTCTACGTGAACCCAGTTCAGCTAATCAGAATAATGTCCGAGAAAAAATATATAGCGATAGAATTGTTTAACTTTCATAAAGCGTTAGAGAACAAGGTAATCTCTAAGAACTAAAATTACAGAACAATTTCCTTCCATAGTTAATTTGTATAGTTATGTTGAATACTTTGTTTTCATTTTCCCATCTCTCTTTTGTTTATGTTTTTTTCCCTTTCTCCATGAAAATGATGTATGGCGAGTCCTTACAGGACGGAAATGTCCTAATAAAGCTGTTTATAGGTTCCATTCGTGGAAAGTGTTTCATCCAGAAGTAACCGGTTGAATATCATCAAATGGGGCATGAATGTACATACTTCTACATTGACCAAATGATTAAAAATGAGTAAAAAAACTATTTCAGACGATTTGTATTCACATTTCGATCAATTTTTGAACACCATAAGATAGAGGTTGCCTGGCCGGCATTCATAGCTCTTAAAAAAAGAGACACTTGGGCGAGAAAATGTTTTATTTTTCGACGATTCAACAAAATATTGCCACGTGGAAAATTAGGGAAGACAAAAACTTCAGGATGGTGCAGCAATTTATTTCAGGCAAGCACAAACTATGAATGGTAAACAAAAGATAAGCCACGAGGGAAATTTACAGAGTAGCAAAATATAAACATAAAAATGACCACTCTGTTAATAAAATTAATGAATACTTTGTTACAATATGATGGTGTTTGTGTTATTGGGGAATACTAATTCTGAAAGACAGAGAACGGAGGGTAAAAATCCATCTGGTAGATTTTTGTCTCAAAGCTACCATACAAACCCTTCATTAAAAAGCTAATGTGCTCGTTGTCAGGAAATGCCTTTTTTGATTTAACCCTAAGGATTTAATTGGACATTCCTACTAATAAACCATTTAGAGAACGCCATTAATGATAACAATTAGCGATAATTAACTTTGATGAGTCTCAAAGATGCTAATTATATTTGACTCCGTAGTTAAAAGCCGAACACAATATGCAAATTAATATAGGGTGGCCGATTTCCAAGTTTTGTTTTTGACCTTTGCTGAGATTCCTGAGTTCCAGCTCCAGAGCTGCTGTGGCCATCTCAACGATAAATACTTGTTTTATAAAGTGATTGTTTAGTTCGTCGGTTATTCAACTGAGAACAGGAAAATGAATAAATAAAATATTATTTTAAAATTTTGCTTTAATCTTAGAAAGACATCCCGAAAGAAACTCATGCGATGCTGGTACGTGAAGATCAACCACTGTCCATGAAGTGTGAGTACGAGTGTTTGGCCCGTGTTAGAGAAGGGCGGGGAAGTGACAGCCCCCGTAGCGGAAGACCGTCGATCTTTGCCAGCAGCGGAAACATTGAGAATACGGAATTATCCATAAGAGAACCTGAGGGAATAACGCTGAATGCTGCAAGGTATATTGACATTTTGACCCGTTTCATGAAACGTCTAAGCAGGGTACGACCCCACAACAAGATTAATAGTTTCTTGTCCACGACAATGCTCACAGAGCTGTCAAACTGTTCCTGGCAACAATGCATCCACCATATTCGCCAGATCCTCCAGGCTTCTTCCCACGTCTCGCTTTGAAAGGAAAGAGATTTGATGATAATTCTATCATCTATAATTATACGACACGTGACGAGGCTTCTGAGGTCCATCCCAAAAGAAGCCAAAGTTTCCAGGACAGCAGCGTTGCATAGTTACGGGAGGTGACAGTAAGGTGTTGGCATTTCATCTACGTTTACATTACAGGACTTTTCACCGAACTTTATTGTCAGAGGTTGTATTAAATATATCGCGGCAAGGCTGAAGCCTTGTATGTAATACCATGTGACGAAATGAGGTAATCGGACAGAAGCCACACGGATTCAGTAGTAATTGTTGTAGATATGTTGCTAAGTACAGAATTAAATACAGTAGTTCTGACCTTTCTCAATTCTCTTTGTTGTCCCCAGGATCTTCGGGGCCTTCACAATGGACGTGATCGCCACGACGGCCTTCGGCACCAAGCTGGACTCCCACCACGACCCCGAAAACCCCTTCGTCAAACATGCCCAGAAAGTCTTCAACCAGGAGATCACCATTTTCAAAGCATTGTTCTGTTAGTTCATTAACTTTACAACATTTTCTAATTTTGTTTGTACACAGGGTAATCACCCGGTATTTCTTAAAACAAGAGAATAGGTCTTTCTTCTTCTTCTTTCTTATCTCCACACTGGGTGAAGTAGAATGCATCTGCCTTTGTCATTAAGACTGGGAGCACTACTCAGTGGCAGGCCGACTTTGCTCCAAAAGAAATGGCCGCCTCTGACATGAGGAACAGATGCCATGTGCAGCCGCTCCTAACATGGAGTACAAACGCTGCTCATCCTGTATCCCTGGATCCTTTACAGGGTACTATCAGCCTGGCCAGCTGAGCCCAGGTTTTTTAGTGAGCTTGTTACTGCTCCCCCTCCTCCTTTTACATCCGGGCTTGGGACCGGCAAAGGCGGAGTTGGAGAATAGGTCTTTGGGCGAAGTGTGTCTTTATTTGGTGGATCAGACGCAAGCCCTTTGAGCACGCTGTACTTCAACTGGCAAAGGGATAAAAAGAGATAAGAACGTTTTATCATTTTTACACAGAAGTGCATCGTGCCTGAAAGCCTGCCTCTTATCCACCAATAAAGACCTGCTTAGCATAACGACTTATCGTCTTTATTTTACAAGGGGGGGGGGGGGGGGGGGGGGTCGGTGGAAGGATGGTCTAAACCAGGGGTCTCCAAACTTTCCAGCCTTAGGGCCATACTGATGGGGTCTTTCCAGCCTTAGGGCCATACTGATTACTCCAGTAAGTTCCGAGGGCCAAGATGGCAACACTGCATATTATTAATTTTCCTGTATTAATTGTTATGTTTATTTGTTATTAAATGTTATTATTAATTGTTGCTTTTGTGTGTGATTTAGCAGAATGGAAAAGAAGCGAAAAATTGATAGTGAATGCAGAAAATTCAAAGATCAGTGGAACATTCAGTATTTCGTAATTGAGTCCAGTAACAAGGCGCTATGTTTGATTTGCAATGAAAGCATAGCCGTTCTCAAAGAATATAACATGAAACGTCATTATGAAACAAAACATTCTCAAAATTACTCAAAATATACAGGAATTGTGCGGACAGAAAAATTCGAAGCTTTGAAGCGCGGATTGAAATCGCAGCAATCTTTATTTACAAAAGTCAAAACTGAACAAGAGGCGGCAACTCGTGCCAGCTTTCGTGTGGCTCTTGAAATTGCAAAACGTGGAAAACCATTCACCGATGGAGAAATGATCAAGGAATGCATAATTGCAGTAGTCGAAGAAATGTGCCCTGAAAAGGTAAATTTATTAAAAACTGTCAGTATGTCAGCAAACACTGTGGCTCGAAGGGTAGAAAACATCGCTGAAAATATATCCTCTCAACTGTTCGACAAAAATGGACATGTTGATTTATATTAGAGGAGTAGATAAAAGCTATGAAGTGCACGAAGAACTTCTTGATATGTATAGTATTCATGGCACAACTACTGGTACCGATATTTTTAAAGGAGTTGAAATGGCCATTAATAAAAAGAACCTTCGATGGAAAAACTTGAAATGTATTACAACTGATGGAGGCAAAAACATGAGTGGGAAAGATAAAGGAGTGGTCGCTCTTGTGTCAAAGGCTGTAGAAAATGACGGCGGCTCAAAACCATTAGTCTTACATTGTATCATTCATCAACAGTCTTTGTGCGGAAAATGTTTGGATATGTCTGACGTTCTGAAACCAGTCATATCAACTGTTAATTTCATCAGATCTTTTGGGCTGAATCACCGACAATTCCGACAATTTATTGCAGAGATTGGAGAAACAGACTTACCTTATCATACTGCCGTACGCTGGCTTAGTTGTGGGAAAGTCCTTCAGCGCTTTTTTGAACTTCGAGCAGTGATCGAAATTTTTTTGAATGAAAAGCACCGCCCTCTTACTGAATTACAAAACAACGCATGGCTATGGAAGTTAGCATTCTATGTTGATTTGACAAAACATGTGAACGAACTGAATTTGAGATTGCAAGGAGAAAACCAGCATCTTCCTGATTTATACATTAATATCAAGTCATTCCGGATGAAATTGATACTGTTTCAATCACAACTACGAAGTAAATGTTTTTCACATTTTAAAACATGTGAAATATTCAGCCACACTACTGAGACTGAGTTTCCTATCGATTTTGCAATCGAAACTTTGAGTGCTTTGAAGATAAATTTTGATACTCGTTTCTCGGACTTTGATGCCATTGCGAATCAAATTAAGATTTTTCAGAATCCTTTTGATGCTGACATTGAAACCCTAGCTCCGGAACTTCAAATGGAAATGATTGATCTTCGGTGCAGTGATATAATTAAGAACAAATATGAAAACTCATCTTTGTTGGAATTTTATAAGAGTCTTCCACTGACACAATTTGATAATTTGCATAAATTTGCTCGTGGGCTGTTTTCCGTTTTTGGTACTACTTATTTGTGTGAGAAAACCTTCTCCAAAATGAAGTACACAAAAAATGTATACAGATCTAAATTAACTGACGAGCATCTTAAATCTCTTTTAATAATTGGTACAAGTAAATTTAGTCCACAACTACAAACTATTGTCGGTGGAAAATCTCAATTACATACATCTCATTAGCATTTCATATGTCATGTTATAAGGTATGTGTTGTTAATTACTTACAATGTATAAAATGTAAGTTGGATTCATTTCAATAATTTGTTAGTTATTATATGCTGAAGTTAAATTTACTGTATAAATTATACATGTCTTTACTCATTACCATTCTGTGTTTCTTTATCCAACTTATCACAAACATTTTATTTGCTATAAAAAATATTTGTTCTCTAAAAGGAGTTTTCAAGTATGTCTCCGCGGGCCGGACAAAATCTGTCTGCGGGCCGGATGTGGCCCTCGGGCCGTAGTTTGGAGACCCCTGGTTTAGACCGTTGGTTTTCGACCGCTACGACCCGGGATCGAATCCCGCATTGGGAACTTTTTCTTGATTTAAAATGCTCATATCAATGATTACTAGTTACACTCATGGACAAAACTTAAGGAATGAATAGAGGTTGCCTGGCCGGCATTCATATTTATATAAAAAATAGACACTTCGGCCAGTTGGAGTTTTAAAAAAAAACTCCAACTGGCCGAAGTGTCTATTTTTTATATAAAAACTTAAGGAAGTTGTACCTTTCAGCATGTATATCGGGATTCAGACAATAACTCTGGAAGATACACTCATGGACAAAACTTAAGGAAGTTGTACCTTTCAGCATGTATATCGGGATTCAGACAATAACTCTGAAAGATACACTCATGGACAAAACTTAAGGAAGTTTTACATTTTAGCATGTATATCGGGATTCAGACAATAACTCTGAAAGATACACTCATGGACAACACTTAAGGAAGTTGTACATTTTAGCATGTATATCGGGATTCAGACAATAACTCTGAAAGATACACTCATGGACAAAACTTAAGGAAGTTGTACCTTTCAGCATGTATATCGGGATTCAGACAATAACTCTGAAAGATACACTCATGGACAAAACTTAAGGAAGTTTTACATTTTAGCATGTATATCGGGATTCAGACAATAACTCTGAAAGATACATTCATGGACAACACTTAAGGAAGTTGTACATTTTAGCATGTATATCGGGATTCAGACAATAACTCTGAAAGATACACTCATGGACAACACTTAAGGAAGTTGTACATTTTAGCATGTATATCGGGATTCAGACAATAACTCTGAAATATACACTCATGGACAAAACTTAAGGAAGTTGTACCTTTCAGCATGTATATCGGGATTCAGACAATAACTCTGAAATATACACTCATGGACAAAACTTAAGGAAGTTGTACCTTTCAGCATGTATATCGGGATTCAGACAATAACTCTGAAAGATACACTCATGGACAAAACTTAAGGAAGTTGTACCTTTCAGCATGTATATCGGGATTCAGACATTAACTCTGAAAGATACACTCATGGACAAAACTTAAGGAAGTTTTACATTTTAGCATGTATATCGGGATTCAGACAATAACTCTGAAAGATACACTCATGGACAACACTTAAGGAAGTTGTACATTTTAGCATGTATATCGGGATTGAGACAATAACTCTGAAAGATACACTCATGGACAAAACTTAAGGAAGTTGTACATTTTAACATGTATATCGGGATTCAGACAATAACTCTGAAAGATATTACAGTGACCTTATTAAAGACACACGAGATAACTAATTTTTTACTTAAGTTTTGACCAGAAGATAGAGAGTTTTTAACAATATTTCAGTTGTTATGTATGTAACATGCTAAACTCTGTAGGTACCAAGTTGTAAATTTCTGTCTAGTTGCATTTCCCCGATTCTTCTCGTTGTTTGGGGGGAGTTTCCTCAACAGAGAAGCTCTCGCTTTCTTCGCAGACGTCACGGAGAAGTTGATCGAGGAGCGGCGACAACACCCGGTAGGTCTCATCCCCATCATGACTGTCAGCAACACTGTCGATGATATGGCAGGAGATCAAGAGGTACGACTTCCTCCAGATCATGCTGGGCACAATGGACGATGGCTCTGAGGATGGAGACACCACAGGTAATCAGACGACATCACCCAGTACTGGAATGTGGAATGGACACTCTATTCATCCCCCATGTGAGGAGCTTGACAGGGAGTGACCGAAACATCGGCACAAAAATACAACGTTGTCCCAAAAAATTTAAATACCAATATTATTCGCCGTTATGTATAATGTCTTTGTATTATGTATAAATTAATTGTATTATGTATTATTATGTATTCGCCGTAATAATACAAGGTTCACTCCAAAAGTTTTTGCAATCAATATTGTCGCGGAGATAAATAAAGCAAGTGCAAATTTGGGAATAAATTAATTTATTATAAGGGGTATTTATAGGGAGAGAGAGAGTACAACTTACCCCAAGTTAAAGATAATCCTAATGTCAGCCACCGTCCTGTTTTCCTTATTTACAGATCAGCTTCCGAGAACCCCTCACACCTGTGGTCCCCCCCCCCCCCCCGGGGTCCAGGGATGATTGACAGGTGTCCCATCTGGATGGAGCTTCTTGACAATATTAAATAAAAAAATATATAAAAAATAAATGATACCATTAAAATCTACATGCATTTTTTACCTAATATTGATTTCAAAAACCTTTGGAGTGACCCTTGTATTATTCGCCATGTAATAAGAAAAACAACGTTTTAAGAAAAACACGAACTTTTGGGACAACCTTATAGAAGAGGAAGGGTTGATGCAACAGTATTACTTGAAGAGCACTCGACTGAAGGAACTGGAGAAAGAGCTCAAATATCTTATGTAACAAATCTCCAGGATTTGGTCTGAAGGAACGAAGGATAATAAAAATTATGAAAATTAAAGTCTTTATGAAGAAATTTGCGCCTAAATAGATGCTCCTTTGCAATTAGTACATTTTCTTTATAACTCATTTTTGTAAGTATCTCTTTGATTGCAAAAAATATTTCCAATATTTGCTACGCTAAGGTCAAAGCTGCCTCTGAATGGGCAGAGTGAATATAAATTTTGAGTTTTCAGGTAAATTGTCATTATAATTAATCGTTATTATTTGTTCACGGGGTGAAATATAATATAACCAAAAATACAAGGTGGGATCAATAAATAAGGTGAATTATAATTTATTAAAAAAATAAGAACGATATTAAAAATTAGGACTTGATTTATTCAAAAGAATCACCTTGGCTTTCTATACATCGTCTCTATCGTTCTGGCAACTTGTAAATACCCTCTTTATAGGCACTCTTAGAAAGCGTGTGAAAAAATCTTGCACCACTTTCTGGACATCTTCATCCGAGTCAAATCGCTTTCCCTTTAACTCCTTCTTTAGTAGTCCAAAAAGGAAATAGTCAGAGGGGGCTAGGTCTGGACTATATGCAGGATGTGTGTGTTCTAAAACTTCAAAACCTAATTTAATGATTGTAGATACAGTTTTACATGATGTATGCGGCCTTGCATTATCATGAAGGAAGAGAACACCTTTATTAAGCTTCCCTCTTCTTTTGTTTCTTATAACGGACTTTAGCTTATTTACAAGAATGTCACAATAAAGGTCGCTGTTCATACGTTGCCTTGAGGATAAAAAATCAAGACAGATTGGTCCATCAAAATCCCAAAAAATAGTTAACAAAACTTTACCGGCCGAACGTTGAGACCTGCTTTTTTTTGGTACATGTAATTCGTCCATTTTTGAACTCTTTAACCCATTTATATATATTTTTTGAGACAAACAAGACTCACCATAGATATTTTTCATTCTTTGGCAAATTTGAGATGTTTGAATACCTTTGCATTCAAGAAACGAATAACTACACGTTGTTCAAGCGTGGTGCAACCCTTCAAGGGAGCTTCCATTTTAGTTTATTTATAAGTCTCGCGCCGCGCGTGGGAAAAAAGAACAGAACACCTTAAATAGTCTCTCGATGTTATATTTTAATATTCTGTGGTTTAAATTATTTTGCTTTTTTAATTTTTAAGAAATAAGATAATTCACCTTATTTATTGATCCCCCCTTGTAATAATATTGCGGCATTTACTATTATATATGTAAATATTTCTTCCTATATCTCATTTATTTTATTTTTATGTTATGCAAAGCAGGCTGTTTTGCATACTTGTTATTTTTGTTCTGAGAAATATTATTCGATCGCCTCGGCTGAGTCGATCGAGACTATTTTTTTACTAAGAATAAAACTTAATTTTTGGCATCGACTTCTTCTTTAATTTAGTTTCTACGCGACATTTTTGGTGGAGATTCCGGGTAAATCCAAGACGGCACTTAGAAGAAGCTTCCGATTGCAAGGCCTACAACCCCAATACGGATTTGAGGATCTGCCAAGCAGCACAAGGATGGTGAAAACTGAAGCTTCTGGAACTCCCGAAGTTTTCGGAACAAATGCTGGATCACAATCATACGCCTGTCATATCCCAAGGAATCCTCCGACTTTCTCCGGCGAGAGTGCTCAAGATCCCCAGAGATGGATCAAAATGTTTGAAAGGGTCGCAAAATACAACAAATGGGATGAGACTCAAAGCCTTGCCAATGTTGTATTCTACCTCGAGGGAACAGCCGCCCAGTGGTTCGATAACAACGAGGACATTATTGATTCATGGACTCAATTCAAAACGAATCTTTGTGAAGTGTTTGGAAAAAAAGAAGAACTTACTCGACGAGCCGAAATGACACTAAAGACCAGAGCTCAAAAGCCTGGAGAGACAACTGAATCATACATCCAAGAAATCCTATCACTGTGCTCACGAGTTAACCCCGAAATGGAGGAGGAAGAAAAAGTTGGACATTTGATGAAGGGGATTGCCGAAGATTTCTATCAGACTCTAATTGTCAAAGATCCCACAACTGTTGACGAGCTGGTGAAATTTTGCCGACAGCTGGAGAACATGAAACAACGCCGCATTAAAAGAACACGTTATGAAAGATTACCAAACGTGACTCCGATCTCGTCGGACTTTGAAGAAGATTTGGCTCTAAGGATTCGACGGATTGTCCAGGAGGAGTTGCAAAAATTTATGCCTAAAATGACCGAGGTGGAACCCTTTGGGACAAGTGACGTGAATTCATTGGAGGCCATAGTTAAAGAGGAGGTGCAACAAGTACTCGCCCCAATTACAAGGCGAAATATTCAATCTCAAAGAAGGAGAATGTTTGTACCAAGATTTCGACGAGAAGATGACTACACTCCATATGCCCCCAGAACATCTGACCAATGGCGAACGGCTGATAACCAACCTATCTGTTTCCATTGCGGGAAGCCAGGACATGTCTTACGTTACTGTCGAGAAAGAAGACGTACTTTTGAGGAAGCCAGATCAAGAAGAACACTTCCATCAGCCGACAATGCAACCCCACAAAGACCCTACGATTTAATTGACGATTTTCCAACTCTCCCTAGACCCGGAGGTTTTGGCCGCAGCGCATCACCATATCCAGGCAGAGGAAGGATGCCAAGACGAAGAAGCCAATCGCCAGGGGCAGGTCGTTTGTCAAGCCGCTCACCCCGACGCCAAAATGAGGAAAACTAGGATGCGCGACCTATATGGGGGGTGAGGCCGCAGGTTTTGAAAATCCTCCATCATCGACGTCTGCTAAATTAAAACGGAATTGTATAAAAGGGAACATTAATGGACTGGAAACTACAATATTGATAGACTCGGGCGCAGATTATTCCGTGGTTTCAGAAAAGTTTAGAAGACTTCTGAGAACTCCATTTTTTGTTGAATCTGGACCAGTCGTTAAAGTCGCCAATGGAAAGCTTGTTAAAACTTTGGGAAAATGTTCACTAAAGGTCCATATCAATGATCTCACCACAACCTTTGAATTCATCGTGATTCCTGATTGCAGCCACGACATAATTTTGGGGTGGGATTTCTTCAAAGCAACGAGAGCGGTTATTGATTGTGGTCATCAAGAATTGTATTTGGAAGAAACACTACCAATAAATGATGACCAAATTAATCTTGATGTATACTCTGCTGATAATTATGTAATTCCACCTAAGTCAAGTTGTAAGATATCAGTAGTGGGTACACCACTTCAGGAAAATAGAGATGTTTTAATCTGCCCAAATTGGGAACTATCAATAAGGAAGGAATTTATTATACCTTCCCTTCTTACAACATTTCAGCAAGGGAAAGCAGATTTGTGGATAGCAAACGGAACCTCGAAGCCGCTGATGATCCCTTCGCGTATGGCCCTTGGCACCATGAGCGATGTTGATGTTGGCTCCATATTGTTACATCATGATTAATGGCGTATTTCTTATATTAGTTTTAATATATTTGAAATTTAAATTATATATTTATTTATTTTTATATAAAATATTCTATGATATTTATTTAAAACAGATTATTAATTTATCATCATTTGTATTTAGGTACACTGTGACTTCACTGCTCTCTTTGATGTGAGAAAATAAAGAAAGGATTCTGGTGGCTACTTAAAGAAGACTTATCTCGTTATTCCCTTTTATAAATTTCTAGGATGGTTGAAACACGCTCTGGTAAGATGCAGGACCCAGCACAGGAGAGAATCCAGGCTGAAGAGTCTGCCAAGCCGCAACCTGGTGCAACAATTGGTAGAGATGCTAGTTCCGACCCAGTTGTCCTGAATCCCAACATCGACATCCCCAAGTATGATGGAACGGAAGACCCTCGCCCATGGATTGAATCTCTTGAAGAAATTGGCTTCTTGTACCATTGGGCAGACTACATTATCTCTCGTTATGCCGCCATGAACATGACGGGAAGCGCTAAAACCTGGTTGAATTTACACAAAGCTAGTTTCACGAGCTGGGAAAATATTAAAATCCGCCTCATTCAGGATTTTTCTTTGGACGCGAATAAAGAAGAACTTAGAATGAAGCTCAACAGAATGCAACACTGGAATGAACCAGCAATCAGGTTCGCGGAAGACATTCTAGTGTTGTGCAACAAGGTTGACCCCGCAATGGAAGAAGAAACAAAAATTGAACATGTTATTGGAGGACTGAAAAAAGAGTACTCATTCGCGCTCTACCTGAACCCTCCTAAAACGACCGATGACCTTCTTGTCGTGTGCAAGAAAATGGATTATTTTGAAAAGAAGTATCGGGAACGTGTGGAGAAATCCAGAAACCTATATAACGGTCCACGCTATTCTAGACCCCAACAACAATCGAGGTACGTGCCACCGACTGCAGCACGAAACTACCAGACCACTTCCAGGCCCCAAGCCCCTGTTTCCAATAATTACAAGAACGACTCCCCTCCTACCCCCAGACAGTATCGAAACAACTTTCCCCAGCCCTCTACCCCTAGACGTCCTTATAATCCTAACTTTGTGCCGAAACCAAACCTTCAGAGAAACACTTACAATAAAAGCCAAGAAGTGAGCAAAAATAGGACGGAAGATGGAAGACCAATCTGCTTTAAATGTAACAAGCCAGGGCACGTGGCCCGTTATTGTAGGGTCAAGTTTATAAGAATCCTAGAAGAGGATCCAGCAGATACCCAAGAGAAGGTCGAAGAAAAATGCCAAATGAATGAAACATCAGAGAAATCAGGACCTCGGCTTTATGCTGATGTATGTCATAGCACACAGACAAATATTCCTACCCGGAATAGATATTCCGTGTTGGAAGATTTAAACTAAGCGTCGCGCCTGAATCTGTCAATCAAAGCAAGTCGACCATAAACGGAATCAAGAAGTTGGACCCTAAATACAAATTAAAAATTAATGTGGACAAGATAGGGACTTTTGAAGCTTTGGTTGATACAGGTGCTGACCTCTCAGTGGTCGACCTCAGAACGGCCCTCGATACAGGCCATGGTATAAGTAAACTCGCAAAAATTTGTGCAGGACCCGATGGAAAAAAATTGGACATGGTAGGAAGTATATTTTTAAATATAAAAATTGATGACGAAACATTATCACACAACTTTGTGATATTGAAAACGCATTTACGGACATTAATTCTTGGGAGAGATTTCCTTAAGAAAATGAACGCAAAAATAGATTGTAAGCAAGAAACTATAAAATATGATTTGACGAATAATCATGACGAAATCAATTTTGAAATGTTGAAAATAAAGAGTGCCAAGGATTCCATTGTACCGGAATGTTCCATGAAATTGATCAAGGCATTGGTAGAAACAGAGGATGGAGAATATATTATCGAAGAGAGCAGCAAAATGTTTCAAACAAATGGACTTCGTCTAGCAAGAAGCTTGATCAATGTTATAAATAGGGAAACACACATCTGGATAACTAATCCGTATCCTCGACCGTTAAAAATAATGAAAAACCAAACATTGGCTTTTGGAAGTAGTCCAGCGAAAATAAATGTGAGTCGAGAAAGAGAGGTAGAAAAGAACGAAGAACCTAGATTCCAAATAAATGAAAATCTTTCACCAAAGGAACAGAAGGAGTTAAAACAAGTTTTAGAAAGGTATGGAGATCTTTTTTCATCGAGATTAGGGAGAACCAATTTGGCAAAACATCGGATAAACACAGAAGACGCGAAGCCAATTAAACACAAGCCTTACCGGGTAAGTGCTAAAGAACGAGATATTATAAAAGAGCAAATTGACGAGATGCTTACAGAAGGCATAATTAGGCCATCTTCTAGCCCCTGGTCTTTTCCAGTAATATTGGTCAAGAAGCGAGATGGTAAATACAGATTTTGTGTGGACTACAGAAAACTGAATAATGTGACGGTAAAAGATGTCTATCCGATCCCTAGAATAGACGAAGTTATGGATACTCTCCAAGGATCTACACACTTCTCAGCAATAGACCTCAGATCTGGATATTGGCAAGTTGAAGTCGAAGAAAGAGACAAAGAGAAAACAGCTTTCACTACAGCGCATGGATTATATGAATTCAACGTGATGCCTTTTGGACTTTGTAACGCGCCTGCTACCTTTGAGAGAAATATGGAGAATATGCTTGGAAATCTGAGATGGCAAATTTGTTTGTGTTATCTGGATGATGTTATCATATATAGCCCGGATTTTCCAACGCACCTCAAAAGACTTGAAGCTGTTTTTAGATGTTTTCGTGAATCTAATTTAAGGTTAAACGACAAAAAATGCCGATTTGCTTTTGAAGAATTGGAGATTCTCGGCTATATAACGAGCAAACATGGTATAAAACCCGCGGAACATAACATCAAAGCTGTCAGAAATTTTCCTCGGCCCAAAAAGGTCAAAGAAGTACAATCCTTTTTGGGAATGTGTTCATATTATAGAAAATTTATCAAAGATTTTTCAAAAATTGCTGACCCTTTGACCAACCTTATAAAAAAAAGTGTATCATTTACCTGGACAGAAAGACAAGAGGAAGCGTTTCAAACCCTAAAAACAGCACTATTAAGTCCACCAATTTTAGGTCACTTCAATCCAAATGCACCTACTTATGTTCATACTGATGCGTCCAACATCGGCATAGGTGCAACACTTGTCCAAGACATCGGTGGTGAAGAGAAGGTGATCTCATATTTGAGTCGTACCCTAAGTAAAGCGGAGCAAAATTATTCAACCACTGAAAAAGAATGTCTGGCCGTTGTCTGGTCAATGTCAAAATTACGACCCTACCTTTATGGAAGACACTTTAAAATAATAACAGACCATCACGCCTTATGCTGGCTCAAAAACTTGAAGGATCCAACAGGTCGATTGGCAAGATGGGCATTGAAAATTCAAGAATATGACTTCGATATAATACATAAATCGGGAAAGAAGCATCTGGACGCCGATGGCTTATCTAGGGGGCCCTTACCAGAAACTGATTGGGATGAGGATTTTGAAAGGCTATTTTTAAATCAAATAACAGACGAAGAGGATAAATTTATCGAAAGTGTTAAGAAAAACCTTAATGGAAGCAGGCGATCAATTGCGCAAAACTTTAAAGAAGAAGATGGATGCCTCTTTAAGAAAAACCCGAACCCTGAAGGCAGGGCGTGGTTGCTTGTGGTTCCAGAGAATAAAAAGAGAGAAATTATGAAAGAATATCACAATCATATGTCGAATGGCCATCTGGGCGTCGCCAGAACCATGTACCGAATAAAGAGTAAATACTTTTGGCCATCCATGCTAAAGGATGTCTCAGAATTCGTTAAGACGTGTCACCTTTGCCAAAGTAGGAAAGGCTCAAACCAATTACCTTCTGGACTACTACAGCCCATCCCCCCAGCCAACTTTCCTTTCGAAAGAATTGGAATTGACTTTGTTGGTCCACTACCATCTACGAAAAACAGGAAAAAATGGATAATCGTGCTGTCGGACTACTACACTAGATATGCAGAAACAAGAGCAGTCTCGGAAGCAACAGTGAAAGAAGTTTCTAAATTTCTAGTAGAGGATATTTTTCTTCGGCACGGAGCCCCACAATATCTTATTAGTGACAGAGGCTCTCAATTTACCAGTAATTTAATGAAAGAGGTGATGAAAACGTGCAAGATTAAACATTGCTTCACAACGAGCTATCATCCCCAGACTAATGGATTGACAGAGCGGTTAAATAGAACATTGATCAATATGCTCAGTATGTATGTGAACACTGATCAGAAAAATTGGGACGAAATACTCCCATTCATCACTCACGCTTACAATACTACAATTCAGGAAACCACAGGATATTCTCCCTTTTTCCTGATGTTTGGAAGAGAACCCACGTCTCTTTTGGACGACAGGAATATCTCGGTGGACATTGACAAAGATGATTATGATGAATACATAAAACATCACTTAGACAAAATAAACAGAACAAGAAAATTAGTTATTAACAACACAATAAAGACTCAAGAAAGAATGAAAAAGAACTATGACAAGAAACACATGGAAAGAAGCTACGAACCAGGAGAATTAGTAGCAGTTTGGACACCAATTAGGAAAATAGGAAAGTGTGAGAAACTACTGAGAAAATATTTTGGCCCATATAGAATATTAAAGAAGCTGTCCAACGTAAATTACTTAATTGAGCCAAAAGATAATCCTGGCCAAGACCCATTGATTGTCCATGTCTCAAGAATCAAACCCTATTTTGAAAGAATTGATGAGGTCAATCACGAGGACGTGACGACCTCTGGAGAGGGGGAAGTGTTACATCATGATTAATGGCGTATTTCTTATATTAGTTTTAATATATTTGAAATTTAAATTATATATTTATTTATTTTTATATAAAATATTCTATGATATTTATTTAAAACAGATTATTAATTTATCATCATTTGTATTTAGGTACACTGTGACTTCACTGCTCTCTTTGATGTGAGAAAATAAAGAAAGGATTCTGGTGGCTACTTAAAGAAGACTTATCTCGTTATTCCCTTTTATAAATTTCTAGGATGGTTGAAACACGCTCTGGTAAGATGCAGGACCCAGCACAGGAGAGAATCCAGGCTGAAGAGTCTGCCAAGCCGCAACCTGGTGCAACAATATGCTCCTTGAAATGCGATGAATTAATTAAAGAAGAAGAGATGTGGACTACCAAATTGGACCAGAAGATAGAAGCAATGATCGACTCGAATCTTACTGAGGATCAGCAAAATAAGATGATGAATGTTCTTAAGAAATTTTCGAATGTCTTTGATTTTTCTGGGAAGTCCCAACCTGCCCGAAGTAAAATAAAGCATAAGATTGACACGGGTGATCACGCTCCAACAAAACAGAGGCCTTACCGAGTGTCTGGAATGGAGAGGAAAATCATACAGCAGGAAGTTGACAGAATGATGAAACAAGATATAATTCAATTTTCTGAAAGTCCTTGGTCTTCGCCTGTGGTACTTGTGAAGAAAAAGAATGGGTCTTGGAGGTTTTGTGTTGACTATCGACGACTTAATAAGATCACCAAGAAAGATGTGTATCCATTACCACGGGTTGATGATGCTTTGGATAATTTATCAGGGGCCAGGTATTACTCAAGTATGGATCTAAGAACCGGCTATTGGCAAATTGAAGTGGATGAGCATGATAGAGAGAAGACGGCATTCAATACACCTGATGGTCTCTACGAATTTAGGGTAATGCCATTTGGCCTCTGTAACGCCCCAGCTACTTTTGAGAGGATGATGGATACCGTTTTGAAAGGACTAAAATGGAACATCTGTCTTTGCTATTTGGATGATATAGTGGTTTATGGTCCTTCATTTGAAGAACATATCAAAAGGTTAGAAGTTGTTCTAGAATGCCTTCAACAAGCTGGATTGAATGTGAACAATGAAAAATGTCTTTTTGGCTCAAGACAATTGAAGATATTAGGACACGTTGTCAATGAAAATGGAATACATCCAGACCCCGAAAAGGTTGAAGCCATTTTGAAGTTTCCATCTCCTAAAAGTATACCTGATGTCAGAAGTTTCTTAGGACTGTGCTCTTATTATAGACGATTTGTTGAAAACTTTTCCTGCAAAGCTAAACCCCTGAATGACCTTTTAAAAAACGATGCCAAATTCTGTTGGAATAAAGAACAAGAAAATGCCTTCGAGATTCTTAAAGAAGCTTTAACCTCTGAACCTGTTCTTGGGCACTTTATTGAAGACGCCGAGACCCATATACACACCGACGCCAGTGGATACGGCATTGGAGCAGTGTTGATCCAAATACAAGGAGGTGCTGAAAGACCAATAGCTTATGCATCCAGGACCCTTACAAAGGCTGAAAAGAATTACTCTACCATTGAGAAAGAACTGCTTGCGGTTGTTTGGGCCACATCCAAATTTAGACCCTATCTTTTTGGCCGAAATTTCACAGTTGTTACAGACCATCATTCATTGTGCTGGCTTGCAGGACTTAAAGATCCTTCCGGACGACTCGCTAGATGGGCGCTCAGACTGCAAGAGTTCGACATCACCGTAGTCTATAAGAGTGGGCGCAAACATAAAGACGCCGACTGTTTATCAAGGAACCCTGTACCAGAAGAGCAAGAAGACTTCCCCAATATAATATCGATCATTGATATTCGTGCAGAACAAAGTCGAGACCCCAATTTAGCAAAGATCATAGACAAAATAGAACAAACTGGACCTTTTAAAGGCTTCGAAGTTGTGGACGGAGTACTTTATAAAAGAAACTACGAGCCATATGGAAGGCAACGGCTTCTTGTACTTCCAAAGCAAATGCGGCTGGAAATCCTCAAAAATCTTCACGATGCACCTACTGCTGGTCACTTGGGTTTTGCCAAAACTTATGATCGGGCACGTAAACGATTCTTTTGGGGAGGAATGTATAAGACCATTCGTCAGTATATAGCGCATTGCAGAGAATGCCAGCGCAGGAAGAGTGTTCCACAACGACCGCCTGGACAACTTATGCCTATCCCACCGGCAGATTTTCCTTTTCAAAAGATAGGAATGAATTTATTAGGGAGATTTCCTGTTACGAATCGGGGCAACAAATGGATTATTGTATGCACCGAATATATGACGCGATTTGCAACTACAAAGGCGATTCCAGACGCAGGAGCCATGGAAATTGCTAAGTTTATTGTCGAAGAAATTATTCTCCGACACGGAGCTCCTCAGCAGATCATCACCGACCGTGGCACGAACTTTATGTCCCAAATAATTAAGCAAATAAATAATTTAAGTGGAATAAATCACCTCAAGACTACAGCCTATCATCCGCAGACTAATGGTCTAACTGAAAGATTAAACAAAACATTGACCGACATGTTGTCCATGTACGTTGACGTGGAACAGAAAAACTGGGACGAAGTTCTGCCATTTGTAACATTTGCTTATAACACCGCTAAGCAAGAAACTACAGGCTTCAGCCCCTTCTTCCTAGTGCATGGCCGCGAGGCCGAAACAACTTTAGATTCACTCCTTCCATATCACGACAATGATGATGTTGGTGATTATGTTCAACATCTCATTACCACAGCTGAAGAAGCCCGACACCTTGCACAACTACATCTCTATCGAGGTCAAGAGAAAGACAGAAAATACTATGACAGGAAACATCGACCTGTGGATTATAATGTGGGAGACCTCGTATGGCTCTTCATTCCAGTGAGACAGGTTGGACTCTCAGAAAAGCTAATCAAGAAATACTTCGGTCCTTACCGTATTACAAGAAAATTGTCCCCCGTCAATTACGAAATTGAGGCCATTTCTGACTCTCCAAAACGTCGTAAAACAAGGGACACAGTACATGTACTTAGAATGAAGCCATATTTGGATCCACTGCTTCAAGAAGAAATATCTGGCTCAACTCCAAACAAGGAACCTGTTCTGAAACAAAGATTCTCCGACCCAGAACCGATATCAGGCCCTGTGACAAGATCAAGAGCTAGACGGATGCAAATTGGTCAATAACCTTCAATTGAACAGCGGGACGCTGTTTCTTTTCAAAGGTGGGAAAAGTGCGGCATTTACTATTATATATGTAAATATTTCTTCCTATATCTCATTTATTTTATTTTTATGTTATGCAAAGCAGGCTGTTTTGCATACTTGTTATTTTTGTTCTGAGAAATATTATTCGATCGCCTCGGCTGAGTCGATCGAGACTATTTTTTTATTAAGAATAAAACTTAATTTTTGGCATCGACTTCTTCTTTAATTTAGTTTCTACGCGACAATATTTAAAACTTATATATTTGTTTGAATATACCAATTGCGTGGTGGTTCTCTTATCTTCTTAGGAGTAGATTCAATACAGAGTAATTGTTTCCTGTTGATGGGTTATCACACAAAGGTAGGACTTTGTCTATTAGTTGGGCTTAGTAGGACAGCTCATGTCTACTCCATACTGTCCTATCACCTCCCCTCCACACTGAGTCAGTTAACAGGACCTGGGGAGGTCAATTACGTGAAACATAAGTACACTCATGGACAAAACTTACCGAAGTTGTATCTTTAATCATGTATATCGGGATTCAGACAATAACTCTGAAAGATATTACAGTGACCTTTATTGAAGACACACGAGATAACCAAGTGTGAATAAAATTGCCTATGTTTCCTAAAAGAAAAAGACAAAAAAATAGATGACCACTTCCTTAATTTTTATCAATGAGTGTATATGAAATGATAATTAAAACCTTTTTTTAACAGGAGTATTTTACAATTTGTTAGATTTCAGGATGGTGGTATGAACCATTGAATCCACAGAGTTGATGTACTGCCCAGGATTGTCCGAGACGGAGATCCTGGCCAACGCCATCTTGTTCTTCTTCACGGGCTACGAGACCACAGCGTCCACATTGTCTCACTGTGCCTACATGTTGGCACTGAACCCGGAGTGTCAGGACAGGCTGGCGGAGGAGGTCTTCGCAGCGCTGGATGATCCGGTCTGTGCTCTTCTCACAAATACATTTCCACGGATGGACACATTGAGGCACATCTCTCATAGAAATAGACGCTACAACTGAGCGCTATCTTTAAACCACCTTCACAAACTTCTCAGTTTGCCAAAGATGGTGTTGTAGCTTTATCACCGACCTCTAGTCCGCAAATTTGAGGAGACGATTGAAAGATGGCGCATAGTTACAGAGTCTATTTTGAAGGGAGAGGTGACCATTATTTTATATAGATGTTCGCACACAATTATAAAATTATTCAAAAGAAAATCTTTTACTAACAACTATTGTTACATCACAAATTGATCAAACTTTTCTATAGGATCGACTTATATAGATAGGCCCCTTGATATCTATCCATTGAATTGAACACAATATATTGGAATACACCATCAAGTATTGTAGCATCGATTTCATTAATGGAAGTGGCAGGTACCTATGTGGTGAATTGAGTTGAATTTACGTAAAATTTCAATTGTAACTTGGTTTAAATATTATATATTTAAAGGCATCCTGCAGGGGTGACTTAGCTGTTATAAAATGCCTCAGCCACACACAAAGTGGAGGCCTGCGTTAAATCGACATTCAAATAACTTTAAGCATTCTCTGAATTTGATAATATTTCAACTCTTCGGAGAAAAACACAATGATATATTCCAATATCATATATATATCATATAAAACGAAAGGATTTAAAAGCACGAATATTTCTTTTATACATAATACCAACTTCTACTGCCCTTACTGCGATGAAAAAATATATTGGGAGGGCTTGGCTCATCAGTGGTGAACCCTCCCAGCGGTTTCGCCAATTCAATCCACCAGACCGCTTCTCAGAGCTCCAATACTGTATTGAACGATTCTGCCTATATATGCAGCACTGAAGGATGGAATCTCAGAAATGGTTTTCAAGAAAACTATGGACATATAAGCTTATAAGACAGTAGAATTACATTCAAATATTTGCTTCGAGCAATGCTCTTCCGCAAACAATAAAGACAAGGTCAGTTAGGTTCATCGCAGTAAGGGCAGTAGAAGTTTGTATTATGTATAAAAGAAACATTCGTGCTTTTAAATCCTTTCATTTTATGTGCATAGATAGCGCGTTATTGCTTTGTGTTAATATTGTCGCGGCTTGACCCTACCGGTTCTTTGCGACAACGCCGCTTCCTCCTTCGTGGATCACCTACTCTGGCTCCCGTTGATCTTCCCTGCAGGCCACCCAAAGATGTCCTGAGATCCACCTCTCCAGTGGAACTCCCTTCCTCTGGCAGTATCTCTCGGCCTTACCACTGGTGAGGGGACAAGAGAGACTTACCAGAAGAGTAGCAGTAGCAGCAGCCTGGCGATAATGGCAATGGCGAGAGTAACGACAGAAGGCGGCACGGAGACTTGAAACACTCTTTTATTGTCATCCACTACTAAACATTACATTTAAATGAGATAAATAAAAACGGGTATTTACATTATATTACATCCTGGGGCCAACACAAAAGTGTATTTACAATTAACCTTCCCAGGAAACAGGACCACAGCAGTCGGCGACTCCCACATCAGCCAAAGAAGGGAAACAGGCGAAAGCGCCATCTATTGGCGGAGGTTGTAATCATTTGGAGGCCTTACACACGACAATATGTTCTGCAATTCTCTGCTGATCTCAAGAACAAATCCAAAACCTTTTTTTAAATGTAAACTCTCTGTATAACACCCTGAGCTAAGATAACATTTCACGTTGATAGGCTGATTAAGGTTATGTGAGTGGACCAATCAACAGGCGAATAGCCTAAACACTCTACACATACATAGACACAGTTTAATATGTATATTAGCGTGGTACCTTAGTAGTTATTTTACCACATAGTGAGGATAGGGGGATTGAAGCTATGCAAATCTAAACTCAAAGTCAAAACTAAAGGAAGTGGAAAATCTTTAATTTCCTTTGTCGTCTATTTTTTTTTTTGAAGTAGACAGAGACTGTTCACACTTGGTAATCTCGTGTGTCTTCAATAAAGATCACTGTAATATCTTTCAGAGTTATTGTCTGAATACTGATATACATGCCAAAAGGTTCAGCTTCCTTAAGTTCTGTTCATGAGTGTAGTTATTTAAGTCTAGCGGACCAACAAGGAGTGACGTGCAGAAAGCCAGCCTGGACTACGACACCGTCAAGAAGCTGCCCTACCTGAACGCCGTGATCAGTGAGACTCTGAGGATGTACTCCCCAGCCAGCAGGTGGGTTGTGTAGACCTCTTCTTCCTTTGTTGGTTGTGTATCTACACTTGGTCCACCAAGCCTTTCTTCCTTTGTTTGTTGTGTAGCTAGACTCGGTCTACCAAACCTTTATTCCTTTGTTGGTTATGTATCTACACTTGGTCTACCAAGCCTTACTTCCTTTGTTTGTTGTGTAGCTAGACTTGGTCTACCAAACCTTTATTCCTTTGTTGGTTATGTATCTACACTTGGTCTGCCAAAGCTTTATTCCTTTGTTTGTTGTGTAGCTAGACTCGGTCTACCAAACCTTTATTCCTTTGTTGGTTATGTATCTACACTTGGTCTACCAAGCCTTTCTTCCTTTGTTTGTTGTGTAGCTAGACTTGGTCTACCAAACCTTTATTCCTTTGTTGGTTATGTATCTACACTAGGTCTGCCAAACCTTTATTCCTTTGTTTGTTGTGTAGCTACACTCGGTCTGCCAAACCTTTATTCCTTTGTTGGTTGTGTAGACACACTCGGTCTACCAAACCTTTCTTCCTTTTCAATATTATAACCTCTGTGAAATCTTTAGGACAAAATAATAAAGCCTCCGAGGTTGCGTTTCTTTCTTTAAAACGTTTAATAATGCTCAAGCTTTCGGGTATGGTGGCCCTTCTACAGGAGCAACGCAAATGGTGGTGAATCGTCAGCAGCTGTTATATATTTACCTAATATGTTTACATATTTACAAATTTTTTTATAAGAGAACTATTAATTTCTTGATATATGCTAAGTATTGAAATATTATTAATGTTTATCCAGATTATTTACATCTTTCTAAACTTAAGGTGAAAACTATTATATAATAATTTAACATATGAGATTTGAATTAGCTATGGAAAAGTGTTACGAAATAGGAGCTATTGCATTAAATATGGGGAAGTGTACATTTTTTAATTGCTATTTATGAGTTCTGTATATAATTCTGGAATTTCAATGTGTCTATTGATGATTGCGTGTTTTAATGATAAAAAAGCTTCTAAATACAGTCTTTTCTGTTTGTTGTTTATGTTGGTGTAGAAAGTTTTTGGGTTATTTAGGTTGAAGGTGTGACCTGTATTTTGCGTGTGTTGGTATAAAAGGGATTTTTAATCTTTTTTATTTATGGATCTGGTATGCTCGTTTGTCCTGTCTATTACTTGTCTGCTGGTTTCGCCTATGTATATACTATTACATTGGTTGCATTCTATTGAGTATATTGCTTGACTGTTGTATATTGGTGAGTTATGGCTATTGCTTTTTGTTATGGGATTTCTGACTATTGCGCCTATGTTGGGTGTGTTTTCGTAATATGTTTTTATACCGTATTTTCTAATTTCTCGGGCTATTGTTACGCTATTAGGGGAGTACGGTATGATGCAAATATATTTATATGTTTGACTATTCTTTGTTTTATTGGGGTTATAAAAATGCCTTAATATGAAATTTTTTGGGTATCCGGCTGTGGTAAGATATTGGATTATATCTTTAGTTTCTATTGCTTTACTTGTGTTGTTGAAGCAATGTGTGTGTATCCGTTTTGTTAGGGTTTTTACTGTGTTCCTTTGTTAGTTGTGTAGCTAGACTCGGTCTACCAAACCTTTCTTCCTTTGTTTGTTGTGTAGCTAGACTCGGTCTACTAAACCTTTCTTCCTTTGTTTGTTGTGTAGCTAGACTTGGTCTACCAAACCTTTATTCCTTTGTTGGTTGTGTAGACACACTTGGTCTACTAAACCTTTCGTCCTTTGTTTGTTGTGTAGCTATACTCGGTCTACCAAACCTTTCTTCCTTTGTTTGTTGTGTAGCTAGACTCGGTCTAGCAAACCTTTCTTCATTTGTTTGTTGTGTAGCTAGACTTGGTCTACCAAACCTTTATTCCTTTGTTGGTTGTGTAGACACACTTGGTCTACTAAACCTTTCTTCCTTTGTTTATTGTGTAGCTAGACTCGGTCTACCAAACCTTTCTTCCTTTGTTTATTGTGTAGCTAGACTCGGTCTACCAAACCTTTATTCCTTTGTTGGTTGTGTAGACACACTTGGTCTACTAAACCTTTCTTCCTTTGTTTATTGTGTAGCTAGACTCGGTCTACCAAACCTTTCTTCCTTTGTTTATTGTGTAGCTAGACTCGGTCTACCAAACCTTTCTTCCTTTGTTGGTTGTGTAGACACACTTGGTCTACCAAACCTTTCATCCTTTGTTTATTGTGTAGCTAGACTTGGTCTACTAAACCTTTCTTCCTTTGTTTATTGTGTAGCTACACTCGGTCTACCAAACCTTTCTTCCTTTGTTTGTTGTGTAGCTAGACTCGGTCTACCAAACCTTTATTCCTTTGTTGGTTGTGTAGACACACTTGGTCTACCAAACCTTTCTTTCTTTGTTTATTGTGTAGCTAGACTATGTCTACCAAACCTTTCTTCCTTTGTTTGTTGTGTAGCTAGACTCGGTATACCAAACCTTTCTTTCTTTGTTGGTTGTGTAGACACATTTAGCCTACTAACTATTTCTTTTTTTGAATGTTCTGTATCTACACTTGGTGTACCACCTACCACCTTTTTGGTTGTGTAGACAGACTTGGTCTTAGTGTTCTGTTCTTATCGGCCTCTGTGATCCAGGACAGATAGAATAGCCAAAGAGAATTATGTCCTGGGAGAGACCGGCATCGTCGTTCCCAAAGGAGTCCTGGTGCAGTTCCCCATCCACACCATCCACCATGATGCCGAGTACTTCCCCGACCCCCAGAGATATGATCCAGAGAGGTGAATCTTCCCTCAGTACACCTCACAGAGACCCCAATGGGACATTGTGTCACAGGTTCCTACCAGAGAACAGAGACAAGATCCTTCCCTTCACCTACATCCCATTTGGAGCAGGACCCCGCAACTGTATAGCTGAGAGGTTCGCTTTGCTGGAAATGAAACTTTGTCTCGCAAAGGTGATTCACCGCTTCAGATTCACACAAGTTCCTGAAACTCAGGTAATCTCTCTTACTCAGAATGTAACAGATCCAAGTTACTCTGGAATACAACATCCTTTTATTTTTTTCATTTTAGATTAATTTTGTTTCTCCCTTGTTATACAAAGAATTGATTAAGGATTGTTTGAGTTAAAAGGCGATCCATTAATTAAGATTATATAAAAGGGCGTACCTGGATCTGTAAAGAAAAAAAAAAACAATTTTTTCTTAAAATATTTCGAGAGATTGCTCCCTCTTTATCAATTTATTGCACAGTGAATTTAATTTACAAATTATTGTACATCATATGGAATTTTCATGGAAAACATTCTTGACCAATGACAAATTTGTTTCCATATGATGTACAATAATTTGTAAATTAAATTCACTGTGCAATAAATTGATAAAGAGGGAGCAATCTCTCGAAATATTTTAAGAAAAAAAAATATATTTTTTTCTTTACAGATCCAGGTACGCCCTTTTATATAATCTTGATTAATGGATCGCCTTTTAACTTCAAAGTATTATATTAAAATGTAGAAAAAGGTTTGACAATTATACCGCAAATGTTTCTTTTGAACGAAAAATCAAAATTTATTTTAAGGAGAAATAACGATTATTTTTATCCTTAAGGATGAAGTATGAAAGGATGAGTTCACAATTCATCATATCTCATACTTCATCCCTAAGGATAGAAATCATCGTTATTTCTCCTTAAAATCTATATAGATAATACCGTAACAGAGTTTTCCATTGTAAAGTCGTGAGCTATCTCCTCCGAAGATTCTGAACTACACATAACGATCTATATACCAAAATTTTCGTTATTTTTTTCTTAGTATGATAGGCCTGTTTTTATTTTCCTAATGTTAACAGTTATTTTTATTTTTTAATTTAATCTATTTTACAATCGTAGATTTTTTGCATTTATCATCATCAATTCTTTTGTTTACAATTGCGTACTTTTATAGAGAGAAATAAAGAAATACATAATTGATTAGATACAAAAGTGTGAACCAGAAAGTCGATTTTTAAAAATGTTATTATTTAATATAAACTTATTTTAATTTAATTTTGAAATGAAAAGGTAGTGTGAAAGTGTATATGAGGTTAGATTCAAATAGGTTAAATTATGTTAGTTTAATCGCTAAATAAGGTTAGTTTTAGATAAGTTGAATTAGGTTAGTTTCAGATAATTAAAAAAAATAATGTTCGTTTTTAGAAAAATAATTCGAAATAGTAAGTATATATATTAATATAAAAGATCGAAATGTAAAAATCACTATGTCCAAAATCTTCGCTTTAACTCGTGTAAAACGGCTCGAAGGTACGGCGGTGTCAACGTACAGCGCCGCCTACCAAAGTTAACCTTTTCTGGGAACTCACCAGGTTATATTATTTTTCGAATTGTAGATTGAATTATTACTTTTAATCTATCTTTTATAGTGTCTTCAATAGTGTGTGACGTTTCAGCAACAGCATCAGACAGAAGAATAAATGAACTAAAGAATAAAATCTAATTTTTCTTTTGTCTGATGATGGTGGCATTTGAATTAGGTCTTATTTTTTTTTATTAATTTGTTATAGTTTTTCATTTGAATTTAGCTCCATTTTTGTGTCTTATTTCTTCTTTATATTAAAACTTAGAATTAAGCTTTGCTTTTTTATATACATGTTTATTACACATTTAGCAATACTTTTTCTTTATATTTGCTCTTATTTACTCATTTTTTTACTCTTTCACAATCAGATTTTGAAAATGGCTAAATGTTTTCACTTCTCCCTATTTGCTTTTGTAGCTTTTCTTATAAAAAAAATATTAGAACTTAGAATTAAGCTTTGCTTTTTTATATACATGTTTGTTACACATTTAGCAATATATATACCAAAATATTTTTTTGAATACTTACCTCTTTTAGTGAATTTTTGTCAGGGGGGCTACAAAAGTGCCGTACTTATGCTAGTATTTTGATGCTTTTCCTGTGAAAAGGATAATGAAATTTAAAATTAAGCTTTGCTTTTTTATATACATGTTATTTACACATTTAGCAATATATACACAGAAATATTTTTGGAATATTTAACTTTTTTGGTGAATTTTTGTCAGGGAAGCTATGGACTGCCGTAATCATGCATTATGTTGATGTTCTTCTCGTAAAAACAATATTTGGGTTTGGAATTGGGCTTTGCTTTTTTGTATACATGTTTTTTTACATATTTAGCAATTTACACACAGAAAAATTTTGGAATATTTAACTTTCTTGGTGAATTTTTGTCAGGGAAGCTATGGACTGCAGTAATCATGCGGCTGCAAAAGTGCCGTACTTATGCAGTATTTTGATGCTTTTCCTGTGGAAAGGATAATGAAATTTAAAATTAAGCTTTGCTTTTTTATATACATGTTATTTACACATTTAGCAATATATACACAGAAATATTTTTGGAATATTTAACTTTTTTGGTGAATTTTTGTCAGGGAAGCTATGGACTGCCGTAATCATGCATTATGTTGATGTTCTTCTCATAAAAAAAATATTTGGGTTTGGAATTGGGCTTTGCTTTTTTGTATACATGTTTTTTACATATTTAGCAATTTACACACAGAAAAATTTTGGAATATTTAACTTTCTTGGTGAATTTTTGTCAGGGAAGCTATGGACTGCCGTAATCATGCGGCTGCAAAAGTGCCGTACTTATGCAGTATTTTGATGCTTTTCCTGTGGAAAGGATAATGAAATTTAAAATTAAGCTTTGCTTTTTCATATACATGTTATTTACACATTTAGCAATATATACACAGAAATATTTTTGGAATATTTAACTTTTTTGGTGAATTTTTGTCAGGGAAGCTATGGACTGCCGTAATCATGCATTATGTTGATGTTCTTCTCATAAAAAAAATATTTGGGTTTGGAATTGGGCTTTGCTTTTTTGTATACATGTTTTTTACATATTTAGCAATTTACACACAGAAAAATTTTGGAATATTTAACTTTCTTGGTGAATTTTTGTCAGGGAAGCTATGGACTGCAGTAATCATGCGGCTGCAAAAGTGCCGTACTTATGCAGTATTTTGATGCTTTTCCTGTGGAAAGGATAATGAAATTTAAAATTAAGCTTTGCTTTTTTATATACATGTTATTTACACATTTAGCAATATATACACAGAAATATTTTTGGAATATTTAACTTTTTTGGTGAATTTTTGTCAGGGAAGCTATGGACTGCCGTAATCATGCATTATGTTGATGTTCTTCTCATAAAAAAAATATTTGGGTTTGGAATTGGGCTTTGCTTTTTTGTATACATGTTTTTTACATATTTAGCAATTTACACACAGAAAAATTTTGGAATATTTAACTTTCTTGGTGAATTTTTGTCAGGGAAGCTATGGACTGCCGTAATCATGCGGCTGCAAAAGTGCCGTACTTATGCAGTATTTTGATGCTTTTCCTGTGGAAAGGATAATGAAATTTAAAATTAAGCTTTGCTTTTTCATATACATGTTATTTACACATTTAGCAATATATACACAGAAATATTTTTGGAATATTTAACTTTTTTGGTGAATTTTTGTCAGGGAAGCTATGGACTGCCGTAATCATGCATTATGTTGATGTTCTTCTCATAAAAAAAATATTTGGGTTTGGAATTGGGCTTTGCTTTTTTGTATACATGTTTTTTACATATTTAGCAATTTACACACAGAAAAATTTTGGAATATTTAACTTTCTTGGTGAATTTTTGTCAGGGAAGCTATGGACTGCCGTAATCATGCGGCTGCAAAAGTGCCGTACTTATGCAGTATTTTGATGCTTTTCCTGTGGAAAGGATAATGAAATTTAAAATTAAGCTTTGCTTTTTTATATACATGTTATTTACACATTTAGCAATATATACACAGAAATATTTTTGGAATATTTAACTTTTTTGGTGAATTTTTGTCAGGGAAGCTATGGACTGCCGTAATCATGCATTATGTTGATGTTCTTCTCATAAAAAAAATATTTGGGTTTGGAATTGGGCTTTGCTTTTTTGTATACATGTTTTTTACATATTTAGCAATTTACACACAGAAAAATTTTGGAATATTTAACTTTCTTGGTGAATTTTTGTCAGGGAAGCTATGGACTGCCGTAATCATGCGGCTGCAAAAGTGCCGTACTTATGCAGTATTTTGATGCTTTTCCTGTGGAAAGGATAATGAAATTTAAAATTAAGCTTTGCTTTTTTATATACATGTTATTTACACATTTAGCAATATATACACAGAAATATTTTTGGAATATTTAACTTTTTTGGTGAATTTTTGTCAGGGAAGCTATGGACTGCCGTAATCATGCATTATGTTGATGTTCTTCTCATAAAAAAAATATTTGGGTTTGGAATTGGGCTTTGCTTTTTTGTATACATGTTTTTTACATATTTAGCAATTTACACACAGAAAAATTTTGGAATATTTAACTTTCTTGGTGAATTTTTGTCAGGGAAGCTATGGACTGCCGTAATCATGCGGCTGCAAAAGTGCCGTACTTATGCAGTATTTTGATGCTTTTCCTGTGGAAAGGATAATGAAATTTAAAATTAAGCTTTGCTTTTTTATATACATGTTATTTACACATTTAGCAATATATACACAGAAATATTTTTGGAATATTTAACTTTTTTGGTGAATTTTTGTCAGGGAAGCTATGAACTGCCGTAATCATGCATTATGTTGATGTTCTTCTCATAAAAAAATATTTGGGTTTGGAATTGGCCTTTGCTTTTTTGTATACATGTTTTTTACATATTTAGCAATTTACACACAGAAAAGTTTTGGAATATTTAATTTTCTTGGTGAATTTTTGTCAGGGAAGCTATGGACTGCCGTAATCATGCAATATGTTGATGTTCTTCTCATAAAAAAAAATATTTGGGTTTAGAATTGGGCTTTGCTTTTTTATATACATACTAACAACAGAACTACACTACTTTAAGGACATGAGAGCACATGCACTGTATCACCATACGTGTACCATTTTCAAAGACCCTGCTTAGGATTAAAACTTCTCAGATGCATAACAATAGTACCAACCTAGAGGTTAACTGGTGTGGATGCATTCCTCTGGGAGTGAGACTATTGAGAAATTCAGTAGGGAGTTATTTTGCTTCTCCGCATTCTAACACTCCAACTGTTAACACTGTGGAAACACTGACTCATGTTTGGTAAGCAATTTCAGGGAAGAAACTATAGACATTGGATTAAATAAATTATTAATTAAATTGCATTAAATAAAAATTATTAGATTTAAATAAATATTATTAGAGTGAAAAAAAAAAGACAGAAATTAACAAATTAGAAAATAAAATTTCGAAAAATGCAACTATATTGCAGATAAGATAAGAGGACCTTATTAAAAAATACATAAACAAACTGTAATTCGACACTCGATAATTCGACACTTTCGATAATTCGACCATTTTAAAAATCAAATTTACAAGGTTGATTGTTGTTTAAATACAACTTTGCTTTTGCATGCATAAACACAGGCTCTTGTAGCAAGAACCCAAATATTATTTATAGTCATAGCAAAAGCCAACTAAGTGAAAACTGATGCCTCTTCAGAATGAATGGAAGACTGAAATCTGAAGGAGCAGAAATATGGGTCATTTATACTTTCACCAATGCCTTTAGGATCTTTGCGATGGAACGCGTATGGTGTTTCAGCGCATGTGCTCTCATGTCCTTGAAGCACATATACTGACAGTGCCCAAAGTTGAACACACTGTATAGTGTCTGAAATATCTTTGGCCCCTTCGGATACCAACCTTCGCTTCATTCTAGAGAGGCGTTAGTTTTCATGTCATATTTGTAATATAGTTTTGTTGTTTGCAATTTTCTTTTTTTTTTCCTTTCAAATATGTATCCACTCTGAAATATAGTTTGTAAATTTGTATTCCAATTTATTTTCTTATATATATATGTATTTTTTTTTCATTTCCAAAATATTTATTTATACTTTCACCAATGCCTTTAGGATCTTTGCGATGGCACACGTATGGTGTTTCAGCGCATGTGCTCTCATGTCCTTGAAGCACATATACTGACAGTGCCCAAAGTTGAACACACTGTATAGTGTCTGAAATATCTTTGGCCCCTTCGGATACCAACCTTCGCTTCATTCTAGAGAGGCGTTAGTTTTCACTAGGGTTGGCTTTTGCTATGACTATAAATAAGGCTCAAGGCCAAACCTTGGCTACAAGAGCCTGTGTTTACGCACGGACAACTTTATATGTGGCTTTTTCAAGTGTGCGAACATTGGATAGCATACATGTAAAGATGACCCATATCTTCTGCTCCTTCAGATTTCAGTCTTCCATTCATTCTGAAGAGGCATCAGTTTTCACTAAAGTTGGCTTTTGCTATGACTATAAATAATATTTGGGTTCTTGCTACAAGAGCCTGTGTTTATGCATGCAAAATCAAAGTTGTATTTAACCAACAATCAACCTTGTAAATTTGATTTTTAAAATGGTCGAATTATCGAAAGTGTCGAATTATCGAAAGTGTCGAATTATCGATAGTGTCGAATTACAGTTTGTTTATTTATTTTTTAATAAGGTCCTCTTATCTTATCTGCAATATAGTTGTATTTTTCGAAATTTTATTTTCTAATTTGTTAATTTTTTCTTTTTTTTTTCACTCTAATAATATTTATTTAAATCTAATAATTTTTATTTAATTCAATTTGATTAATAATTTATTTAATCCAATGTCTATAGTTTCTTCCCTGAAATTGCTTACCAAACATGAGTCAGTGTTTCCACAGTGTTAACAGTTGGAGTGTTAGAATGCGGAGTAGCAAAATAACTCCCTACTGAATTTCTCAATAGTCTTACTCCGAGAGGAATGCATCCACACCAGTTAACCTCTAGGTTGGTACTATTGTTATGCTTCTGAGAAGTTTTAATCCTAAGCAGGGTCTTTGAAAATGGTACACGTATGGTGATACAGTGCATGTGCTCTCATGTCCTTAAAGAAGTGTAGTTCTGTTGTTTGCAATTTCATTTTCGGATTTGTTAAAATTTTTCTTCTATAGTTTCTCACCTGTGGGTCCTTCGGGTAAACCCGGGGCGTTGCCCGGGTCACTCGGCTAGTAAATTTATATTTTTAGCTCAAAAGAAACATTTGCGGTATAAATGTCAAACATCGTTCTACAATCACAAGCCGCATTATATTATGTTACTAGCCGAGTGACCCGGGCAACGCCCCGGGTTTACCCGAAGGACCCGCAGGTGAGAAACTATAGAAGAAAAATTTTAACAAATCCGAAAATGAAATTGCAAACAACAGAACTACACTTCTTTAAGGACATGAGAGCACATGCACTGTATCACCATACGTGTACCATTTTCAAAGACCCTGCTTAGGATTAAAACTTCTCAGAAGCATAACAATAGTACCAACCTAGAGGTTAACTGGTGTGGATGCATTCCTCTCGGAGTAAGACTATTGAGAAATTCAGTAGGGAGTTATTTTGCTTCTCCGCATTCTAACACTCCAACTGTTAACACTGTGGAAACACTGACTCATGTTTGGTAAGCAATTTCAGGGAAGAAACTATAGACATTGGATTAAATAAATTATTAATCAAATTGAATTAAATAAAAATTATTAGATTTAAATAAATATTATTAGAGTGAAAAAAAAAAGAAAAAATTAACAAATTAGAAAATAAAATTTCGAAAAATACAACTATATTGCAGATAAGATAAGAGGACCTTATTAAAAAATAAATAAACAAACTGTAATTCGACACTATCGATAATTCGACACTTTCGATAATTCGACACTTTCGATAATTCGACCATTTTAAAAATCAAATTTACAAGGTTGATTGTTGGTTAAATACAACTTTGATTTTGCATGCATAAACACAGGCTCTTGTAGCAAGAACCCAAATATTATTTATAGTCATAGCAAAAGCCAACTTTAGTGAAAACTGATGCCTCTTCAGAATGAATGGAAGACTGAAATCTGAAGGAGCAGAAGATATGGGTCATCTTTACATGTATGCTATCCAATGTTCGCACACTTGAAAAAGCCACATATAAAGTTGTCCGTGCGTAAACACAGGCTCTTGTAGCCAAGGTTTGGCCTTGAGCCTTATTTATAGTCATAGCAAAAGCCAACCCTAGTGAAAACTAACGCCTCTCTAGAATGAAGCGAAGGTTGGTATCCGAAGGGGCCAAAGATATTTCAGACACTATACAGTGTGTTCAACTTTGGGCACTGTCAGTATATGTGCTTCAAGGACATGAGAGCACATGCGCTGAAACACCATACGTGTGCCATCGCAAAGATCCTAAAGGCATTGGTGAAAGTATAAATAAATATTTTGGAAATGAAAAAAAAATACATATATATATAAGAAAATAAATTGGAATACAAATTTACAAACTATATTTCAGAGTGGATACATATTTGAAAGGAAAAAAAAAAGAAAATTGCAAACAACAAAACTATATTACAAATATGACATGAAAACTAACGCCTCTCTAGAATGAAGCGAAGGTTGGTATCCGAAGGGGCCAAAGATATTTCAGACACTATACAGTGTGTTCAACTTTGGGCACTGTCAGTATATGTGCTTCAAGGACATGAGAGCACATGCGCTGAAACACCATACGCGTTCCATCGCAAAGATCCTAAAGGCATTGGTGAAAGTATAAATGACCCATATTTCTGCTCCTTCAGATTTCAGTCTTCCATTCATTCTGAAGAGGCATCAGTTTTCACTTAGTTGGCTTTTGCTATGACTATAAATAATATTTGGGTTCTTGCTACAAGAGCCTGTGTTTATGCATGCAAAAGCAAAGTTGTATTTAAACAACAATCAACCTTGTAAATTTGATTTTTAAAATGGTCGAATTATCGAAAGTGTCGAATTATCGAGTGTCGAATTACAGTTTGTTTATGTATTTTTTAATAAGGTCCTCTTATCTTATCTGCAATATAGTTGCATTTTTCGAAATTTTATTTTCTAATTTGTTAATTTCTGTCTTTTTTTTTTCACTCTAATAATATTTATTTAAATCTAATAATTTTTATTTAATGCAATTTAATTAATAATTTATTTAATCCAATGTCTATAGTTTCTTCCCTGAAATTGCTTACCAAACATGAGTCAGTGTTTCCACAGTGTTAACAGTTGGAGTGTTAGAATGCGGAGAAGCAAAATAACTCCCTACTGAATTTCTCAATAGTCTCACTCCCAGAGGAATGCATCCACACCAGTTAACCTCTAGGTTGGTACTATTGTTATGCATCTGAGAAGTTTTAATCCTAAGCAGGGTCTTTGAAAATGGTACACGTATGGTGATACAGTGCATGTGCTCTCATGTCCTTAAAGTAGTGTAGTTCTGTTGTTAGTATGTATATAAAAAAGCAAAGCCCAATTCTAAACCCAAATATTTTTTTTTATGAGAAGAACATCAACATATTGCATGATTACGGCAGTCCATAGCTTCCCTGACAAAAATTCACCAAGAAAATTAAATATTCCAAAACTTTTCTGTGTGTAAATTGCTAAATATGTAAAAAACATGTATACAAAAAAGCAAAGGCCAATTCCAAACCCAAATATTTTTTTTATGAGAAGAACATCAACATAATGCATGATTACGGCAGTTCATAGCTTCCCTGACAAAAATTCACCAAAAAAGTTAAATATTCCAAAAATATTTCTGTGTATATATTGCTAAATGTGTAAATAACATGTATATAAAAAAGCAAAGCTTAATTTTAAATTTCATTATCCTTTCCACAGGAAAAGCATCAAAATACTGCATAAGTACGGCACTTTTGCAGCCGCATGATTACGGCAGTCCATAGCTTCCCTGACAAAAATTCACCAAGAAAGTTAAATATTCCAAAATTTTTCTGTGTGTAAATTGCTAAATATGTAAAAAACATGTATACAAAAAAGCAAAGCCCAATTCCAAACCCAAATATTTTTTTTATGAGAAGAACATCAACATAATGCATGATTACGGCAGTCCATAGCTTCCCTGACAAAAATTCACCAAAAAAGTTAAATATTCCAAAAATATTTCTGTGTATATATTGCTAAATGTGTAAATAACATGTATATAAAAAAGCAAAGCTTAATTTTAAATTTCATTATCCTTTCCACAGGAAAAGCATCAAAATACTGCATAAGTACGGCACTTTTGCAGCCGCATGATTACGGCAGTCCATAGCTTCCCTGACAAAAATTCACCAAGAAAGTTAAATATTCCAAAATTTTTCTGTGTGTAAATTGCTAAATATGTAAAAAACATGTATACAAAAAAGCAAAGCCCAATTCCAAACCCAAATATTTTTTTTATGAGAAGAACATCAACATAATGCATGATTACGGCAGTCCATAGCTTCCCTGACAAAAATTCACCAAAAAAGTTAAATATTCCAAAAATATTTCTGTGTATATATTGCTAAATGTGTAAATAACATGTATATAAAAAAGCAAAGCTTAATTTTAAATTTCATTATCCTTTCCACAGGAAAAGCATCAAAATACTGCATAAGTACGGCACTTTTGCAGCCGCATGATTACGGCAGTCCATAGCTTCCCTGACAAAAATTCACCAAGAAAGTTAAATATTCCAAAATTTTTCTGTGTGTAAATTGCTAAATATGTAAAAAACATGTATACAAAAAAGCAAAGCCCAATTCCAAACCCAAATATTTTTTTTATGAGAAGAACATCAACATAATGCATGATTACGGCAGTCCATAGCTTCCCTGACAAAAATTCACCAAAAAAGTTAAATATTCCAAAAATATTTCTGTGTATATATTGCTAAATGTGTAAATAACATGTATATGAAAAAGCAAAGCTTAATTTTAAATTTCATTATCCTTTCCACAGGAAAAGCATCAAAATACTGCATAAGTACGGCACTTTTGCAGCCGCATGATTACGGCAGTCCATAGCTTCCCTGACAAAAATTCACCAAGAAAGTTAAATATTCCGAAATTTTTCTGTGTGTAAATTGCTAAATATGTAAAAAACATGTATACAAAAAAGCAAAGCCCAATTCCAAACCCAAATATTTTTTTTATGAGAAGAACATCAACATAATGCATGATTACGGCAGTCCATAGCTTCCCTGACAAAAATTCACCAAAAAAGTTAAATATTCCAAAAATATTTCTGTGTATATATTGCTAAATGTGTAAATAACATGTATATAAAAAAGCAAAGCTTAATTTTAAATTTCATTATCCTTTCCACAGGAAAAGCATCAAAATACTGCATAAGTACGGCACTTTTGAAGCCGCATGATAACGGCAGTCCATAGCTTCCCTGACAAAAATTCACCAAGAAAGTTAAATATTCCAAAATTTTTCTGTGTGTAAATTGCTAAATATGTAAAAAAACATGTATACAAAAAAGCAAAGCCCAATTCCAAACCCAAATGTTGTTTTTACGAGAAGAACATCAACATAATGCATGATTACGGCAGTCCATAGCTTCCCTGACAAAAATTCACCAAAAAAGTTAAATATTCCAAAAATATTTCTGTGTATATATTGCTAAATGTGTAAATAACATGTATATAAAAAAGCAAAGCTTAATTTTAAATTTCATTATCCTTTTCACAGGAAAAGCATCAAAATACTAGCATAAGTACGGCACTTTTGTAGCCCCCCTGACAAAAATTCACTAAAAGAGGTAAGTATTCAAAAAAATATTTTGGTATATATATTGCTAAATGTGTAACAAACATGTATATAAAAAAGCAAAGCTTAATTCTAAGTTCTAATATTTTTTTTATAAGAAAAGCTACAAAAGCAAATAGGGAGAAGTGAAAACATTTAGCCATTTTCAAAATCTGATTGTGAAAGAGTAAAAAAATGAGTAAATAAGAGCAAATATAAAGAAAAAGTATTGCTAAATGTGTAATAAACATGTATATAAAAAAGCAAAGCTTAATTCTAAGTTTTAATATAAAGAAGAAATAAGACACAAAAATGGAGCTAAATTCAAATGAAAAACTATAACAAATTAATAAAAAAAATAAGACCTAATTCAAATGCCACCATCATCAGACAAAAGAAAAATTAGATTTTATTCTTTAGTTCATTTATTCTTCTGTCTGATGCTGTTGCTGAAACGTCACACACTATTGAAGACACTATAAAAGATAGATTAAAAGTAATAATTCAATCTACAATTCGAAAAATAATATAACCTGGTGAGTTCCCAGAAAAGGTTAACTTTGGTAGGCGGCGCTGTACGTTGACACCGCCGTACCTTCGAGCCGTTTTACACGAGTTAAAGCGAAGATTTTGGACATAGTGATTTTTACATTTCGATCTTTTATATTAATATATATACTTACTATTTCGAATTATTTTTCTAAAAACGAACATTATTTTTTTTAATTATCTGAAACTCACCTAATTCAACTTATCTAAAACTAACCTTATTTAGCGATTAAACTAACATAATTTAACCTATTTGAATCTAACCTCATATACACTTTTACACTACCTTTTCATTTCAAAATTAAATTAAAATAAGTTTATATTAAATAATAACATTTTTAAAAATCGACTTTCTGGTTCACACTTTTGTATCTAATCAATTATGTATTTCTTTATTTCTCTCTATAAAAGTACGCAATTGTAAACAAAAGAATTGATGATGATAAATGCAAAAAATCTACGATTGTAAAATAGATTAAATTAAAAAATAAAAATAACTGTTAACATTAGGAAAATAAAAACAGGCCTATCATACTAAGAAAAAAATAACGAAAATTTTGGTATATAGATCGTTATGTGTAGTTCAGAATCTTCGGAGGAGATAGCTCACGACTTTACAATGGAAAACTCTGTTACGGTATTATCTATATAGATTATATTATTCTAAAAACAAGATCTCCACACGTGGCATCACTGTCCAGGTTCCCCTGAAGTTCCTGTTCAATCAAGGTTTCCTGACCAGCAGCATTGTGACCTTGCTGGTGGAGAAACGTTCCTGAAGACATCAGGAGAAACCCATTTGTAATTTTGATTCCCTGTTTTTATTTTCATAATAAATTTGTTTATGCGCTTGTTATCATGACTCATTAAAAAAATAGTTTTCAGAGTAATTAATGAAATATTCTTTAACAGAATATATACCTGGTTTAACACCTGTCTATTGCGCCCCCTCTTGGGACTCACCAATATAGGGTGCTATAGAGAGGAGGTGTTATTGACAGGTTACTTTTAATGTAAACCGCATCGTACTACGTATTTAAAATCGGGCGCTATAGACAGGTTTAACTGTATTGCACGTATTGTGTGTCCTTCAATAAAATTCATATATTGGATATTTTAATGAATGTCCATTTACAGGTATTTGTTCAGAGTAAAATTGGAAACCAGCTGCAATACGCTTATTTTTTAAATTTCAAACTTGCAAGTTTTCTCTCGAGGTTTTGATATATATCACAACCAAAGATAAATATGGTAGAGGACATTGCGACTGCTGTGATAGAGATGTATGGAGACATCTGAGGCTCTTCATTGGACACGACAACAACAACAATACAGTATACACACCCAAGATAGAGGACATGGCGACTGCTGTGATAGAGATGTATGGAGACATCTGAGGCTCTTCATTGGACACAACAAAAAAACGAAACAGTATACACACCCAAGATAGAGAACATTGCGACTGTTGTGATAGAGATGTATGGAGACATCTGAGGCTCTTCATTGGACATGACGACAACAACAACAATACAGTATACACACCCAAGATAGAGAACATTGCGACTGTTGTGATAGAGATGTATGGAGACATCTGAGGCTCTTCATTGGACATGACGACAACAACAACAATACAGTATACACACCCAAGATAGAGGACATTGCGACTGCTGTGATGGAGATGTACGGAGACATCTGAGGCTCTTCATTGGACACGACAACAACAACAATACAGTATACACACCCAAGATAGAGAACATTGCGACTGCTGTGATAGAGATGTATGGAGACATCTGAGGCTCTTCATTGGACACGAAAACAAAAACAACAATACAGTATACACACCCAAGATAGAGGACATTGCGACTGCTGTGATGGAGATGTACGGAGACATCTGAGGCTCTTCATTGGACACGACAACAACAACAATACAGTATAAACACCCAAGATAGAGAACATTGCGACTGCTGTGATAGAGATGTATGGAGACATCCGAGGCTCTTCATTGGACACGACAACAACAACAACAATACAGTATACACACCCAAGATACAGTACATTGCTGCTGCTGTGATAGAGATGCATGGAGACATCTGAGACTCTTCATTGGACACGACAACAACAACAACAATACAGTATACACACCCAAGATACAGTACATTGCTGCTGCTGTGATAGAGATGCATGGAGACATCTGAGGCTCTTCATTGGACACGACAACAACAACAACAATACAGTATACACACCCAAGATAGAGGACATTGCTGCTGCTGTGATAGAGATGTATGGAGACATCTGAGGCTCTTCATTGGACACGACAACAACAACAACAATACAGTATACACACCCAAGATACAGTACATTGCTGCTGCTGTGATAGAGATGTATGGAGACATCTGAGGCTCTTCATTAGACACAACAACAACAATACAGTATACACACCCAAGATAGTGTAATTGCGACTGCTGTGATAGAGATGTATGGAGACATCTGAGGCTCTTCATTGGACACGACAACAACAACAATACAGTATACACACATATATATATATTACTCCAATAGACCCGATTCTTGCAAAAGTACAACTCCATTACTGAGTGAGTGTAATCAAACGGAGCTCTTAAAATATTATAAGTGCAAAAGTCGAACTGATTTCTACCTGTGTAGACAGCAGTTTTACTTTTGCATTTATAAATGTACCAGATTGAGGATAATCAAATCCCATGATAAACATGATGGATGGTAGATAACCATTGCTTTTTCCATGGTGCATCACATGTCTACATACCTACTATCCACCATGATTATCATAACTTCGCCTTTGCCGGTCCCATTCCCGGATAAAAAAGGAGGAGGGGGAGCAGTAACAAGCTCACTAAAAAGCCTGGGCTCAGCTGGCCCGGCTGATAGTACCCTGTAAGGGTTCCAGGGATACAGGATGAGCAGTGTTTGTACTCCATGTTAGGAGCGGCTGTACATGGCGTCTGTTCCTCATGTCAGAGGCGGCCATTTCTTTTGGAGTTAAGTCGGCCTGGCACTGAGTAGTGCTCCCAGTCTTAATGACAAAGGTAGACGCATACTACTTACCCAGTCATGGTGGTTGTCAAACAGACACCATCAAGGGTCACAACTTGATATTCTAATATGATTGAGTGGAGATAAGAAAGAAGAGGAGAAGATGACTATCATGTCCTGTACCACATGTATACTATGGATAACACAACAACCAATATAAGAGTAATAAACAACAATTTTATTTCTCCGAGGCCAGCAGCGAGGCTAGGTTCGGGTCTCCACCAGCAGAGTGACGTCACGTGACACCAGCAGTCCCTGGTTGATGAAGAAGGTCAGAGGCACCTGGACACACCGACAGAGTTGACCTCTGTGCTACAGATATATACCAATACCTCGCTTTGCGTTTTTTTCGAAGTTGCGTCGCTGCTTAATTTTTACTGATTTTCACTGTGCGTCGTTAGATTTTCAAAGTTGCGTTGCTTTGGATTCGAGTATTTTATTTTTTATTTTTTTCCCTAAAATATGGCAACATCTTTGTTTTTGATTGCGCCTTCACATATTTTCACTTTGCGTCGTTTCAATTTGCGTCGTCTTTTTTTGGAACGTAACCCCGACGCAAAGCGAGGTATGGGTGTATCGTAAAATTTATTTTTTATTCCCAGCATAAGCTTCTTGTAGTTTTCATTCAAATCTTGAACTGCTAAATATCAGAGTGTCCAATAGATGACAAACTTTGTTTGAGCTATGTAGTAATGATAGAGAACAGCTGGGGCCATACGGTGACCCGCCGATCAGAAAATATGCAGCGACAATATCACAAAATTTGTCAGGAAAATATGCCTCGGCAATGTCATAAAATGTAATACGACAATGTCACAAAATTTGCCAGAAAAAAATGTCACGACAATGTCATAACATGTGACACGCCAATTTCACAAAATTTGTCAGGAAAATATGCCTCGACAATGTCACAAAATTTGTCAGAAAAATATGCCTCGACAATGTCACAAAATTTGTCAGAAAAATATGCCTCGACAATGTCACAAAATTTGTCAGAAAAATATGCCTCCACAATGTCGCAAAAAGTGTTAAATTAGCCAGGCCTGTTTGCTTGTGAATAGGTGCATCTACAAACTAAGAGAATGTCTAAACTTGAAAAATATTTAAAACATTCAAATATGATTGATATTTTTACATTTTATGTTTTACTAATGGGTTGAGGAATGGGTTTATTGGAACGTTGCCAAACATCTCTAAGTTGGAAGCAGTCAATACCTACTTACCCCTAGATGTCGATATTTGCTTGATACAAACCTAATTCTCGCTTGAAAGTTGACAGAAAATATTTAGATAGAAATAAAATCATTGTGAGACTATCTTTTACCTTAGTGTACAACCATCAGGTAAAACGTCGAACATTTTAACAAGAAGTAGACAAATTGTAGACAAGAGATCGCCAAGAAGTACACAAGTAGACAAGAGTTATACAAAAGTATAAAAGAGGTGACAAGTTTCGACGGCCCCAGCTCACCTTGGTCTCGGGGACCCGGTGGAAGCTGAACTTTTGGATGGCCTTGGCCAGGCAGAGCTTCACCTCCAGCTGGGCGAACCTCTCGGCCACACAGTTACGGGGACCTTCTCCAAAGGGGAGGTAGGTGAAGGGACGGATGTTGTCCTTGTTCTCCGGCAGGAACCTGGGGAGGACCGAACTGATGTGGCAGTGGGCTGAGCTATGTACTCTACCTCTCAGGGTCGAATTTCTCCGGGTCGGGGTGAAAGTCAGGGCAGTGGTGGATGGCGTGGACAGGGATCTGTATCAACATGCCCTTGGGGATCTCGATGCCCGTGTCCCCCAACTTGTAGGCCTCAACTGATTCCCGTTCAGTCCTGGAACATTTCTTTGGTAATCTACCACCGCTTTATAGCTTGATGGACATTCCATTCGTGGTATACCGCTTTATACCTTGAAGGAACATTCCATTCGTGGTATACCGCTTTATACCTTGATGGAACATTCCATTCGTGGTATACCGCTTCATTCCTTGATGGAACATTCCATTCGTGGTATACCGCTTTATACCTTGATAGAACATTACATTCGTGGTATACCGCTTTATACCTTGATGGCACATTCCATTCGTGGTATACCGCTTTATACCTTGATGGAACATTCCATCCTTGGTATACCGCTTTATACCTTGAAGGAACATTCCATTCGTGGTATACCGCTTTACGCCTTGATGGAACATTCCATTCGTGGTATACCGCTTTATACCTTGATAGAACATTACATTCGTGGTATACCGCTTTATACCTTGATGGAACATACCATTCGTGGTATACCGCTTTACGCCTTGATGGAACATTCCATTCATGGTATACCGCTTTATACCTTGATAGAACATTCCATTCGTGGTATACCGCTTTATAACTTGATGGAATATTCCATTCGTGGTATACCGCTTTATACCTTGATAGAACATTCCATTCGTGGTATACCGCTTTATACCTTGATAGAAAATTCCATTCGTGGTATACCGCTTTATAACGATGGAATATTCCATTCGTGGTATACCGCTTTATACCTTGATAGAAAATTCCATTCGTGGTATACCGCTTTATACCTTGATGGAACATTCCATTCGTGGTATACCGCTTTATACCTTGAGGGGACATTCCATCTCTTTGTCAAATCACTCGGATACCAAGGTTCTTGGCTATGGCCCTCGTCAATTCGGGGCAGGCTTTGCTATAATGAGATTCTTAAGAGATTAAAGAAACCTCCAGAATTTGCCAAAGCGATGTTTACCTGCCAAAATGCCTAGGTCAATTCTACGGACACATTTCGAGGATGATTTGATTACTAAAGATAAAAGTCTACTGAGCACTTCAGCAATCCAGCATCCCTGGCCTGAGGAAGGCCAATGGCCAGAAACCACGGTCTCCACGCTCAGAGTTCACCAAAGGTACCTTGGCTTTGTCACCAGACTTCTGGCTGTCATGGATGGTCTGTGGATGGCGCATAGTTTTGCTTTTTTGACGAAAGAAGTGTCCTTTCCCTGTTGATATCATCTAGCAGTTAAAAAAACTTTATGAAATCTCATTTTACAAATTATCTGTAATATTGGGCTTTACCTGCTTGCGGGAGGGTACATCCGCAGGGTCTCCGCAACGACAGCTTCCAGGTAGGGCATGTTCTTGACACTGTCGTAGTCCAAACTGACATCCTGGACACCACTACAACATATATCTACATCCGCAGTGTCTCCGAGATGATCATCACAAAAAACATAAGACGCTGCAACTATTTCTTTTGCTTGGTTATAGCAGCTTTAGAACAATCCCTTATTCAGCAAAAAAAGATCTTTTAGTTAGATAAAGAAGGGCTTGCCCGAAAACCTATTTAACAAAGAAAATAAAAAGAATTGCGACGTCTTATTCCATCTTTCCTGTAATTGGTCTAAATCCCGCTGTGATAATGAAATTTCCATCATGCTAGATAACTTCATTTCTAACATATAGAGGCTCGATATTGATTGGTGTTCAGTTTAATTGTAGAAGTTTTGATTGAAATGATTTCAGTATTTCCTCGTTATAGGATGTTTCGGGATATTGGAGTGTTGGTTATAAAGATTCCACGGGGGTCACAGGGGTGTTTCCAGAGAGGGGAGTACTCACCCTGCCTGCCCGTGTCACCTCAGCCGCCAGCCTGTCCTGACACTCCGGGTTCAGTGCCAGTAGATAAGCACAGTGGGACAATGTGGAAGCTGTGGTCTCGTAGCCAGCGATGAAGAACAAGATGGCGTTGGCCAGGATCTCGTTCTTGGTGAGACCTGCACATCGCCCATTCTTGTGTGGAGATATTCAATCTCAAACAAGCAATAGCCCATTACCACGGCATAAGAAGCAACAAGATAACAATATCCCTGACTAATTATAATTAGTATATGTAGTCATATAGATAATTATCTATATGACTGTTTGTATACAAGTATTGTATGTAAACTGTTTATAAAAAAAACACTTGTATAATTCACCATATTATAATATCTATTGTTTTAGCTGTAAACAATCTGATGCGAGGGCACATACCAAGGGCCAATCTTTTCAATTATTTTTGTAGAAAGATCATTTTGACAATTCAATATATTCTATTAACACTCTTAGCCAATTTTGATCATTTTGATATTGTACAAAAAAAGTAATTGCCCGTTGAAAGGCAAAACTTCGCCAAAAAGCTTGCAAAAATAAAAAAATAAAAAAAAACTTTTTACCCGAATTCTATTTTCTCTTTTCAAATATTTGAAAGAGGGATACATATTCTATATACAGTTACGAACGTCATGCGTCCTTAATTCTTCATTTTTCATCTCTGTCACCGTTTGCTTTTTTTCTGGAATGGCGCTCTCCTATTGGTTGGCTACGATCACGCCACCTTTGACCCCCTCCCCCCCCATCATGCCCCCCCCCCCCCCCACTCGCTTTTTGGTTTTTGTAACTATTGTGTTGGAGCGGGTCGCTCCTTAAATAAATGCATATACAGTAGAACTTGGATAATTCGAACTTCTTTAATTCGAAAAGCTCTTTAATTCGAATATTTATCTTGGTCCCTAGAATTTCCTATAAATAGAATTTACGTTTTTAATTCGAATTTTTGGATAATTCGAATTTTTTATGGTCCCTTGGGGTTCGAATTATCCAAGTTCGACTGTATTAATTAATAACTAAATGGAATCCTCTCTTTCTTTTTCACAGTAAGAGACGCCTACGGAAGCCAACAGTACATAGACAGATAAAGCACATAGGCTATAGTTATTAACTAATATATGCATTTATTTAAGGCGCCAATTTATAATTGTAACAAATAGTATTTGAATAAAAACATTCAATCGGGTAAAACACGGGCGTTGCCCGGGTCATTCGGCTAGTATGTTATATTGAGGAATGTGATGCAATGCCCATAAACGTATTTTTAGTGTGTTTGAGTAAATTAAAAGTGATATTTCGGAATGCAGAAAGTCTTTCTCTTTTCCATGCAGTTGTTTTCCAGTCAAGATGCGCGTATTGCTGCCTAAGTGAACTGTTTCATAAGATCCGGCCGCTACATCCTGGCTTAGCCGCTATGGGACTTGTCCACCCTCCGCCTAGTGGAGACGCCAGGTGGGGATTTTCCTTTCCTAGGGGTTGGATGCATTGTAAGGCATTTTTCCACATTCATCCAGTACTTTAAAGACATTACTTTAATATGTTTCAAATACCTATGCGTCATCTCTACCAATTTCACCATGTTATAAATTGTTCTACAATTCTAAAACTTCCTATAACGACCGCACTGGTGAAAACGATCATCTTCCAGAGCGACTCTTTCTCCAAATAACAAATGACTTGACCCTAACAAAACTGAATTTGAATAATCTACCTCCCATTAGAGACCATGATTACCCTGGTCTATGCCTGAGGTAGATGATTCAAGTTCAGTTTAGTTAGAGTCAACTCATTTGTGATTTTGTAGGAGTCACTTTAGAAGATAATTGCTCTCATCAGAGGGGTCGTTAAAGGGAGTTTTTGAATTGTAGAACAATCATCTATCTCCGGAAGAGATCAGGGTAATCATGGCCTCTCATGAGAGGTTTGCGACGTACCTTTGACGTTCACGTCTCCAGGACTACTGCCGTTGGGGAGGTCCTCGTCGTCTAGCTCATCCAGCATCATCTGAAGCAGGTCGTAGCGCTTCACCTCCTGGACATCAGGCGCCATGTCCGGTCAATTAGCAGGCCAGGGTGACGCTTCGGTTTAAGTTCATTCAACATGGATACAGACTCGATACAAAGTTAGCAAAGTTCTATTTTACATAACAAAACTTATGAAGTCCACATGAAAAAGCGACATTTAATACAGTTCAGGCCATGGCACAAAGCATTCAATATAGCTCAACACCTGGAAAAAAATATTCATCACAGTTCAACACAAAACATTAAACACAGTTCAACAACTTCAACACAATTAAGTACAAACATAAGTGCAATACACCGTTTACTTACAGGATTTTCTTTTCGTTCTTTGATGAGACGCTCGGTCAGACCCCTGAAGAAGTCCATGACGGCTTTATCGAATATCGTTTTGCCGAAGAGCTTGAAAAGTCTAGGGAAGAGAACTAAAACGACACATTTCACAAACACATTAAAGTTTGGATTTTCTATTTCTGTTGGAAGATACAGGAGTACCTACATAGCAAGATCACAGCGATATTAAATTCCTGGTTGAAGACTTTCTGGGCATGTTTGACAAAGGGGTTGTCGGGGTCGTGGTGGGAGTCCAGCTTGGTGCCGAAGGCCGTCGTGGCGATCACGTCCATTGTGAAGGCCCCGAAGATCCTGGGGACAACATGTTTGGCCTCAATAGACAATTAAACAACTTTATTTTCATCTCGTCAACGTTTACACTCACAAAGAGTTATAAGAGCAAGTTAAATATGATAAAAAATATAATGATAAATAAATATTTACATTTAATATTTACATCAGTCGGAGCCCTCACCGAGGGGACGTGTGGATTTCATCAGGAGCTCAAGGCCACCCTGAGTTCGGACAATCCCTCGCGAATAATGGAATCGCAGTCCCGAGCATGCTCGATGGCAGTGTCGAGGAACTTAGCAAGATGTTTGGCCTTAGTCTAACCAGATAAATATTTAGTTCGTATTTTGAATGTTATAAAACTGCGAGTGATATTCGAAGTAACGAATCCGGTGTACTGAACAACTGGGTGAATGACTAATTAATTGACTTCTGAATTTTATATTCCGACTTTAGACAATCCTCTACTCTTGATCCATCCATGTATAATATTTACGCAAATTTGACCTTAAATACCCATTTCTTGGTTTCTCAAGAAGCCTCTGGGACCAAAAGAAATTTTTTTTGGTCGCAGTGGTACAGCCTACTCCACGCTGACGAGCGCCAACAGCGCGAAACGCGTTCGTGGATGGCTTTTCTTGATTTATCAAGAAATTGGGTTGGCCAAATATCACAGAGCAAGTTAAATAAATTTTTAGTTTATTTTTGCTCCACTAGATGGCGCTCTGCCATCTAAAAAGCACATGTGCTCGTGGTCGGGAAATGCCTTCTTGGGCATGTGATATTGTACTGGGATAAGGTTCATAAATTAAGAAAAAGGCATCTCCTTATCGTGCAACTGAAAGTTGCTGATGGCTTGCGCCATCTATCGGAATAAATATCAACTATTCCCGTTGATTTTTAATTATTCCAGAATTGGCCAAATACCGTGGTTAGCTTTTCTTGATTAATCAAGAATGGGTATTTGGCTGATTCTGGAATAATTTAAAATCAACGAGAATAGTTGATATTTATTCCGATAGATGGCGCAAGCCATCAGCAACTTTCAGTTGCACGATAAGGAGATGCCTTTTTCTTTATATATATTTGTAAAAATGAATAATTATAAATAATACACACACACAAAGGCTTTACTAAGACACCAGTCTCCTCTCTCATTGCCGGCTTACAACGATATCCTCACAATCACCATCATGTAATGGAGCAGATAAATCCCTACTTACTGCTTTGTAAAAGTTATATAGGGACAGAGCAACCATTCGACTTGATATGGCGCTGGTTAAAATACTTTGTACTGAGGTAAGTTGTCTGTCGTTTACTTTTAAGAAGAACATCTCTCTTTCTTCACTAATATACTGGCACTCGAAGATGTAATGAGAAATTTATATTTCATTTAGATACTCCTGTAGAAGGGTTCACACTACCCGAAAGCTTGAGAAGATATTTAATAAAAAATAGGAAACTCATCCTTGGAGCCTTCGTTTTATTGTAAAGAGAGATGGCATACTGTTTTCCTTTCAAGGAGAAGATTTTGGTTTTCCTGAAAAGAACGAATGGAGTATTCTCTGTGGTACAATATAGCGTTTTACTGGGATTGGAATGTCGTTAACAATGTTCCTCTCACCTCTTCACATTGTAAGGTTTCTTGGTTGCCGCGATCTCTGCGAAGTTCTTGCAAGTGACGTCAGCGCATTCGTTGATGAGATGGGCCATCTGAGACAATCCACTCAGCGGTGTAAATAAACAGTACCTGATCTACTGGGAATGTTGTTGCTACCAACCAGGTAACTACTGTAGATAATTGTAAATGTATATTCCATTGTTCACATGTAGTTGTGTGGAATATAATTAATATCTTTGTAGTGAAGACTTGGAAGTTAAATATAAAACATTAATATAAGGCAACAACGGGCCATCAATATATAAGAAATACAAACATTAATGAACGGATGTTTCTTTTGAACATAAAACAAACTTTTCTTCTGTTCTCACTGCGATGAAAAAATATTGGGAGGGCTTGGCTCATCAGTGGTGAACCCTCCCATTGGTTTCGCCAATTTAATCTACCAGACCGCCTCTCTCAGAGCTCTAATATTGTATTTGACGATTCTGTGTATATATGCTACACTGAAGGGTGGAATCTTAAAAACTATGGACATGAGCTGTATATGTAATTCTACTGTATTAAAAACTTATGTCCATAGTTTGATTGAATACCATTTCTAAGATTCCACCCTTCAGTGCAGCGTATATAAGCAGAATGATCCAATACAGTATTAGAGCTCTGAGAGAAGCGGTCTGGTAGATTAAATTGGCGAAACCGCTGGGAGGGTTCACCACTGATGAGCCAAGCCCTCCTAATATATTTTCATCGTAGTAAGGACAGAAGAAGTTTGTTATATGTTCAAAAGAAACATCCGTGTTTTAACGTTTGTATTTATTAAATAAAACATTAAGCTGATCAGAACAGTCTTTGAGTTTGGTACAAATGTTTCAGCAGATCTACGAGATCCTAGAACAGTATTGTCAAGAAGGGAGAAGTACCCTCCTCATCTTCCCAGAGGAGAAGGTTGGGGACAGCTTGGAGCGGACCCTCTTCCAGGCTTCCCCGTTCATCAACGACACCATCTTGCTTGTCAGCTCGTCCGTAAGGGGAAATTCCTGGCACACAAAACATTTGAACAAAGTGGAACACATCAGGTAAACGCAACATTGTGCAACATGGCTGATAGCTTGCGCAATCTATCGGAATACAAAGGAAGGATGTCCTTGTCAGTCGTACGCCCTAGGAGATTATTCTCGCGGTGTTCCTCGACCGTGCCCAGTGCTGGGGACAGCAACTGCTCTCTAAGCCAGAATCTGGCCAAATTCAGGGCGGTTTGTGAAGCTAACCAATCCCAGATGTCCCTTCAGTGAGAAATACAGTCTGTTATAAGTAATTTTAATTTTCAACTGTTTTTATTTAAGATATTTTGTAGGATTATTGACTGAATATTAATAAAATTACTATTAAAATTCGAAACTATTATAGACTCGTATGATTATTTTTAAAGTAAAACAATTTCTACTGCCCTTACTGCAATGGAAAAATTAATGGGAGGGCCTGGCTCATCAGTGGTGAACCCTCCCAGCGGTTTCGCCAGTTTAATCACTATTAAAATTACTATTGTTAATAATTTAATTCCTTCGGTAAAATTATGGATAAAAGAAAATTAGGGAAGAATTTCTTTTTAATCACGGCAATAAAAGCTTTCAGGTGTAACAGCCTTTCTACAGATATCACTACAACACTAAAACTTAGTATTTGTTTAATTTTCTAAGTTATAGCAGTGTGGGTATACCTGTCTAAGGGCTGTTACATCTGAAATCTCGTATTGTCATGGTTAAAAAGAAACTCTACCCTCAGCGAATTTTCTTTTATTTACTATTAAAATTAATCGTCTTTGAGTCTATTGGAAGACATTTTAATAAAATGTATATTATTTTTATACCATAATATTTCAAACAAAACCTTCAATTGATAAATCATGAAAAACAACCCCCCTATATACAGGTTTCGGGCTGTTGGCCCTCGTCAGCTAGTGCAGGCTGTACCTCAACGACCGAACAATGTGCTCTCAGAAGTTTCCTGATAGAACAATGTATTCAAAGCCAAACGAATAAAGTAAATTGTATAACAGAATAGAATGAGGAAATGGTGAAATTGAGATAAAGGAGTCTAAGAATCGTGTAATGGCCCAAAAAATCGTTTTTGACCACTATTCTCTGGGATGAATATAAATTAACGATTACAATATGAAGCATTAGCGCGCCATCTGTTATTAGAATTAAATATATTGTTACGTGTAAGGCCTCTAAACGGTTAAAACCTCCACCAATAGATGGCGCTTTCGCCGGATTCCCTTGCTGGCTGATGAGGGAGTCGCCGACTGCTGTGGTCCCGTTTCCTGGGGAGGTTGGATGTAAATACGCTTTTGTGTTGGCCCCAGGATGTAGGGTCATGTAAATACCCATTTTCTGTTGTTTTATTTAGATTTAATGTTAGTAATAGATGACAATAAAGGAAGTGCTTCAAATCTCCGTGCCGCCTCCTGTCGTTACTACCGCCACTGCCATCGTCACCGGGCTACTGCTGCAGCTACTACTCTTCTGGTAAGTCTCTCGTGTCCCCCCACCAGTGGTAAGGCCGAGAGATACTGCCAGAAGAAGGGAGTATCCACTTGGGTGGTGGAACTCGGGACGTCTTTGGGTGGCCCGCTGGGAAAAGCCGCGGGGAGGAGCAACGGGAGCCTGAGCGGGTGATCCACGAAGGAAGAAGCGGCCTTGTCGCAAAGAACCAGAGGGTAAACACGCGACAATATTTTTGCGCGTATGATTATTTTTGAAATAAAACAATGGGAGAGCCTGGCTCATCAGTGGTGAACCCTCCCAGCGGTTTCGCCAGTTCAATCTACTAATAATACCCTTGGAGAGTTCACTACTGATGAGCCAGGCCTTCTCATTAAATGATCATTGCAGTAAGAGCAGTATAAAAAATGCTTCACTTTAAAAAGAATCATACGCGTCAAAAATGGTTAAAAACAAAATCAATTAGTTTCTATACATTCAGATGGATGAGTTAAGCCATCATTTTGCAGGATCAGGTGTTTTTATTCTTAATTGATATTTGAATTAAAGTTTACATGTGACTTGTAAGTGACCATCATAGCCCACGCTTTCCTTAGCGTGATGCTTTGGATTCCTAGATACACACCACGTAGGCGACACGGGTTCGAACCAGGAAAATAATCTTTTTATGTTCTAGATATCCTATATTTTACATGGATTTTACATCCTTGGCATCCTGGACTTTACATGGATTTTACATCCTGAACTTTACACGGATTTTACATCCTGGACTTTACATGGATTTTACATCCTGAACTTTACATGGATTTTACATCCTGGACTTTACATGGATTTTACATCCTGGACATCATGGACTTTACATGGATTTTACATCCTGGACTTTACACGGATTTTACATCCTGGACTCCATCTAGTATTACTCAGGGCTGCTAACTTGACCAGAGCATGGAGGTTGCTGTACTGAGTGGTTAGATACCTCAATAAATGGGAAGGAGAGAACCGGGTGTTGATGAGCTCTGTACCCACCCGTCTTCTTGGGAATACGTGGAAGTCCTTGATGGTGATGTCCCGGATGAGTTCTGGCATGGCGACCATCAGTGAAGGTCTGGGGCCTTCGAAGACGCTGCGGCGACAAAATAACGTTTAGAAATACCTACAGACGTTTCGGTATTGGATAGCCCATCTCTATTGGTATATGGGGGTCGGTGGAAGGATGGTCTAAACCGTTGGTTTTCGACCGCTACGACCCGGGTTCGATTCCCGCACTGGGCACTCATTTATGTTTAAAAAAATGCTCCAATGGCCCCCGATTCTTGCAAAAGTCCAACCCCACCAGCGAGTGCAAGTAACCAAACGGGACTCAGGCACATTTGTAAGTGAAAAGTCGAACTGCTTTTCACATGTGTAGACATGTGGTGCACTTACAGTAAAAAAGCAGTCGCCTACTTCTACCCACCATGATTATCATGGCCTGTACCACGTGTACTAGGGATAAGTACAAAAAAAAACTATTGGTTAATTGACACTATTTATTTTCAACTATGCTTCTCGTGTTTCTCCTGTAGGAGGGCTATTATACCCGACGGCTAGAGATTTGAAATAATAAAAAAATAAACTTACCCCTTATGGTAATTAAATATGATGAAATAGCACGCCATCTGTGTATAAAAATTGAAACTATCTGAAGCAATATTTTGAAGAGCCCTCCCAATATTTCATCATCGCATTAAGAACAGTATAAATATGTCTTATTAAAAATCATAAAATTGTCTCTGTTTCAGGAATTAACTAGTTTTGTCTTTATCATAAGAATTAGAGAGTTTTGTCCCTACCCCAAGAATTAGAGAGTTTTGTCCCTATTCCAGTGGCTAGTAGCTACGTTGGTGCTTTCAACACATCACTTTTCAGAATGACGGCCTGTTTAAAAATAGCGGCTCGGTAGAGATGGTGGCCGCGGGTATTGAGAGACGGTAGTTAACTTAGCAAATCCCAATTTGGAGATAAATTTAATTTGGAACGTAATAATGCACTGAATTGTGTTAATAGAGTTTTCAAACTCACCCGTACACCTTGCCATATTTCTGTAGGTTTTCCATGTCCTGCTCGGCTATGACCTACACACAAAGTGAGCACATAGATGTAACATACAATGAGAACATATAAACACTAATATAACCTACCCCACATACATATCACTCGTAAATTATCAACAGGTATCATAGATATCATTAAACTAGATCTTCAAATCAAAGATACCTCAGCCAGTAAATCTTTTTTATTACCTCGACGTTTCAACAAAAATCTTTTGTCCTCGTCAGGAGCGAACAAAAATTAAAACATTTTGCAAGGCGTTAAAAATTTACTGGCACAAGTAACTTTATTTTTAAAAACTATGAATGCCACCGGCCAGGCAACCTCTATCTTTACGGTATCAAACTAGATGTATTTTTTTTGTCAAAAGATCTACCCATACAATACCATCTCAACCATCAGCAGTTGCAGAACAAGGAGATGCCTAGTTGTAAATGTTATTCCATACATACAGTATTACTTTGTATATATAAATCATGGTATATACAGGGTGAGTTTTTCTATGAAAAATAGACACTTCGGCCAGTTAGAGTTTTTTTATTTTCTTAACGTTTCGACAAAAATCTTTTGTCTTCGTCAGGAAAGGTAAATAAAAATAAAGCATTTGGCAAGGCGTTAAAAATTGTTCTACTAGATGTACTTGAAAATGGCAACAGCGTATGGCCGAAATACACTCATGGACAAAATTTAAGGAAGTTTTTGATGTCGCGAAGAGGTGTTTAGCCGGCCGTGTGAGTTCTTTGTGTCCATATAAACATATGCTATTCGAATGAGAAATATAAAGTGAATGCCATGTGTGGAATTATTGCGAAATTTTGTAACCTTTATACACCACAGTGCTGGTTTGCAAAAATAGAATGCATCTGTTCAATGTGAATTATTGCAATGATCATAATATGAAGATAGACACTCATGGACAAAACTTAAGGAAGTATTTGATGTCGACCGTTGTTTGATATTTTGAAGGAGACAGAGACAAATTTGTTCACACTTTGTTATCTCGTGTGTCTTCAATAAAGGTCGTAAAGATAGAGGTTGCCCGACGGCATTCATAGTTCTTCGAATTAAAAATACTTCGGTCAGTAAATCTTTTTTATAAAGTTTATAAAAAAGATTCACTGGCCGAAGTAGCTTTAATTTGAAGAACTTCAATAAAGGTCACCTGTATCAAATATCTTTCAGAGTTATTGTCTGAATCCCGATATACATGTTAAAAGGTACAACTTCCTTAAGTTTTGTCCATGAGTGTATATTTCAGAGTTATTGTCTGAATCCCGATATACATGCTAAAAGGTACAACTTCCTTAAGTATTGTCCATGAGTGTATCTTTCAGAGTTATTGTCTGAATCCCGATATACATGCTGAACGGTACAACTTCCTTAAGTTTTGTCCATGAGTGTATCTTTTAGAGTTATTGTCTGAATCCCGATATACATGCTGAACGGTACAACTTCCTTAATTTTGTCCATGAGTGTATCTTTTAGAGTTATTGTCTGAATCCCGATATACATGCTAAAAGGTAAAACTTCCTTAAGTTTCGTCCATGAATGTATCTTTCAGAGTTATTGTCTGAATCCCGATATACATGCTAAAAGGTACAACTTCCTTAAGTTTTGTCCATGAGTGTATATTTCAGAGTTATTGTCTGAATCCCGATATACATGCTAAAAGGTACAACTTCCTTAAGTATTGTCCATGAGTGTATCTTTCAGAGTTATTGTCTGAATCCCGATATACATGCTGAACGGTACAACTTCCTTAAGTTTTGTCCATGAGTGTATCTTTTAGAGTTATTGTCTGAATCCCGATATACATGCTGAACGGTACAACTTCCTTAATTTTGTCCATGAGTGTATCTTTTAGAGTTATTGTCTGAATCCCGATATACATGCTAAAAGGTAAAACTTCCTTAAGTTTCGTCCATGAATGTATCTTTCAGAGTTATTGTCTGAATCCCGATATACATGCTAAAAGGTACAACTTCCTTAAGTTTTGTCCATGAGTGTATCTTTCAAAGTTATTGTCTGAATCCCGATATACATGCTAAAATGTACAACTTCCTTAAGTGTTGTCCATGAGTGTATCTTTCAGAGTTATTGTCTGAATCCCGATATACATGCTAAAAGTTACAAATTCCTTAAGTTTTGTCCATGAATAGAAACCATAAGACAAAACGCTAACATGTAGTCATATCACAGTATACCATGTGCCATAGAAACACGCATTGATTTCAATCTTTACCTTATTTGGTCCAACTCCCTTTAGAACCATGGTTCCTATGATTGGTTTGGGAGGTACATAGGGGACTCCAAGCTTCTTCCAGTAGCCAAAGTTCCTTGACATATACCTGGCACCAGACATCAGCCTGTTAACTAGTTGAAAGACAGAGACAAACCATCTATCTACATTAACTAATAGTTTATTTAATTTTGATGCACCAGCGCGCCATCTGTTATGGAAATTCGAAACTATTTTAGACTCGTATAAGATTCTTTTTGAAATTAAACAATTTCATATATTTATAAATGTATGTAATTCTACTGTCCTCTAAGCTTATGTCCATAGTTCATCTAAAATACCCAATTCCAAGAGTTTAACAACAGTATCACTATAAAAGGAAGATAGAAAAATGCAATATAACAGCGGTTTGGTAGATTAAACTGGCGAAACCGCTGGGAGGGTTCACCACTGATGAGCCAGGCCCTCCCATTAAAATTTTCATTGCAGTAAGGGCAGTAGAAATTGTTTAATTTAAAAAGAATATTACGCGTCTATTATAGTTTCGAATTTATTTAATTCCTAACATTTCAGTGATTTTCTGCTCCTTACCTCAGGGGAGTGACAATTCCTCATAAGACATAACAACGTCGAGAGATAAACGTAACTGACATACGACAAAAATGCTAAAAAACTAACTAGACCTAATTACATACCTAACCCATCTTGTTGACACACTATATGCAAATTTTCTAACATACGATATCTAAATGATGAGGAGATATTGATAACTGACTACTTATGCTGGTCAAAAACAATTAAAGAGACCAATATAATTGAAGACAATAAATTCATAGAAGCTGAGACCTAATGATGACTTTATAATCAAATGCTATTTCGATATCCATACAGTGGTTTTGATGCCGTCTGACAACTCCACTATGTTCCATTTATAATTAATTTTGGTGAAACAAACGACTAAGTTAATAAAAAGACATTTCCTTATCGTGCAATTAAAGGTTGCTGATGGCTTGCGCCATCTGTTGCAATTAATATAAACTATTTGTTAATTTTCAATTATTCCAGAATTTTCAAAATACCTATTCTTGATTATCAAATTTTCGTTGATTTTAAATTATTCCAGAATCGGCTAAATACATATTCTTGATTAATCAAGAAAAGGTATTTGGAAAATTCTGGAATAATTAAAAAGCAACGAATAGTTGATATTTATTCCGATAGATGGGGCAAACCATCAGCAACCTTTAGTTGCACGATCAGGAAATGTCTTTTTCTTAACTTAGTCAATTGTTTCACAAGTACAATATCACTTTGTACTATTTCTTTCAAGTTGACTAAGTGTAAATAAGATATTTTTGAATAGTCAACAATACTCCATATAAAATAAAAGGATTTAAAAGCGCAAATGTTTCTTTTATACATAAAACAAACTTCTACTGTCCTTACTCATTGCAGTAAGGACAGTAGAAGTTTGTTTTATGTATAAAAGAAACATTCGTGCTTTTAAATCCTTTTATTTTATATGTATAGATGGCGCGTTATTGCTTTGTGTTAATACTCCATATCTTTATAAAAGTCGGTGGACAAGTGGGTAACACCCTCGATTCCCGACAGTCATGAACCGGGATTGAATCCCGCGTTAACATTTTGTTTTAATATGTGAATAACCTTCACATTCATTGTTGCAATTATCATAAACTAGGTTGTTCTTGTTGAGCGGTACCTAATAAAGTGATTTTGGAACCGAACTGAATCTAGAGTCCACAGAAAGGATTACTCCAGTACCCTGCTGCAATACTCCGGTTACTACAGGCGAGTACTGAGATTTGCATTCTCACTTGATTACGTAATCTATTGTTCTGCAATCGTCTGTGATCATCCGAAGCAGTTTAAAAACAAGAAACGCCCTGATGAAGTCAGGCGTATAGCCTATTGAAATATTGGCATTTTATATTAAATAAAATGTTTATTTTATTTTAGATCCAAAATATGCCCTTTAATTAATAATATATATATATACTTTTTCCTCCCCATTGAATATAACAAAATATATTTTAAAACTTAATTCTGTTGACGTTATGTGGCGCTGAGTTTGTTGTTGACACACATTAAAATGTTATAATACCTTGATAAAGGTTGGCGTTCAGCCAACTGAAATATTGGTAAAATAAATGATATTTTGATACCATATATGCCTTTTTAATAAATAAATAAATATATATATATATATATATATATATATATATATACTAATGATAACAAATGAAAACATTAAGACGCGAATGTTTCTTCCACACAAAAACCAAACTTCTACTGTTCACCACTGATGATCCAAGCCCTCCCAATATTTTTTCATCGCAGTAAGAACAGTAGAAGTTTGATTTTCGTGTGAAAGAAACATTCGAGTCTTAATGTTTTCATTTGCTGTGTATAGATGGCGCGTTATTGCTTTGTAATAATAATGATAGCTGTGGAAAACTGGTTAACATAGAGGATGTTCATTCAAGTGTGCCTGTCCTGTGATATCCTGTAGATACTTGCGAGTAATGTAAGGTCTGGTTGATGTTGTTACATCGCTGCTGTGTCAAAGATGATCAAGTGACCAAACAGGATCGGTGAGTATCTCTGTTTGACTCCTCTTTATTTACCTTCTTGTATTATGGAGTAACATACATCATCCAACAACAGGGACTTTACTTCTGGCCACTAGATGTACTTCTTCCTTCTTTTTTAGTCCGTCCGTCCCCCTCAGCTTTTCTTGGGGTGAACACAAGCCGTCTAACTGACCCTGCTTGCTGCCACGGCGATTCTGAAGCTTTCTCGTCGTAACAATATATTGTCTCCAGTATTGGACTGTTTGTATCTTCTTTTACCTCATGCTGTTGGTGGTAGGACAGTAGAGGACAAGCTGGGGCTGTTGAGATGTAAGATCTGGTTGATGTATTGTCGGACTGTTGGTCTTCTTCCTCTTTTCCTTATGCTGCTGGTGGTAGGACAGTAGAGGACAATCCAGCTGGGGCTGTTGAGATGTAAGATCTGGTTGATGTATTGTCGGACTGTTGGTCTTCTTCCTCTTTTCCTTATACTGTTGGTGGTAGGACAGTAGAGGACAAGCTGGGACTGTTGAGATGTAAGATCTGGTTGATGTATTGTCGGACTGTTGGTCTTCTTCCTCTTTTCCTTATGCTGTTGGTGGTAGGACAGTAGAGGACAAGCTGGGACTGTTGAGATGTAAGATCTGGTTGATGTATTGTCAGTATTGGACTGTTGGTCTTCTTCCTCTTTCCCTCATGTTGTTGGTGGTAGGACAGTAGAGGACAAGCTGGGACTGTTGAGATGTAAGATCTGGTTGATGTATTGTCAGTATTGGACTGTTGGTCTTCTTCCTCTTTTACCTCATGCTGTTGGTGGTAGGACAGTAGAGGACAATCCAGCTGGGGCTGTTGAGATGTAAGATCTGGTTGATGTATTGTCAGTATTGGACTGTTGGTCTTCTTCCTCTTTTACCTCATGCTGTTGGTGGTAGGACAGTAGAGGACAATCCAGCTGGGGCTGTTGAGATGTAAGATCTGGTTGATGTATTGTCAGTATTGGACTGTTGGTCTTCTTCCTCTTTACCTCATGCTGTTGGTGGTAGGACAGTAGAGGACAAGCTGGGGCTGTTGAGATGTAAGATCTGGTTGATGTATTGTCTTCCACCAGTATTGGACTGTTGGTCTTCTTCCTCTTTTCCTCATGCTGTTGGTGGTAGGACAGTAGAGGACAATCCAGCTGGGGCTGTTGAGATGTAAGATCTGGTTGATGTATTGTCAGTATTGGACTGTTGGTCTTCTTCCTCTTTACCTCATGCTGTTGGTGGTAGGACAGTAGAGGACAAGCTGGGGCTGTTGAGATGTAAGATCTGGTTGATGTATTGTCTTCCACCAGTATTGGACTGTTGGTCTTCTTCCTCTTTTCCTCATGCTGTTGGTGGTAGGACAGTAGAGGACAAGCTGGGGCTGTTGAGATGTAAGATCTGGTTGATGTATTGTCTTCCACCAGTATTGGACTGTTGGTCTTCTTCCTCTTTTCCTCATGCTGTTGGTGGTAGGACAGTAGAGGACAAGCTGGGGCTGTTGAGATGTAAGATCTGGTTGATTTATTGTCTCCCACCAGTATTGGACTGTTGGTCTTCTTCCTCTTTTCCTCATGCTGTTGGTGGTAGGACAGTAGAGGACAAGCTGGGGCTGTTGAGATGTAAGATCTGGTTGATGTATTGTCGGACAGTTGGTCTTCTTCCTCTTTCCCTCATGTTGTTGGTGGTAGGACAGTAGAGGACAAGCTGGGGCTGTTGAGATGTAAGATCTGGTTGATGTATTGTCAGTATTGGACTGTTGGTCTTCTTCCTCTTTCCCTCATGTTGTTGGTGGTAGGACAGTAGAGGACAAGCTGGGGCTGTTGAGATGTAAGATCTGGTTGATGTATTGTCAGTATTGGACTGTTGGTATTCTTCCTCTTTCCTCATGCTGATGATGGTAGGACAGTAGAGGACAAGCTGGGGCTGTTGAGATGTAAGATCTGGTTGATGTAGTGTCAGTATTGTACTGTTGGTCTTCTTCCTCTTTTACCTCATGCTGTTGGTGGTAGGACAGTAGAGGACAAGCTGGGGCTGTTGAGATGTAAGATCTGGTTGATGTATTGTCGGACAGTTGGTCTTCCTATTTTCCTTGCACCGTTGATAGGGAATTAGAAGACAGGCCAGTGTTGAAGTGATGCACAGAAAGGTCTCTCAGAAAATACCCAAACCTCTTTATTTGTCGTTTGTCTACATCCTCTATTAGTAGTCTTGGCTTCCAATTAGGAATATAATTAAAATTTCAATAATGCCTGCTTAATTTTAAAATGATTATTAACTTTAGCTACAATAACTGGATATCTCCACATAGGCCAGTTTCTACCGCCAATCTATACATAGATCATTTGTTGTATATGCAAATATTGTCACGTAGAAGAATGCGTCAGAATGAAAATGCAATTTTATTTTGGCAAATCCCTTGTTACATAATAAATACGTAATGAACAAAATGGAACAAAAGAGGAGGGAATATCGTGGAGAATATTGAAAGAGCAAAAATTATTCATTCTTTCATTCACATTTTCCCGTCTGTTAAAGACAGTTCTTTACCAACATAGAATCTTCAACGAGATCTCTGTCTTCTGTGTAAAGTTATTTGCAGACATCAATTCACCAAGTGATTTGATGGTAATTAATTCTTCTTCTTTCTTATCTCCACTCAATCATATCAGGGTATCAAGCTTGTAAAGCTTGTTGATGGTGTCTGCCGGGGAAGAGTAGAGCTCATCAATGGATGAATCAATACAGTCAATGATGTGTTTTGGGGTTGCAGCTTGAGAATTGCATGGTAATTAATTAAATGTTTGAGAGAGATAAAAGGTTTTAACAATACTGTTGAAAGGACTAGTTGACATTTGAAAAACGTGAACAGATGACAATAACAACAGCCATTTAAAGTGGTATTACTCTGTAACTTCAGAATTTATATAATTTTATATTTTACTACTTTTTGATATTCTACACGGGCCGTGTGCAGAAATGAGCCGTCTCTCTTAATTACACAACGTGTTTAATAAAATAATTGCTTATATAAGTTGTCGAAAGAGTGTGGGAGGGTGATATCCTTTTGCCAATCCCATGTTTCTGAAAAAAGGATTCTTTATACATTGAATTCTTCGATATTTTTATGCATTTATTGAAATATCAGGTGCCTTTTTACCTATCTACAATGTATTCACTCACCAGATGAGCCAAGCCCTCCTATTTATTTACCATTGCAGTAAGAGAAATAAATAATTGTTTTTTTTTTTTAAGAAACTTACGGGTCAAAATTGTTCAACTTTCTTATAACAGGTGTAGTACACAGTTTGGCGTTTCACCACTTCTACATTGGGGGTCGGTGGAAGGATGGGCTAAACCGTTGGTTTTCGACCGCTACGACCAGGGTTCGATTCCCACATTTGGCAATTTTTTCTAATTAAAAAAAAAAATGCTCCAATGGCCCCCGATTCTTGCAAAAGTCCAACCCCTCCAGCGAGTGCAAGTAACCAAACGTTGTCTCTGGCACATTTGTAAGTGCAAAGTCGAACTGCTTTTCACATGTGTAGACATGTGGTGCACTTACAGTAAAAGCAGTCGCATTCTTCTACCCACCATGATTATCATGGTCTGTACCACGTATAATAGGGATAAAAAAAAATCCACATGGTACTACAAACACACTGGGATAAACGGTGCTATGTCAGCTGAAGGTCGCCGCAGAGATAAACCCGTTGTGGCCATCACGTCCTCTATTGTATCTACCGGCTTATCTTATCCGATACCCTGGCATTTAACTGAGCGCACGTATCAGTGATATTGTCTGCCAGCATGGCAATTTCTTGAATTTGATGTATCTGTGCGCCATCTGTATTTTAAAATGTGAACTATTCAGAACAAATGTTTCTTTTTCAAGTAGAACAACTCACTGCTATCCGTAATACAATAATAAAAATACTTGCAGGACCTGGCTCATCATTGGTGAACCCTAACGGTTTCAGCAGTTTAAAAATCCTAATATAATATTAACACGGTCTGGTAGATTAAACTGGCGAAACCGCTGGCGGCCTCAAATCGGTGACAAAGTCACAACACCAGCTCTGGCAAACTGACCATGGTCTCGGGCTAATGGCCCTCGTCAGTACAGGGCGGACTTTAGGTCATTAGCCCGAAACCATGGTCTCTAGGTGGACGCTTCTCAGTTTGCCAAAGCTGGTGTTGTGGCTTTGTCACCGACCCGAGGCCGCTAGTTTGTGACGAAAGTCAATAGATAGCGTCTAGCTTTGACGTCTATTTTGACGGGAGAGGCGCCCTATGCTTTTATTGAGTGGATTGATTGATGACTTCACCAGATCCTTAATGGTTCTCTTCTTTTATCCATTTATCTCTGTTCTGTTTACAATTTGAGAAAATATTAAAGAATTTTAAAGCTTTATTCGGTTTTTTACCTTCTAGGTTTTCAGCCCTCGTTTTCTAGAATTTACTGGAATAAATCTTCATGTATCTCTTTCAATATTTGTTTAAAATAACTTTCAAATGTTGATCTTCAGTTTCAGTATAAAAGCAAAACAGCAAATTACGATAACAGAACGGTATGGTAGATTAAACTGGCGAAACAGTTGGGAGGGTTCACCACTGATGAGTCAGACCCTCCCATTATTTTTATCATTGCAGTGTGAGGGCAGTAGAAAATTTATTTTATTTAAAAGAATCATACGCGTAATAAATAGTTAAAATTTACGATAACAGATGGCGCAGCTCGTGTTTATATTTGTTACATATGTGGGACTATCGTTTTATAGATTTTAAATGAATATACCTCTTTATCTTTTTTTAACACGAAAAAATACTAATATTGGAATTGAAGGTATTTTCCCAGTTTCATAAACTACTTTCAAAATACTGCAGTGATATATGAGATTTGAACTGTTTTCGAAGTTGATGATTATTCTTTTAAATAAATCAATTTTATACTTCCATTACTGCAATGATAAAAATAATGAGAGGGCTTAGCTCATCAGTGGTGAACCCTCCCAGCGGTTTCACCAGTTAAATCTACCATACAAGTGATAGCCAGAGCTAATTGATTCCAACCATAATTTGCCGATGCACAAGTTGTGACATTTAAAGGAAAGACTCCACGTACAATCTGTGACGCAGTGTGAATAACAGACGTACTTGAGTGGGGAGATAAGAAATCTCAAAGAGGAGTTGATAACTCCAATAACTCTGATAGCCATGAAAATATCGCTCTTCTTTAACATTTACAATCTGCGATTCAATAATATTTAATATTCTATTCAATAACAAAAATACTTTTACTTGAAATTTGCGGAAGAGCGATTGCTCGAAGCATATTATATATTTATAATTATATGTAATTCTGCTGTCCTCAAAGCTTATGTCCATAGTTCATCTAAAATACCCATTCCAAGAGTCTAGCATCAGTATCACTATAAAAGTAAGATCGAAAAATGCAATATAACAGCGGTATGGTAGATTAAACTGGCGAAACCGCTGGGAGGGTTCACCACTGATGAGCCAGGCCCTCCCATTAATTTTTAAATTGCAGTAAGGGCAGTAGAATTGTTTATTTTTAAAAAGGAATCGTACGCGTCTATAATAGTTTCGAATTATGATAACAGATGGCGCGATGATGCATCATAATATAATTGTTATAAGTATTTCTTCAATGTCCTTAAAGCTGACTACACAACTCTTTAAACTTTGATGTAAGAAATAAATGATTCTGGAGGCGACTTAGAGTTATTGCCACTTATCTAACCTGGTAGGGTGGTTGTTCTGACATCTCTGAGGACAAGGCTGAACACTCTACCAATCTGGTGTAATTACGAGGGCCATCCAATAAATAAGTTTCCCTATTTTTTTTCTGCGAACGAAACGTTGTAAAAATTAGTTAGTATAGATGAAATGGTCACTAGGATGCGTTGGAAGCTGGTGACCTTCAAAATCACGCTAACTCGTACGAGCAAGTCCGTAGCGCTTCAGTTTCCATGGAGCTACCACTGGTGAACGTGTTCACTTGCGAACTCCGTTCTGTAATTCGTTTTTTTCACGGCGAAAAATTAAACTGCGGTCAATATTCATCGCAATTCAGTGTCAGTGTATGGTGAAGAATGTATGAGCATCCAAATGGTTCGCCGATGGCGTTCATGGTTCTTAGAAGGATGGCAAAACGTGCATGATGACGAGCGAAGCGGCAGCCCCGTTACTGCTACGGACAATGCAGCCGTTGCTGTTGTTCGGAATGTGGTGGAAGCAGATCGCCGCGTCACCATTGACGAAATAATAATTCGAGTGCCTCCTGGAATCGAAATTAGACGCTCTTCGATTGGAACAATCATGTCAGATGTTTTGGATTTTCGCAAAGTCTGCGCAAGATTGCTCTTGGAAAATCACAAGCAACAACGGATGGAGGCAGCCCGAGTTTTCCTGGAAATGCATCAAAGAGATGGAGATCAACTGTTTTCCCGTATTGTCACTGGAGATGAAAGCTGGGTGCATCATTCAACTCCAGAAACAAAACGACAAAGCATGGTGTGGAAGAAGCCTGAGGAAAATGCACCAAAAAAGGCGAAGGTGACAATCTCTGCAGGCAAAGTTATGGCTATGGAAAACTTCAAATGGGAAATTTTCACACATCCACCTCATTCTCCGGAACTTGCCCCAAGCTACTTCCATCTTTATCCAGCACTCAAGTGGCACCTTGGAGGCAAGCACTTTGCGAATGATGACGAAGTGCAGGCGGAGGCGAACCACTGGCTACTAAGACAGGACACGGCTTAGTACAACAGTGGTATCTAAAAATTACTACAACGGTACCAAAAATGTTTGAACAGAAATGGTGATTATTTAGAGAAGTAGTCTATGAGTTGTATAATGAAAATAAAATAACTGCATAATTGTAAATAATGTGGTTTATTTGTTAAAAAATAGGGAAACTTATTTATTGGATGCCCCTCGTATATATATATAAACATAATATAATTTATAATACAATATAATGCGGCTTATGATTGTGAAATATTTACGAACGAAAAAATATGTCCAGGGTAGCCTAGTGGACATGGCATCTGCCCGGTAATCGGAACACTGTGGGTTCGATTCCCATCCCTGGGCACTTTTATTTTTCCGTTTATCATTACTCTTCACAATTCATCCTTCCATACCTCGTCTTTAAGGTTAAAAATAATCGTTATTTCTCCTTTAAATAAATTTTGATTTTTAATTGAAAAGAAACTCATGCGGGATAATTTTTAAATGTCGTTTTATAAATGATACAATTTCCTCTATTTAAAAAAAAAAAACAAAACAATGATCATTCTAAATTTATCAGACAAAATGACATAAAATAGCTGCAGGTACCTGAAACAATTATTTCTTCACTTCTTTTCCTTGTTGATCAAATCCTTTATTTTCCCATTACCGCATAATTATCCTTAGCCGGAGATTTTAAAATAAAGATTACATTTATTTGTGTGTGTGAGAGAAAAAAAATTGCTGTTTTTAACAATGTTCCCAATTTTTTTTGCTTATCCCTAGTACACGTGGTACAGGCCATGCTAATCATGGTGGGTAGAAGTAGGCGACTGCTTTTACTGTAAGTGCACCACATGTCTACACATGTGAAAAGCAGTTCGACTTTGCACTTACAAATGTGCCAGAGTCCGGTTTGGTTTTTTGCACTCGCTGGTGGGATTAGAATTTCCCTATTTGTAAGTTTATTCAATTATCATTAAGTACAGTTTTTTAATTGATAATATGACCGACCTTTAGGTATAGAGAGAGGTTAAAATATTGGGTCGCTCTGTGGCCATTTATTGAAATGGCTATTAGAGCAATATTTATCTTATTTTGAAAATTGTTTGTTCTTTAGTTCGAACATATTTTTGCTAAGATTCATCATTGTACACAGGGGTTTGAGTGGCCCCTGAGGAAAGTTCAACATTGTACACAGGGGTGTGAGTGGCCCCTGAGGAAAGTTCAACATTACACACAGGGGTGTGAGTGGCCCCTGAGGAAAGTTCAACATTACACACAGGGGTGTGAGTGGCCCCTGAGGAAATTTCAACATTGCACACAGGGGTGTGAGTGGCCCCTGAGGAAAGTTCATCATTGTACACAGGGGTGTGAGTGGCCCCTGAGGAAAGTTCAACATTACACACAGGGGTGTGAGTGGCCCCTGAGGAAATTTCAACATTACACACAGGGGTGTGAGTGGCCCCTGAGGAAAGTTCAACATTACACACAGGGGTGTGAGTGGCCCCTGAGGAAAGTTCAACATTACACACAGGGGTGTGAGTGGCCCCTGAGGAAAGTTCTGAGGAAATTTCATCATTGTACACAGAGGTGTGAGTGGCCCCTGAGGAAATTTGATCATTGCACACAGGGGTGTGAGTGGCCCCTAAGGAAAGTTCAACATTGCACACAGGGGTGTGAGTGGCCCCTGAGGAAAGTTCAACATTGCACACAGGGGTTTGAGTGGCCCCTGAGGAAATTTGATCATTGTACACAGGGGTTTGAGTGGCCCCTGAGGAAAGTTCAACATTGTACACAGGGGTTTGAGTGGCCCCTGAGGAAATTTCAACATTGCACACAGGGGTTTGAGTGGCCCCTGAGGAAAGTTCATCATTATACACAGGGTGTAAGTGGTCCCTGAGGAAAGTTCATCATTCCACACAGGGGTTTGAGTGGCCCCTGAGGAAAGTTCATCATTGTACACAGGGGTTTGAGTGGCCCCTGAGGAAAGTTCATCATTGCACACAGGGGTGTAAGTGGCCCCTGAAGAAAGTTCTGAGGAAATTTCATCATTGTACACAGAGGTGTGAGTGGCCCCTGAGGAAATTTCATCATTGTAAACAGGGGTGTGAGTGGCCCCTGAGGAAAGTTCATCATTGTAAACAGGGGTGTGAGTGGCCCCTGAGGAAAGTTCATCATTGGACACAGGGGTGTGAGTGGCCCCTGAGGAAATTTCATCATTGCACACAGGCTGGGTGGATGGGTGAAAGGAAGACCAGAGAAAGGGGCCGAGAATAATATAAATGAACAATATGAGGACAAGACCCTACTAAACCACCAAAAGACCAGCCATAGAAAAGAAGCTCTGAGAGGACAGGAATACTGCCAGCCACCAACCTATGGCTGGTTGAGGAGAAATAGATAGACCCTATGATACCATCAAAAGACTAGCCATAGAAAGAAAGCTCTGAGAGGACAGGAATATTGCCAGCCACCAATCTATGGCTGGTTGAGGAGAAATAGATAGTTTTATTTTTATGACATATTCTTCTATTCCAATACGCAAAACATGATTTGTAAGGATTTCTAATATCAGACTTATAAGTTGTCAAGGGCTAAGTTGACACTCAGGAATTGTCAACGCATAAGAAGAGGACAGCGCTTCTCGAATTATACTGATGTCAATTCTAAGCGTTCACAGTATCCCGGGATAAGTGGTGTGGTTCACTGACGGCTACTCACAGTGTGATCGCCACGGCCGAGGCCACGAGCCCCAGCAACGCCTGCAGCCACCACTCCATTGTCGCTCCAACTGACGGCCTTGGAGCTGTGACGTAACACCCTGTCAACTGACAACTGCGCCGTTCATATAGTCGGCCTGGCAACTCAGGTCGCGACACGACCCGGCCACGCTGTGACATGATCATTCGAACAGTGGTATATTGCCTCTGCCTTTGTTAATTTAAAACACAAAAACAGATTATAATAAAATATCGTTGCACCAAGTTGCAGCTTTGCAGGGTCTTCGACCTTGGTTTCCTCCTTCTTGGTGTTATACACTTTTTCCGAGCGGGTTTCCATACTTAAAGCAAATAAATAAAAGTAAATAAAAATAAATTACCTTTTAAAGTTATTGTGTTTATTTATTCGTTGTCTTCCTCGTAGGTCGTGATCCGCAGTCCTCGTCTAGATCCTCTCTCGCTCCAATAACCAATCAAGATATATGTACAATAACAATATTACAAAAGGAATGATGATAATCTAAATAATCTGTTTTAAATAAATATTAAATATCATAGAATATTTTGAATAAATGTAGGGTGCATTAAAATCGATGCAACAATATCAAAGATTCCAAAAAATATTAACCAAACTATATATTTTTTATTGTGTTCACAAAGGACTAACTTTCGGAATTAGGTTCTTTCACATGCCTAAAATAACAGATATGTTTATAAATTCCACCACAACAAACAACAGGTATCTCCTGCTCAGTATGTCGACTTGAGGTCCAAAGAGATGACAGCCAGCGGTGTATGTCATGTCCGACTGTCCCGGCCGAGAGACAAACATTTAGATTAGTACAAAGATTAATTATAATATGATGCACTAGCGCGCCATCTGTTATCAAAATTCGAAACTATTTTAAAGTCGTAAGATTCTTTTTGATATTAAACAATTTCTACTGCCCTTACTGCAATTCCAAGAGTCTACCAACAGTATCACTATAAAAGGAAGTTCCAAAAATGCAATATAACAGCGGTATGGTAGATTAAACTGGCGAAACCGCTGGGAGTATTCACCACTGATGAGCCAGGCCCTCCCTTTAATTTTTCCATTGCAGTAAGGGCAGTAGAAATTGTTTAATTTCAAAAGGAATCTTACGCCTTTAAAATAGTTTCGAATTTTTATGCAAGGATTAATTGCTGATTTGAGAGGTTTCATTAATAGAAAAGCTAAAGATCACATGCCAATTCTAACCCCTCTACATATCTTGTTCGGTACCTCTTCTAAAAAATATATAGAATGAAGATAGTAGTTAAAACTAAACACAGCGCCATCTGTAGGTTGAGAATTTATTTATTCAGGTAATATTTCTTCTGAGGGCCAACAGCCAGAAACGCGTACGTGGTTAGCTTTACTTGATTAATCAAGAATGGGTATTTGGCCAAATCTGGAATAATTAAAATTCAACGAGAATAGTTGATTTTTATTCCGATAGATGGCGCAAGCCATCAGCAACGTTCAGTTGCACAATAAGGAGATGCCTGTTTTCATAAATATTTCTTCTGTTAGAATATTTGGGAGGAATTTCTACAATCAATGAACTGGAGATGAAGAAAGAAAATAAGGAAGACTTGGGTTCTGGTGAATTTCTCTCAGAGCGATTTGGCCAATTTAATCCACCACGTATATCGCCACAACTATTGAATTTCCATGTGTTTATATTGTACGAAGTGTAAAATTATGAAATACAAATTTCAGAACAGGTAATTTATTTAAGGCCCAAGAAAAAATAAAATTTATAAAATACAATAAAAAAAAATTACAGAAAATAAAATATAAAATTCAAAATTGATGATATATTGTCGCGGAGATAAATAAAGCAAGGGCAAATTTGGGAATAAATAATTTATTATAAGGGGTATCTGTAGGGAGAGAGAGAGTACAACTTACCCCAAGTTGAAAAGTTAATCCTAATGAACGGCGTTAGCCACCGTCCCGTTTTCCTTATTTACATATCAGCTTCCCAGAAGCCCCCACACCTGTGGTCCCCCCCTCCCGGGGTCCAGGGATGATTGACAGTTGTCCCATCTGGATGGAGCTATTTGACAATATATATATGAAATAAGATGTTGAGTTACTGTCGCTCTTGTAGAATCCTGTCGCCTCATGTAATGAGATGAGAATTCCAGTAGCTTTTGTAGAGATCCTGTCGACTACTGAAATAATGTTGAAGTCCTGGTAGCTCTTGTTGTACTGTGTTGACCAAGAGGAACAGTCAGGATGTAGAGTTTTCCTGTACCTCTCTGCACCTTGGAAGACCTTTAAAAGTTCTCACAAAATACAGGCAGTCGTGGTCGAGGCAGAGTGGAAAAGCTTGGGGATATCCATACACAAAAAACGAAGACACAGTTGTACTAAGAAAGTTCCGTTAACAGATAAAAGCTGAGCTAGGAGCGAAAAGATGGAGATAGACGAGTTCTTCCTAACTACATGTTGGATGAGATCGACATAACATACGACCGACGCGGCTTGCACTAAGGGTGAACTAAACTAAACTGTACTGAGCTGTCAAGTCCCTGTAAAAGTGATGTATTTATAGTTTAAAAGACGGGGGGGGGGGACCTTATGTGACAGGGGCGTTTGAGAAAGGGCGCCTTTACCTGTCCAGGTGTGAGAGGGGTCTCTGCATTCCACCACATGTGACAGTGTGGGTGGCCTGTCGTGGGAACTGTGAATCTACCTGATTAATGACTTCCATCTTTAGACTCTGTTGTTTTGGTAATACTATGCTCGATCTCTGCTTTAGCTCAACTCTTAAATCTATTACAGATTTTATTTATTTATCCACTTTGTACAAATTACATTACATAGGGTGATGTAAAGACACAGATTAATCATGCGCATAATTATTTATAGATGTGTTTCTATATACAACATGACAATCTTGTTATAAGTTATCTACACAATATGAGGTTGTTGTTTTAAATTACCATAGATGGGCCCCGGGAGTGAAAGGGTTTATCCGGGTTTAGGCGGGTAAAGCCTCTCTAACACAGGTAAGTAATTAAAATTTCTTTTAATTAATTTAAACTGTGAGGGTTAAAAAGGGCTATAACAAGATGATATTTGTTGGATATATAAAAGTGAAATAAAAATGACATTATGTTTGATTAACAAAAAAGATGATTAAAATAAAATGACATAAAAATTCACATTCTAAGAGAATATTGGTGGGCGTTGGACAGGGTTAGTAGTTAAAGAATAAGCAATTGTGAGATTTACACATGCAATCAAATACTTAGGTCCAGGTACAAAGCGAGGATATGGACTTGAGCGTCTTCCTAGGTAATGTTTCACCTGTGATCCTGTATAGGGTAACAGTGCTTTGTCACAATTGTAGTGTTATTGGGTTGAAAAGTTGTTGAAGACTATGTAATTGTTAGAAGTGCTCATGTAAACCAAATACTCAGATCCAGGTGCAAAGCGAGGATATAGACTTGAGCTGTCTTCCTTGGCAATGTTTCACTCGCGATCCTATATAAGGGTTACAGTGTTTTGTCACAATTTTAGGATTATTGGGTTAAAAGTTGTTGAAGAAAAGTTGCTTATTAATATGATTGAGAAAGGAGTGAAATAGAGCCATGCGATAAGTAGAATTGTAGCGACAGTAGGTGATCTGACTTGACTCGAAATCAAAGGTTGAATGTGGTCCGCTAGAGCTGAAAAAAAAAGTTGAAAGTTGAAAAACGTGAACGCTTTGTGAATGCGTTGGTGATTTGCTCTGCGGATGAAATGAAATAAAACTCTTGAAGCATGTTCAGACCAGAAGTTTGGATTGGTAAGTCTGGGGAACGGTGTTCTCAAAGAGAAAATTACGAAATCAAAAAATAAATTGTCAAGCAGTGCTGTCGTTTTTCTACGTTGTTGTGACGCAATGACTGCAAAGATAGTGATGAAAAATATAGGGAATTGGTTAAAGAATATGATTGTTGAAAACGATTGTTGTGGATGCCCGATAGTGGATGATAAACATTGTCAGATAATAAAGGTATTTAAACAAATAAAATATAGTGAATAGAAATATAGAAATATGATTGCGGGTACAAAAAGTGTAAGTGGAAAAAATTAAACCTGTAATATATAAAATATATAATAAATAATAAAATAAAAATAATTTTTGAAACAATTAGATGTTTTACAATTCTAAAATAATATCATGAAAAATAAAAGTAAATTTGATTAAAGGTTTTTTTTTTTTTTTAAATGTTGGATTAAAAAATTTGTTTATATAATTGAAAGGTAAGAATAAGAAAAATTATTCAAGATTTTATACAAAATTTATAATATAATTGAAGGTTATTAATGATTGGATAAATTTTAAGTAGTGTAAAATTGAACAAAAATTGTCTCTTTTGACGAAAAGTTACAGTTGTGGTGTGTGACTAGATTATATCCCTTTGGTAACATCGGTGTTTCTATGACTCTGAAACTGGGAATATGTGAAATGATCTTTTCGTTTGTCCTCAATGCTGGTATGTAGAGAATGATTTCTCTTTCGCGTTAAAAAGTCTATATAAGACTTAACCAAATTGTTTTAATTGGTGTTATCAATTAACATGTAAAATGTTTAAAGTATGTTGTGTTGTGATATCTCGTTGGTGAGATTTGTGAGATTCTCGAGGAAATCTAAATGAGTAGTGTGACACATGTGTTCAAAATGGCGTCATGAAGCTAGCGGTCAAGAAGATGTGCCTTGAGGGGGAAGAGAGGGCATGTCCAAAGATATTCTCAAAGGATAGTAGTGACCAAGGGAGTGGCGTCAAAAAGAACGTCCACTTCCTTTTTTTTCACGGAAATTCTATTTTTGGGGTGGTCACACGTGCGGGGTGTTTATTTTCTGTCTTGCTTGAAACTGACTTTCTCTCTCTCTTCTTTTGTTGAAGTTTGGCAATTTTCTTGTCTATTTGAAAATATAGTTTTCTCGATGTTTGTAGTTGTTGTGTTTCGAAGTTAGTTTAGAAAAAAAATATTATTCAGTGTTGTCAGGTTTAGATGTGTGGTGAAAGTTCGACTTTCAACGTGGACACGCTTTGAGTTGAGATGTGGTGTCACAGGCGTGAAGGCGTCTTTGGCCTGAAAAGTGAAAAAGTTTTGTGGTGTGGCACTGTGACACGAAGTGAGAAATGTGAATATAAAGGTGTCACGTGAAGTCTTAGTTTGGTACAAATCTAACCTGTTTCACCATGAATAATAAATTTAATAAAGTCATGGGTGGTTGTTGTATGAAACACATCGAGAGAATATTTGACTGTTAGTGGATGTGGCACGCTTAATGTGAAATTATTTTATTGTTGCGACGATATAGAGCTAAGTGGAGCTTGTGTGGTTCAAGATTTGGATTTGTGTGTTAAGTCGCGCACTAAAAATTGTTTCCAATTGGAGAAAGTGATGTGAGAGTGTTGTAACGTTTTTTGAGAGAGATGTATGATGACCAATCAGGCATGTAAAAGGAAAAGACGAGGGAGTGTATTTATCCTCGAATATTAACGATTGTAATCGTTTTGGAAGGCTGTGACTTAAATTAGCTACTGGCGGTGAAGTGGAGTGAATCTTCATTTTTAAATTGTTTTGGGAAAGATAGTTGTTTTCCCTAGTGGTGTTTTTGGAGATATTGTATCTTCCGATTTTTGCAATTAAAAAAAAACTGCGTTTCACCTATGTTAATTTATATTTAAAATTTGAACATACTTTTTTAAATAGTTGATTATGGTAGTTAAAATGATTCTTATAAAAGGGCAATGTCGTGAGAGTTACAAATAATTTGAATTGGGCGCTTACTTAAAATGGTGAACATTACCAAATTTTAAGAATTGATAAAGATATTGGTCTTTTGATATAAAGATAACTAATAAGTAAAACAAAAATAAGTTGAGAATTATGATGAATGAGATTTTTAAAAAATAATAATAATGATTTTTTTTTCAAAGTAAAATTGAGAGTAATAACTTGAAATTTATAATCTGATTAAAAATAAAAGTAAATTTTATAAAAATGAGAGTGTGAACGTTTTAAAAATTGAATAAAAAATGATATAACAAAGGTAAAAATTGATTTTAAATGCTTAAAGTGAAAATATAAATACAAAATTGATAGGGAATCAAGTTTTGAACTTGAGGATAAAGTTAAGGTAGGTTTTTTTAAAAACTTACAGTTGTGTGAAAGTTCAGTCAGGAAACTTGGTCTTGGCTTGTATTCCTGCTGACGTTGAAGACGCTCCATGTAGAGCTTGTAGACGCTTGTAGTTTCTGTGAAGTTGATTGTGGCTTGTTGACTTGAGCATTGTCTCGACGATGTCAAGTCGAAGGTGTGGAACTTGTCACAGGGTTTGGGCACATCGCTGCTCGGTTTCCATGACTTGCGGGAATATCGGGGCTGTCGTTGGCGCGGTCAGCTTGCTCCCGACGTTGGCGATCGGTTAGCGGGTATGCGGAAGTCCGTTGGGGCGGCGTTTCTTCCGTAAAATATCGTCTCTTGTTGGGGGAAGAGATTGCTTGGTTGTTTCGTTGGAATGGTCGGGCTTGTTCCTCCATCTTCGCTCTTTCTCGCTTCCTATCTGAACAGTCTTCTTACCTCTTCGTTGTGTCATCCTTCGTTTTGGTCATCCTGTCGGCTTAAATGTGATGATGTTTTGCTGTCGACTTATCTGTGATGATGAGTTACTGTCGCTCTTGTAGAGACCTGTCGCCTCATGTAATGAGATGAGAATTCCAGTAGCTTTTGTAGAGATCCTGTCGACTACTGAAATAATGTTGAAGTCCTGGTAGCTCTTGTTGTACTGTGTTGACCAAGAGGAACAGTCAGGATGTAGAGTTTTCCAGTACCTCTCTGCACCTTGGAAGACCTTTAAAAGTTCTCACAAAATACAGGCAGTCGTGGTCGAGGCAGAGTGGAAAAGCTTGGGGATATCCATACACAAAAAACGAAGACACAGTTGCACTAAGAAAGTTCCGTTAACAGATAAAAGCTGAGCTAGGAGCGAAAAGATGGAGATAGACGAGTTCTTCCTAACTACATGTTGGATGAGATCGACATAACATACGACCGACGCGGCTTGCACTAAGGGTGAACTAAACTAAACTGTACTGAGCTGTCAAGTTCCTGTAAAAGTGATGTATTTATAGTTTAAAAGACGGGGGGGGGGGGGGGACCTTATGTGACAGGGGCGTTTGAGAAAGGGCGCCTTTACCTGTCCAGGTGTGAGAGGGGTCTCTGCATTCCACCACTCGTGACAGTGTGGGTGGCCTGTCGTGGGAACTGTGAATCTACCTGATTTATGACTTCCATCTTTAGACTCTGTTGTTTTGGTAATACTATGCTCGATCTCTGCTTTAGCTCAACTCTTAAATCTATTACAGATTTTATTTATTTATCCACTTTGTACAAATTACATTACATAGGGTGATGTAAAGACACAGATTAATCATGCGCATAATTATTTATAGATGTGTTTCTATATACAACATGACAATCTTGTTATAAGTTATCTACACAATATGAGGTTGTTGTTTTAAATTACCATATATATAATAATAAATACTTTGTTACATAGCTCCTTTCCTATGGGAGCTGTGGCCCACAGCTTTCAAATACTGTAGTTACTGACATGGATCTGACATGCTTCTGCCAAGGATTCCATCGAGGTCTTGGAAACTTTTCTTTCGTAGCTTTGCGTCCTTTTTCTTGCAATGTGAAGAGCGGCTTTGTCGTCGTATCGTCTATAGAGACATCGTCATCTTGGAGGGAAGTCTTGACTTTGACACGGCGGTGGAATCCTGGGGTTAGTGTCTTAAAATGTAGATCACAGCATCCATGGCCCCAAGGTCTTCTCGGGGATCTTCAGTTTGTCTTCCCTGAAATACCCAGCATCTTCACTAAATGTCACGTAGAAATTTAGTAACGTCAAATTTATGAAAACAGGGCAATTCATTTAAGGCTCAAAAACAAATGAAAATTGATAAAATACACAATAAGCAATAAGGGGAGTTTACAGAGTAGCAAAATATTAATATCAAATTGATAATCTTTACATATAGAGAATAAAAAATAATTTGTTGCAATGTAGTCTGGATTTAGAGATTTATTCTTGGTGTTTTTCTTTTTCTTTTTTTATCTCCCCTCAATCATATCAGGCTATCAAGCTTGTAGAGCTTATTGATGGTGTCTGCTGGGAATGAGTAGAGCTCATCAAATGTCAATCACAGTCAATAATGTGGTTTGGAGTTGTTGCAGGTTGAGAATATCATTTATTCTTGGTAATAGTGTTTACGAAACTATAAAAAGACCTACTGTAATTGTAAAATAATCACAAATATTTTCGTCTCGAGCAAAGCGCCTCTAGTAAACGATTGACCAATAGCGACAAAGGCAGGTTGAGGCAATATTGATTTGTATAATAGATAGCGATCTAACAGATTAAATTTTGAAAATTTCTGTTAATATTCATCAAAACTGGTGAAGCAAAACATCTAAAATCTTTTAAATATTTGAGTTTACCATTTATAGAATTCGTATTAAATTGTTAGATGATAATCGTTTAATGATTCCATCCTATACGACAGCCATAATTAGATTTATAAAGGAGGTTTTATCAAACCGTATCACGTCTGGATGACATCACCGGGTTTCTAAAAAACAATCTCGGTGATAGTGCAATCTGAGCCAATCTATGGTCGAACTAGTGGCGCCACAGCAACAGCAGCGGTGGCTAGCAGAGTTAGCGTCCAAACATGGAGTGGTGGCTTCAAGTTATTGTCGGGCTGGTGGCCTCCTTTGTAGCCCTTTTATTGTAAGTAGCCTCTTTGGTAGCCCTTGTATTGTAAGTAGTCTCTTTGGTACCCTCGTATTGTAAGTAGTCTCTTTGGTAGCCCTCGTATTGTAAGTAGCATCTTTGGTAGCCCTTGTATTGTAAGTAGTCTCTTTGGTAGCCCTTGTATTGTAAGTAGTCTCTTTGGTAGCCCTTGTATTGTAAGTAGTCTCTTTGGTAGCCCTCGTATTGTAAGTAGCATCTTTGGTAGCCCTCGTATTGTAAGTAGCATCTTTGGTAGCCCTTGTATTGTATGTAGTCTCTTTGGTAGCCCTCGTATTGTAAGTAGTCTCTTTGGTAGCCCTCGTATTGAAAGTAGCATCCTTGGTAGCCCTTGTATTGTAAGTAGTCTCTTTGGTAGCCCTCGTATTGTAAGTAGTCTCTTTGGTAGCCCTCGTATTGTAAGTAGCATCTTTGGTAGCCCTTGTATTGTAAGTAGTCACTTTGGTAGCCCTCGTATTGTAAGTAGCCTCTTTGGTAGCCCTCGTATTGTAAGTAGTCTCTTTGGTAGCTCTCGTATTGTAAGTAGTCTCTTTGGTAGCTCTCGTATTGTAAGTAGTCTCTTTGGTAGCTCTCGTATTGTAAGTAGCCTCTTTGGTAGCCCTCGTATTGTAAGTAGTCTCTTTGGTAGCCCTCGTATTGTAAGTAGCCTCTTTGGTAGCCCTCGTATTGTAAGTAGTCTCTTTGGTAGCCCTCGTATTGTAAGTAGCCTCTTTGGTAGCCCTCGTATTGTAAGTAGTCTCTTTGGTAGCCCTCGTATTGTAAGTAGTCTCTTTGGTAGCCCTCGTATTGTAAGTAGTCTCTTTGGTAGCCCTCGTATTGTAAGTAGCCTCTTTGGTAGCCCTTGTATTGTAAGTAGTCTCTTTGGTAGCTCTCGTATTGTAAGTAGCCTCTTTGGTAGCCCTCGTATTGTAAGTAGCCTCTTTGGTAGCCCTCGTATTGTAAGTAGTCTCTTTGGTAGCTCTCGTATTGTAAGTAGTCTCTTTGGTAGCCCTCGTATTGTAAGTAGTCTCTTTGGTAGCCCTCGTATTGTAAGTAGCCTCTTTGGTAGCCCTCGTATTGTAAGTAGCCTCTTTGGTAGCCCTCGTATTGTAAGTAGCATCTTTGGTAGCCCTCGTATTGTAAGTAGTCTCTTTGGTAGCTCTCGTATTGTAAGTAGTCTCTTTGGTAGCCCTCGTATTGTAAGTAGCCTCTTTGGTAGCCCTCGTATTGTAAGTAATCTCTTTGGTAGCCCTCGTATTGTAAGTAGCCTCTTTGGTAGCCCTCGTATTGTAAGTAGCCTCTTTGGTAGCCCTCGTATTGTAAGTAGCCTCTTTGGTAGCCCTCGTATTGTAAGTAGCCTCTTTGGTAGCCCTCGTATTGTAAGTAGCATCTTTGGTAGCCCTTGTATTGTATTTAGTCTCTTTGGTAGCCCTCGTATTGTAAGTAGTCTCTTTGGTAGCCCTCGTATTGAAAGTAGCATCCTTGGTAGCCCTTGTATTGTAAGTAGTCTCTTTGGTAGCCCTCGTATTGTAAGTAGTCTCTTTGGTAGCCCTCGTATTGTAAGTAGCATCTTTGGTAGCCCTTGTATTGTAACTAGTCACTTTGGTAGCCCTCGTATTGTAAGTAGCCTCTTTGGTAGCCCTCGTATTGTAAGTAGTCTCTTTGGTAGCTCTCGTATTGTAAGTAGTCTCTTTGGTAGCCCTCGTATTGTAAGTAGTCTCTTTGGTAGCCCTCGTATTGTAAGTAGCCTCTTTGGTAGCCCTCGTATTGTAAGTAGTCTCTTTGGTAGCCCTCGTATTGTATGTAGCCTCTTTGGTAGCCCTCGTATTGTAAGTAGTGTCTTTGGTAGCCCTCGTATTGTAAGTAGTCTCTTTGGTAGCCCTCGTATTGTAAGTAGTGTCTTTGGTAGCCCTCGTATTGTAAGTAGTCTCTTTGGTAGCCCTCGTATTGTAAGTAACCTCTTTGGTAGCCCTCGTATTGTAAGTAGTCTCTTTGGTAGCCCTCTTATTGTAAGTAGTCCCAAATTATGGGGGATTGTTGTATATCTAACAATGGTAATTATTTCAAATAAATATAGTGTTTTATTGTTTAAATTGCATTAGATTTTCATACATATATAACCGTATAAAATCCTGAATCATGCTTGCATACCCAATATACATAGCTTGGGTAGATATTAGGTGTTCCCATGTTTGAACCGCCTCAAAAATTGCAGCTTCCACGACACAATAAACTCCAGCGAATCAACAGATGGGTTTTTTAAATAATCTTTCCATTTTGTAGAATAGTGTGAAATATATAAGTGATGTGAATATAAGAAAATAGAATTAAGAAGAACAATACACTGACTGTGTTTTGTAAATATATAATTAATCTTTACTAAATTTAAATGTGTGTGATAAATAAATAATTATAATTAAATAATAAATATATAAGTTGTAGAGTTTATAAAAGATAAACAACACAACATATTTGGCGACGAGGATTAAAAAAAAAAATAATAATAATTAAATAAGCGTAACAGAAGATGGCAAATAATTTGACGTCTCCATTACCGTTGAACCTTAATGCTACAGATTTGTATTCCGAGTACAAACATTGGATGAATTCATATTTAATTTATGAATTAGCAAGCGGTGTTTCAACTAAGAAAGATGACGTTAAAAGGGCAACACTTTTGCATTGCCTTGGACCACAAGTCCAAAGAATTTTCTTTAATTTGCCAGAAGAAAAAGATACGTATCAAAAAGCAAAAGAAGCTTTAACTAAATATTTCACACCACAAAAAAATATTGTATCAGAACGATTTAAATTTAGGCAAAGAAAACAAAATACAGATGAAAATATTGATTCATATGTCATTGCCCTAAGAGAATTAGTCAAATCCTGTGAATTTGGAAATTTAGAAGAAGACATGATCAGAGATCAGATAACAGAAAAATGCTATAATAGGCAATTAAAAGAAAAGTTGTTGCAACAAGATAATTTGAATCTTCAAAGAACAATTGAGATATCAAGAATGTTTGAAACAGCCAAAGAAGAATTTAGAGTATTGGCAAATGAAGATATGACCTCAATAAATAGAGTAAACTATAAAAATAATTTCCAAGCAGCTAATGAATCAACTGTTAAAGGACCAAAAGCTCATAATGTGTACCATCAAAAAGGAAGAACCTCCAAGGTAAGTGCACCTAATTTGGAAGAATGCTATAGATGTGGCTTAACTACACATCCTCCATATAAATGTGGAGCTAGAAATATGAAATGCACATTTTGTAACAAGATGGGTCATCTTAATAGAGTTTGTAGAAATAAATATAAAAATATTGAAGGAAAGAAAAGAAATATTCAAAATATTTCAGAAAATAATGAAGACTCAGATGAATACACTTTCTTTTTAGGCTCTGATAACAAAGAAAGTATCTATATAGATGGAAAGGAAATAACAATTACTATTGATACAGGTAGTGATACAACATTCATAGGACTTGAAAATTTGAAAAATATTTTTCCTAAATCTCAAATGCCAACTTTAAATGGTACAGAAAGGAAATTTTATGCCTATGGACAAACTTCACCTCTTCCATGTTGTGGATATTTCTTTGCAGATGTTTCATGGGGTGAAAGGTCTATAAAGGAACAGATTTTTGTGATTGAAGGTAAAGCAGAACCTCTTTTAGGAAAGAAAGCAAGTTTCGAATTAGAAATTATAAAGCGTGGAACAAAAATAAGGAATATTCAACAGGAAGTTATTCCGAAGGATATATATAATTTGTGATGCAAGAAAACATGAACCTTTTTCAAGGTCAAGGAAATGTGAAGGGTTATAGTCAAAAAATAACTCTAAAAGAAAATGTTACTCCTGTAGCTCAGAGATGCAGACATTTTCCATATAAAATGGTAGAAGCCATCAATCAAGAGCTAGACAAAATGATAGAAGATGGCATTTTTGAGGAAGTCCATGAAGCTTCTGAATGGATCTCAAACATTGTGGCAGTTCCAAAAAAGGGTACTGAAGAAATCAGACTATGTGTTGATCTGAAAGAAGTGATGGAGCATAATCAAGCCTATAAAGAAAGAATGAAGAAGTATGCTGATAGCAAGAATAAGGCCTTGCCTCATGACTTCAAGAAAGGTAATATTGTTTATGTCGCAAACACTGAAATGAAAAGCAAGTTGACACCAAATTATGACAACCAAAGATTTATCATTCTAGAGACTATATCTCCAAATTCATTCAAGTTAGTCAATACTGAGACAGGTAGCTTTATCATTAGGAATGCAAAGCATTTAAGACATGCCAATGTCTTACAAGATTTTAACAAAGGAATTGATTTGAATACCACTTTGATTAAGACTCCAGAAATTAGAATGGAACTTCCTAGTACTTCAAGGTATCTACCAGAACAAGAAGCAACCTTAGAAGATATTGTACCAGAAGAGCAGATTGCTATATCTGATATGGACTGTTTATACCCAAATGAATCACCTAATGAGAATGAAAACAAGACTGTCATCACTAGAAGTGGAAGACAAATACATGTTCCTTCTAGATTTAAGGACATGATTAGATACTAACTAAACAAGGGAGGAATATGTAGAATAGTGTGAAATATATAAGTGATGTGAATATAAGAAAATAGAATTAAGAAGAACAATACACTGACTGTGTTTTGTAAATATATAATTAATCTTTACTAAATTTAAATGTGTGTGATAAATAAATAATTATAATTAAATAATAAATATATAAGTTGTAGAGTTTATAAAAGATAAACAACACAACACATTTGTATCAAAGTTAGCTTTCATGAAAGATTATCTTCTTCAAGGTAAAATTCGCAATTAAATAAATCGAAATAAAACGGATAAAAATCATGCTTCAAGAAAAAATCGTATAAAATCAGACCGAAAACTATAGACGCCAAAAACTTAGAGCAAAATGTATTGAACAAATGACACGGTTTATTAGCCAGACTATTGCAACAAAATGTATGATGCAATATGCTTGCTATTCACCACTAGGCATTGTTCAATTGTCGGAGAGTTTATGTTTTACTTGATGTTGGGCAAAGTCGGTGATAGGGAACATTTGCAGATAACATTGTCGCAGTTAGATACAATCGTGATAAGATATTACAGGAATTCCTACCCTGCTGATTCCACACTTTGCTTATTCAAAAGCTGAAATGAATGTATCATCCCGTATAGTACATTATTCAAAATACTATTATAACTTTCATATTTATATATAAATCAGTTCTGAAAATAGAGAAATCCATACTTAAATCATTAGATAGTAAAATGGAATATATTGGATTGAATAAAATATTTATTTGCCAATATTTCAGATGGCTGAACGCCAACCTTTATCGAGGCATTACAATTTTGTATACACAAACTCAGCGCCGTATAGTGTTATCTTTAACGCTAATAATATACTTCAGTTTAAATTCTTAGTATATCATATGATATATCAGCGCGTCTTCTGTTATGAGAATTTCAAACTATTCTAGACGCGTATGATTCTTTTTAAAAAGTAAACAAATATTTAAAGAATCATACACGTGTATAATAGTTTGGAATTCTCCCATAGAGAGCTAATATAATATTTTAAATAACATAGTCTCACACACACAGGGTCAAAAAGTTAGTGAATCTGTCTCAGAGTCGTTGACCGATGTTCTCCACTTGTACAACCAGTTCTACATTTGGCTGTGTATTATGGAAACCTATATGTGATATAAACGAAATAAGCAAATTAGCTTGATAACATGCTTATTTGCATACCCCAGACTTGTATTCTGGCAGTGGCGCTATCCAGACATAACTCTCTCTATGAATCGTCAATTTTTCATTCAGATTGGTCAAATATTGAAGACAAGTATGCGAAGCAAATATTCAATTTTAGTTATATAGACAAACCTATTAGATTCCATACCATTTAAATTGAGAAACTCGCTAAATACGGATTTTGGTAAAACAGGATTGTTTGTTAGTTTTAAAACAAGTTATTCACTCTCTTTCTAAATACACTCATGGACAAAACTTAAGGAAGTTGTACCTTTTAGCTTGTATATCGGGATTCAGACAATAACTCTGAAATATACACTCATAGACAAAACTTAAGGAAGTTGTACCTTTTAGCATGTATATTGGGATTCAGACAATAACTCTGAAAGATACACTCATGGACAAAACTTAAGGAAGTTGTACCTTTTAGCATGTATATCGGGATTCAGACAATAACTCTGAAAGATACACTCATGGACAAAACTTAAGGAAGTTGTACCTTTTAGCATGTATATTGGGATTCAGACAATAACTCTGAAAGATACACTCATGGACAAAACTTAAGGAAGTTGTACCTTTCAGCATGTATATTGGGATTCAGACAATAACTCTGAAAGATACACTCATGGACAAAACTTAAGGAAGTTGTACCTTTTAGCATGTATATCGGGATTCAGATAATAACTCTGAAAGATACACTCATGGACAAAACTTACAGAAGTTGTACCTTTCAGCATGTATATCGGGATTCAGACAATAACTCTGAAAGATACACTCATGGACAAAACATATGGAAGTTGTACCTTTTAGCATGTATATCGGGATTGAGACAATAACTCTGAAAGATACACTCATGGACAAAACTTAGGGAATTTGTACCTTTTAATATTTATATCGGGATTCAGACAATAACTCTAAAGGTTATTACAGTGACCTTTATTGAAGATACACGAGATAACCAAGTGTGAACAACCTCTGCCTTCTTAAAAATAACAGGCAATCAAAGCTTTTACCTTTCTTTAAGTTGTGTCCCTGAGTGTCTATAAACAACCTTCTACTAAAAGAGACAAATTTATCGAATGCGTTTGAAATGTATTTTTGTTTATCATCCCAGTATATTACGTACTTCTGGTTATTTATGATTGCACCACAACTCCAGTTTTTGAAAATACAGATAAAAGCCAAAGACCTGTATACCATGGTTTCAGGCTTTGACCTCATCAGCAGAGGGGAAGCTACTTGTTTAAAGGGAGAGGTGTCTTCTTTGGTAGATCAATACCCTCCATCCTCCCGTAATATTGATCCTTATATACACAAATGTATAAGCCTTCAAATTTTCTTCTTATTTCTATTCTATTATTAAAACTGAAAATTTCCTTTAAAAGATAACCTATATGGACAAATGGTGTTGCTCTGACAGATATTCTTCAAGAAATTTCCTCTACTGGAAGAAACGCGGAATTCCCTATGTACCTCCACGACCATTTTTCGGAAGTTTGCCAGTTCCTTTCCTTGGTGAAAAAATGGTAAGTTCGCTAAGCACAATTGACACATCGTCTTTTTAACAATTAATTCTAAATAGAATTAAAATATTCCAAGTTATAGATTGCAGAATATCTTATACACTTTGTTGGGAACTGAATGCCACGACCGTCGCCATCCTGGACTTATCATCATCATCACACACTCTTTGTTTACCTTCTCGCCAATGTTTACTCTCAGAATGTTGTTCGCTATCAACTCTTTCCCTCTATGAATAAATAATAAAGGTTATTAATACAAGAAAATAAGACCTAATCCAAATAATTTAATAGTGTGTGACGTTTCGGTAACAGCATTGTCACCATCATCATCATATCACCATAGATTTTATTCTTTTGTCTGATAAATGTAAAATTGCTGTTACCGAAACGTCACGCACTATTAAATTATTTAAATTAGGTCTTATTACCTTGTACCTATAATCTATAATCCAAATTGTGTCTTATCATAATAAAGGTTATTATCAAATAGCCATCAACAGCCTTCCTGCAAACTGTAAATACCTAAACCTTACAACACAAACTTCATCTTCTTGAATTTATTTTTTATATAAGATATTATATGAATTGAGATAAAAGTAAACACTCTAAATTATTTATATAAAGATGGCGTACCAGTGAAAGAAAAAAAAAAAACAACCCTTCGATATATTTTGGCCACATATGGTCACCCTTCCCTTGTGTCAATCCCTATATATATAAAAGTCAGTGTATGTATGTATGTGTGTTTGTTCCTATGTCGGCTATACACGTTCACAATACGTAACTAATCTGACTGACAGTATATAGAGTAGAATCTGGAAAACTTATAGTGAAAATTTCAGGTCTCTATCCCGAATATTCTTCGAGTTATTTGTAAATTTGCCCTCTCGCTCGCTAGCAGCGCCTCTAGCGGTGAAGATGGGAGGTAATATCAGCTGACCTAATGTACATGTAAAACGTGTTTTAACAGGACATAGAAAAAAATATGGAAGATATATATTTATCGGATTTTTAGCCAAGAAAAATTTAAATTGACAGGTTCTGGGCAAAAATAGTTGTTTTATATAGTCAGAAAATGATGACAATATTTCTGTATCATGTTTGATTATCAGATACAAAATTATAACGGGAAAAATTCCGAAAAGCAGAGACAACGGGTGAAGCCAGTTCATATTTCGTATGCAGGAACAATATTCTAACAGAAAAACATTCATTCGAGCAGAAGACCCAAAGCCAGATCATCTCTCTATAAAAATATCGCTTCTCAGACACAAAGTTTGGAGCGGGACGTTTCACAAGAATGACATCCACGGCGCCAATTTATAATTGTAACGAATAGTATTTGAATAAAAACATTTAATCGGGTAAAACCTGGGCGTTGCCCGGGTCATTCAGCTAGTAGATTGATAAAGAGGAAGCAATCCCTCGATTTGATTTTTAAAAATTGTTTTTCTTTCACAGATTTATATGAACACCCCTTTTTATATAAATACTAGCCGAATGACCCGGGCAACGCCCGTGTTTTAATTTAGACACGTGGACCTGTTGGATCATTAACGCCCGTGTTTTACCCGATTGAATGTTTTTATTCAAATACTATTTGTTACAATTATAAATTGGCGCCTTATATAAATGCATATGTTAGTTAATAACTATAGCCTATGTGCTTTATCTGTCTATGTACTGTTGGCTTCCGTAGGCGTCTCTTACTGGGAAAAAAATAGAGAGGATTCCATTTAGTTATTAACTAATATATGCATTTATTTAAGGAGCGACCCGCTCCAACACAATAGTTACAAAAACCAAAAAGCGAGTGGGGGGGGGGGGGGGACAAAGTCAAAAACAAAGTATCTCGCGCATTGGCGGCGCCATCGTAGCGAACCAATAGGAGAGCGCCATTCCAAAAAAAAGCAAACGGTGACAGAGATGAAGAACGCATGACGCTCGTAACTGTATATAGAATATTCAATGGGGATATCGTCTTTTTATTCAAATTATAAATATCTCCTTGAGACCAAAAGTTGTGTTTAAACAAAGAATAAGAAAGGTTGAAGTTTGTCCATCATTCACAGTACTCGATTCTGAATTGGAAACAACGATAGATGGGTACACGCTAATATGTTGACATGAACGAACATATTTAGAGAGGAAATATCTTTTTTTTTCGTAAAGAAACCGCTTTGTAGAAAGCACACACACAACAACAACAAAAAAACACAACACACACAAACATAAAACAACATATACAATAAAAAAACAACGCACACAACAACAAAAACACAACAACAACAAAAAACCACACACAACAAAAAAAAAAAAACACAAAAACAAAAAAAGCATAACAAACATAAAACAACACACACAAAAAAACAACGGAAAAAACACAACACACACACAACAATAAAGACACAACAACAACAACAAAAAAACACAACAAACCTAAACATAAAACAATAAAACACACACACAACAACAAAAATATTTATTGTTGACTCTCCACGTAAAAAGGAAATCCCAAAACTCTCATCATCAAGGAAAGCACCACAACGTCTTTATAAAGGAATTCTTTCAAATAAACTAATTTTTCTTTAAATAATATTCTTGAACGCATTGAGAATGAACGATGAATTTTTTTAAAAAGGTAATCAACATGTAGAAAACACTACAGTGCTCAACCAAACTATGGACATAAGCTTTTAGGACAATAGAATTACATTTAAATATTTGTATCGAGCAATGCTCTTCCGCAAACAATAAGGAAAGGTCAGTTAGGCTTTATATTAAACAAGGAATTCTGTGTATCACATCTCTACTCAACGTATAGGTGATGTAGGAAGAATATACTAGATAATCTGTTGTTATGGCATCTTTTATTTTATCAATATCTGTGTTTTATACATAGGGATGTATAGGGATAAACAAAATACATTCTTTTAATTCATTTTCAAAGGGAGAGGTGCTCCCTTATTTTGGTACAAGAATACCAGAAATCTTACATTGTGATGTAATCTGTATTTAATTCTGTGCAGACGATATACGAGAAAGACATCCAGGATATGAAAAAATACGGAAAATTCTATGGGTAAGTCGCATACATTATACTCATGTTTTATTTCATTTTTACATATTCTTTAGTTTTTATATTCTGATGCATTAGCGCGCCATCTGTTATCAAAATTCGAAACTATTATAGACACGTAAGATTCTTTTTAAAAATAAACAATTTATACTTTATTTACTGCAATGGAAAAATTAATGGGAGGGCCTGGCTCATCAGTGGTGAACCCTGTGAAACTGGCGAAACTGGGAGGGTTCACCACTGATGAGCCAGGCCCTCCCATCAATTTTTCCATTGCAGTAAGGACAGTAGAAATTGTTAATTTTTAAAAAGAATCATGCGCGTCTATAATAGTTTAGAGTTTTTATATTTATTTTTATTTAAACAAAAAGCCGTAACTGGACTGTTAAGAAAAAAACAAACAATTCTTTTATCAAAATATTTCAAAGGATTGCCCCCTCTTTATCAATTTATTGCACAATGTTGTGCAAAGGAAACAATCCCTGGAAATGTTTTGAGAAAAAAAATGTTTTTTTTCCTTAAAAGATCCGGGTACCCTCTTTTTATATTAAACATATTGAATGAATGGCCATTTGATTCAAACTTTCCTTTCTATTGTAAATCTATCTGTGTTAGGACGTGTTACAGTTGTGGTTTTAAAATTACAAAATATTTTCTCACAATGAGTTTCTTCTTATTACAAAACGCTAGCTTTCAAGTGATAATCGCTCTTCAATGGGCTTAATAAAACAATATTGACTATATCTTAAGAGAAATATAAAAAAAAAACGATATATATATATTTAATAAATATTTTTTACTGTTTTGAGATTAATTACTTGTTGAGGAATTATTGGTCATTTGCTTGAGTTTGGTATGCAGTCGTGGAAGAGATTATAATAAAATCAGTTATCAAAATAGATTTAATTTAACTTATGGAATATATAAAAAAACATGGTTTGATAAAAGTGCTGCCTGGCTTAAGGCGAGTAAACAAGGAAAACAAAAGATTATTTACATATGTACAAAGATTTGAGCCGGCCATTGGGATAAAACAACAACGAGTTTTTATAGGGGAAGAGTGACCTCTGGCGGTCGATTTAGCAGAGTATTTGTTTTTATGAAATATAATTTTTTAAATAGAATAATATTTTAATATAACATATATATATCATATCACATAAAAGCTTATGTCCATAGTTTGGTTGAATACTGTAGTGTTTTATACTTGTTTTTTTTTTCGTAAATAATTCTTGTAAGATATAGTCGATGTTTTATTAAGCCCGTTGAAGAGCGATTATCACTTGAAAGCTAGCGTTTTGTAATAAACTCATTGTGAGAAAATATTTTGTAATTTTAAAACAAAGAGGTATATCAACTAAGAAAACTCCCATCACCACCACAGTCTCAGAAACTCTCCTCCTCCCAGTTTACAGAAACAATTGTACAAGCCTCCATCCTATGTAATGTTTATAATCTTGTAGCGTTCTCTCATTGATTCTCTCAGCCATGTGAGAAAGGTGTGGTTGAATTCTCTTCTCTGTAATTCTTTTGATTTCTTGAAGTTAATCTAATTTTTGTTTTAAATAAAACTTTTAAAACTTTTTTCACCATTTTATCATGAACAGTTGTAGGTTGTTTTAAGGATTGGGTGTAGAGGATGTTCACGTAAGAAGTAATTATAGGATTTTAATTCAACACACAAAACTCCACATTACCGCTAGGAAGAATTGCGTCACAATTTGCTATTGTTAAACACAAACATTTATTATGATACATTAGCGCGCCATCTGTTATCAAAATTCGAAACTATCATAGACGTGTATGATTATTATTTTTAAAAATAAACAATTTCTACTGTCCTTACTGCAATGAAAAAAATAATGGGAGGGCCTGGCTCATCAGTGGTGAACCCTGGGAAACTGGCGAAACCGCTGGGAGGGTTCACCACTAATGAGCCAGGCCCTCCCATTAATTTTTCCATTGCAGTAAGGACAGTAGAAATTGTTTATTTTTTAAAAAAGAATTATATGCGTCTAAAATAGTTTCGAATTTTGACAAACAGTTATATAGATACAAGAAACAATGAGTTAGATTAGGAACCCGATCCTTTTCTGGTTAGACAGATAGTCATATTCAAACATTTACAAATTTGTGTCGAAACCAAAAAGTAATTATGGTATAGAAAATATTTTTATATAAATAAAAAAAAAATCTTATTGAATCATAAAATACACAGTTAAAAGTTAAGTTTATAAAAACTACAAATATACTTTTCTAATATTAAGTTTTTTTTTATTATAAAAATCAAACTTTCAAGTGATAATCGCTCTTCAACGGGCTTAATTGACAACATAGGCTGTTTCTTACAAGAAATGTTTACTATATATGGGTATGTGGCAATATAGTGGTAAATGTGGTGAGGAGAGAAATAATCACACGACGAGTTGTTAGAGCAATCATCCAGGCAGCCAGCCGAGAGAGAGCGAGCGAGACGTTATCAGCTGAACGACTGTTTTTCCCTGTGTACACAACCGGGGGGCTAACCAGGATAGTCGCCAGGTGGTGACGCCCCCCTCAGGAATGTGGCCAAAAAATAGTCGTTAGTTAGTTGTCTATAGTGTCTCGCTTTAGCGGCCCATTTCTCTCTCGTTGGCTGTTGGTTTGTTTTATTAATCCTGGAAGAGCATATATTATGACATATGGCCCCCGTTGAAGAAGGCTGAACATAGTTTAAGTATATTTAAAGCTGGTGAAGCCAGGAATAGAGAAAATAATTTTATAGTTAAAATTAGTTAAGGTAATGGTGACATAGTTTTATGTAAATAAAATATTGTATAGTACACAAGTAAATATTATTTACAAGCAGTTTTACAACACCGGGGAGTTTGACATTTAAGGAAATCTTTGAAAATATCAAGGTTATAAAAGGCTATATACAACAAAATCTAATGTACTATAAGGGAAGTGATATGGAGGAGTGTGAACAACGAGAAGAAGAGTCACATACATATGGTGAAATTCTGAAGATAATTAAGACTGGGGAACTCTATACTTTAAGTTATTTTTCAGGCGGACATGGCAAGGGGAAACTTGTCATGGGCTTTCTATGCTATAAGTGTAGAGTACGAGAAATGAGATTGAGGTTAACAATTGTGTGAGCTCAGGACTGAGGTAAATATAAAACTACATACAATGTTAGAACCTCGGCGAACAGAGCGAGGGGAGACTTGCCCTGGGCCAATCTAACTTATCTATGTAGTTACTTGTGTAGCGAGTCCGAAGGGAAAAATCCCGTGTGTAGGTGAGGAAGTCGAATGGATTTATATTTAATTTTCGAAGATAAAATAGTTCTAGATGCAAAGGTAGAATATAGGCGGACAGAGCGAGGGCAAACTTGCTTTGGGCCACTCTACCTTAATTATTTAGATCCTACTGGGTTCGTAAAGTCTTGTTGTCAGGTTAGTAATTGGTAAAGATTTCAGGGGATAAGTGGTTCAAATATCTTTGATCATCTTGATTGTAAGTGTAGTCATGTTGCTTTCGTGAGTTAATAGCCGTTTTAGTATGGATTAGAGTGTGATTGAAGTGTTTATATGGGAAATTGAAGGTATTTTTGGGTTGGTCTCGATCATTTACGGGCGGTGAAATAAATTGTTCGTTTTCCGTATAGTGTTTTAACTTGTTGACATGAATTGTATCTGTCTCACGACTTAGAGGTCGGTTGGAGCGGTTGATCCGTACGATTTGAGGGGAAATTATCTCCAGTATTTCATAAGGTCCTGAGAAGAAAGGTGCCAGTTTACCAGTGTCTGGATGGTGGTATGTTTTTGCCAAAACGAGATCGCCTACTTCAAAATCGGAAGCTCTATGTGTTTGGTCGAATCTCGCTTTGTCGCGTAAGTGTCGTTCGTGTGTCCTTTGATAGGCCAATTCTCTGGCGTCGTCGATTTTTGGGTAGTTTTGCACATGCTCGGATAGTTGTAGCGGGAAACTACCTAACAAAAGGTATGACGGTGGAAACCCGGTCACAGAATGTGGGGTATGGTTATAAGCCTGAAGGACCTGAGGTAGTAGTTTGGTCCAGGCCGTCTTAGGTTGTTGGAGGCGCAACAGTTTAAGTTTGCCAGTAATCGTGGCGTTTAGTCGTTCACTTAATCCGTTGGCCTGAGGGTTGTTGCTTGTCGTGAGAAGTTGGCCAATGTTATGTCTAATCAAAAATCTACGAAATTTCGGAGAGGTGAAGGCAGGGGCTCTATCCGTCAAAAGTCGTTTAGGAGAACCAAACTGCATCACCTTTTTAATCACTTGGGTATAGGTGAGAATGCTGGTGGACCGCGATGGGAATGCCCACGCGTACCGTGTGGCATGGTCCACTACGACATGTAAGCAGGTCTGAGAATTTCCATATTTCGCGAATCCAGAAATAGTATCTAGTGACACTAGTTCGTACGGCAGGACCGCTGGGGGGAGTTGTCCCAATTCTCCGTAGATAGGTCCTCTTGGTGGTTTGCCCAATTGGCATACTGAACAGGTTCTTACATGTGTCCTGATGTCATTTGTCATGCCGTCCCAATAGTATTGGGCTGCGATCAGTCTGGTCATCTGCGAAATGCCGGGGTGATTGAAATCGCGATGGGCTCGTTGTAGTAGGGTGCCACGGAGTGATGGTGGAACAATTATTTTAGTGACACCCCGTCGTATGATGGTCATAAGGTCCTTGTCATTGAGGATATACCTTGTGTCCCTCCGTAATTCGCCCTGATGATCTTTTATTTGACCTGTGAATAGGAATCCGCAGAAAGGGTTACGAGAGAGTAGGTCCGCCTCGTACTGACGCGAGCCCTTGAGGTATTTGACCTCATAGTCGTAAGCTGAGAGTCGAAGGCTCCAACGAAAGAAGCGTCCGGTGGGGTCTTTTATGGTCTTTAGCCATTGTAAGGCGTGATGATCCGAGTAGATGACAAACTTTGTACCTAGGAGGTACACTCGGAATTTGTCAACGCACTCTACAATGGCTAAGCACTCCAGTTCAGATATAGTGTAATTACGCTCATAGGAACGCAACGCGCGACTGTAATATTGTACAGGGTATATGTTACCGTCAGGATGTACTTGTTTGAGTACACCTGCGATGCCCTGCGTGGAAGCGTCGCAATAGACCTGGCATGGGAGCCCTTCTTGAAATAGATGTAACACAGGTTGTGTTGCGAGGTGTTGCTTCAATTTATCAAAGGCTTGTTGACAATTCGGGCTCCAAAGCCATTTGGCGTTCTTTTTTAGTAATTGATTTAAGGGGTGGCGAAGTCTAGCATATTCTGGGATGAATTTATGATATACGTTGACGGCTCCTAAAAATGATTGTAGGGTTTTAACGTTGATAGGAGTTCTAATAGCGTTGATGATTTCGGTATTTTTAATATTAGGTGTGTAAGTCCCTGCGGTGATGTGGTAGCCGAGAAAATCTATTTCATTTTGATAAAAATTACATTTTTTAAGGTTAAGTTGGAGATTTTCCTCTAAACAGAATTTATAGAAAAGTCGAAGGTGCGTAAGGTGTTGTTCTGAGGAGTCAGAAAAAATAACGAAGTCGTCATAATAATGGGCTATGAAAGAGAGGTGGTGTTTGTGGATCAACTGGGTAATCACACGTTCGAAAATTTGGGGTGCTGATTTGAACCCAAAGGGTAAGCGTTTGAAATTATATTGCCCTTGTTGAGTCACGAAAGAGAGTAGTGGTTGACTCTCCTCCGCGATGGGGATTTGATAGTATGCATTGCTTATGTCAACGGTGCTAAATACTCTGGCTTTCGACAGGTTATCCAGTACCGTTTCTATCAATGGCAAAGGATGCAAATCCGAGGGTACTAGTTCGTTCACGCGACGGAAGTCAATGCAGAGACGCATGGTGTTATCGCGTTTGCGAACGAGTGTCACAGGGGAGGAATATGGGCTAGAGGAGGGGGTGATTATGTCATGTTTTAGAAGTTCAGATATCTGGTCCTGAATTTCCTTCTGGTAGGCATAGGGAGTTCGGTATGGTCGGAGGGAAATAACCTTATCGGAAATAATTTTGAGTTTTACAGGGGTTATGTTGAGTGGTAATACATTGAATTTATTGATAGGGAAATATCTTTAAAAGAATACAATAATTGCTGATAAGGGATAGTCAGTTCTGGGCGTTGTTCGATAAATTCTTTAATCATTAATTCTCTAGAGGCGCATGGGTTGGTAGGAATGCTATTAAGGTTGTAAGGGTGAGAGGGGCATTCAGGGGAAGGTTGATAAATATTACTAAGGGTTGTTTGTAAGTAAGGCTCACGTAGAGGTTGAAAATCGTCAACGCCTAAGTTAACCGAGTGAATTATGGGTCGTTTAGGGTTAGAAGTTATTATTCGCGAGCCGTGCTTACAAGTGGGAAGGTCACATACAAAATGGTACAAATGTTTAGGTACTGGAACACTATTTTGAAGTATCAATTGATTATGAAAATATATTGTTAATCTTAAGAATTGCATAACATGAATAGATAGGATACCATGTTCAAGGGGTGAATTTAAAATATAAAATGTTTCATTAAAATTAAAATTATTAAATTGTATTGGTAAGGTAACTAATCCGATTGGTTTGGCATGACTAGATATAGTACGGATAATAACATCATTGTTAATAGGGGTGGAACAAATGAAACTATTAACATTTTTAATATATTCAAATTGGTTTAAACTAATTATGGAAACATTGGCTCCAGAGTCAATTAGGAATGGCATCTTTAAAGAATGAATGATAGGGGTTAAAATAATTGTGCACTTACAGGCGTGTGCTGGTTTAGGGTGCAGGTAGGTTCATTGAGCTTTGGAGGAGTTCTGCTGCCGAAGCTGGCATTACTTGGTTTCTCCCGAGCTCGTCGTTGCTGCGGTCTCGTAGACACCTGCAGGCCCAGTCGATCTTTGGGGTTGCTCGACGCTGTGGACCGCAGGTGTAAAGGTCCGAAAAGTCCGCTGGTAGGGCCCTCGCTGCTGACACTGTGCGTGCCAGTGTTGTCCGCCACAGTAACGGCAAGGATATGGTGGGGTCTTGTCCACGGTGGTGGAAGGTGTTCTGCTCTGGCGCGGTGATCGTTGTTGGGCAGCTTTAGTGCTGGTGTTATCCCCTTCGTAGGTCAGCTGTTGGGCTAAGCACAACCATTCTTCTGGTCCCGAGGGTTGTGCCATCTTTAAGAGGTTGCCATAGTTACGTGGCACACCGTTGGATAGTGCTTGCACGATGGCACTCTTAGGGAGGTTGATCGCCAATCCGATTCGGACCTTGTTCTTGTAGTAGGTCTCGATCTCGACCATCGACGTGCATTTAAGTTCATAGAACTCTTGAAGGGTGAAGCTAGGGCGTCGGGGATAGACGGCGCAGAGTGACTCTTTGACCTCTTCATAAGTCTTATTGAGTAGCGCTAAGTCTTGTGCAATTTTGCGAGGTTCGCCTCTGAGTGATGATAGAGCCTTTCGAGCTTGGCGTTCTGGCTCTAAGTTGTGGAAGTTCGGCTGAGACTCAAGTTGTGAGAAGAAGTGTGCGGCAGGTTCATCTCCGTCGTAGGTGATTGTTTCTTCAGACTCACGGTTTAAAAGTTGGTCGAGACAGAGGGTGAGAGTTCGAAGGGAAGCGGCTACAGTAGAGTCGGTCGTTGGTTCTTGTGGAACTTGGTTGTGGGTTTGTTCGATCATCGTGGTATTGCTTCTTGTTTTCTTCATACTCTGGTATATGAGGGATTTGTTTCCCGGTCAGGTCTTATCCTGTCGGCTTTCGATGTGGCAATATAGTGGTAAATGTGGTGAGGAGAGAAATAATCACACGACGAGTTGTTAGAGCAATCATCCAGGCAGTCAGCCGAGAGAGAGCGAGCGAGACGTTATCAGCTGAACGACTGTTTTTCCCTGTGTACACAACCGGGGGGCTAACCAGAATAGTCGCCAGGTGGTGACGCCCCCCTCAGGAATGTGGCCAGAAAATGGTCGTTAGTTAGTTGTCTAAAGTGTCTCGCTTTAGCGGCCCATTTCTCTCTCGTTGGCTGTTGGTTTGTTTTATTAATCCTGGAAGAGCATATATTATGACAGGTATATATTTGTAGATATATAAGAAACAATCCATATTTTAATTAAGCCAGTTAACTCCGCCTTTGCCGGTCCCAAGCCCGGATGAAAAAGGAGGAGGGGGAGCAGTAACAAGCTCGCTAAAAAACTTGGGCTCAACTGGCCCGGCTGATAGTACCCTGTAAGGACTCCAGGGATACAGGATGAGCAGCGTTTGTACTCCATGTTAGGAGCGGTTGCACATGGTGTCTGTTCCTCATGTCAGAGGCGGCCATTTCTTTTGGAGCTAAGTCGGCCTGCCACTGAGTAGTGCTCCCAGTCTTAATGAAAAAGGCAGACGCATTCTACTTCACCCAGTCATGATGGTTGTCAAGTCTCAAGCTTTACAAGCTTGATACCCTAATATGATTGAGTGGAGATAAGAAAGAAGAAGATTATGCCCGTTGAAGAGCGATTATCACTTGAAAGATTGACTTTTATAATCAAAATAAACTTAATAGGATCAAATTATATTTATAATTTTTAAACCCTTTTCACAATTTTGGATTTTACAAGTTTCGTATAGAATAGAATATCGAGTTATTGGCATTCAAGTCTTTACTAGCACATACATACCCATTGTTTGAACATTTCCTTGACCGTTTTGTATAAATATAGCTGAGATTTGTTGGCACAGCGGTCAATTTCCTCCTCTTTGTGGCATTGAGTGACCTTGGGCATGTAGCCATGAACTTCAGACTTCCAACATTTCACCAAACTCCGATATCGTTGAGTCGCACATCTGTGCCAACATGAAACAACAAAGTATACAACTGAGACAGGATTGTTGCAGTAATTGATTTGTTTCTTGTACTTATTGGAGGCTGTTTGCTCGATGTTCTATTCTATACATTACCTTTTATTGTATACTCTGGGAATCAATACAAATACATTTTCTATTAACACAAAGCAATAACGCGCCATTTATACATATAAATTGAAAGGATTTAAAAGCACGAATGTTTCTTTTATACAGAATACAAATTTCTACTGCCCTTATTTGAATGTAATTCTACTGTCCTATAAGCTTATTTCCATAGTTTTCTTGAAAACCATTTCTGAGATTCCATCCTTCAGTGCTGCGTATATAAGCAGAATCGTCCAATACAGTATTAGAGCTCTGAGAAGCGGTCTGGTGGATTAAATTGGCGAAACCGCTGGGAGGGTGCACCACTGATGAGCCAAGCCCTCCCAATATAATTTTCATCGCAGTATGGACAGTAGAAGTTTGTATTATGTATAAAATAAACATTCGTGCTTTTAAATCCTTTCATTTTATATTTTCTATTATACAAGGTTATCCCAAAAGTTCGTAAACACTTGCAAAAAAAATTGAAATACCAATATTATTCGCCGTTATATTTTATGTCTTTGTATTATGTATTTTTATGTTTTCGCCGTTATAGTATTATTCGCCAAGTAATAATAAAAACACGAACTTTTCGGACAACCTTATAAACCATTGAGATAAAACTTAAGGAAGTTGTACCTTTTACAATGTATATCGTGATTCAGACAATAACTCTGAAAGATACACTCATGGACAAAACTTAAGGAAACTGTACCTTTTACAATGTATATCGTGATTCAGAAAATAACTCTGAAAGATACACTCATGAACAAAACTTAAGGAAGTTGTTTCCCTTTAGCATGTATATCGGGATTCAGACAATAATTCTGAAAGGTAAACTCATGGACAAAACTTAAGGAAGTTGTACCTTTTAGCATGTATATCGGGATTCTGACAATAACTCTGAAAGATACACCCATGGACAACACTTAAGGAAGTTGTACCTTTTACAATGTATATCGTGATTCAGACAATAACTCTGAAAGATACACTCATGGACAAAACTTAAGGAAATTGTACCTTTTACCATGTATATGTGGTAATTTAATAATGATAAAACACCTGTGTATATACTCCCCACCCCTTCTTACACCCCCTACTCTAATGTTGACTTTCAATCATTGTACCCAATCCTCCTTTAATCCATTAACTTTGTATGTATCGATTTGGTGTGTTCAAATAAATACAAAGGCATCTAGAGAACGTAGCAACCAAAACCAAACTATCGAAACCAAAACCTGAGATCAATGGCCAGACACCGCGGCGCTACGTCCGATGGCGTAACGCTTGAGCTTATAAAAAGGGTTTGCCCCGCAGCCAATGAGAGTTAGTTAGTTAGTTAGTCAGTTGAGTGTTGCAACATAGCAGACAGCAGCAGTAGACAGATCGTTTGTAAGTGGCTGCCGGCCGCAAGGTCGCTGCGTTCTCTCCCTGATGCCTCGGTTTACCCTTTGATTCGTCTCTGTGTGCTTCATCACTCACCACCATCACGACTGCGCAATCACCATCTTACCCCACGACTCAATACAGCAAACCAAAATACCACAGCAAAGGAAGAAAGTCGACAGCATTCCACAGAGAGTAGACAGGCATTTCCACATAAAACCGACAGCAATTTCCACAGAGAGTCGACAGGATTACGACACAGCAGCACACCACGACGGGAACATCACATATATCAGGATTCAGACAATAACTCTGAAAGATACACTCATGGACAAAACTTAAGGAAGCTGTACCTTTTACAATGTATATCAGGATTCAGACAATAACTCTGAAAGATATTACAGTGACCTTTATTGAAGACACACGAGATAACCAAGTATAAACAAAAATAGCCTTTGTCTCCTTCAAAAAAAAAAAAAAATCGTCCGGCGATATCAAAGACTTTCCACTTCCTTAAGTTTTGTTCATGACTTTAAAACTATGTTCTCATGATTAGTTCTTACGTGAGTTGTGGAATAACATATAGGTGTTATTAACTTAAGGAATTTTATTAGTAAATTAAATTTAATTGCCATCTATCGTTAAAATTTTACACAAATAAATTTACTGGCAATGCGTTTCTTTTGCATATCATCAAATAATATCTCTACAGACCTTACTGCAATGATATGAGTTATTGAATGAGAGGGTTCACTACTGATGAGCCAAGCCCTCTCATTCAATAACTCATATCATTGCAGTAAGGTCTGTAGAAATAATATTTGATGATATTTAAAAGAAACGCATTTCCAGTAAATTTATTTGTGTAAAATTTTAAGGAATTTTGTAGATCAAATTTATATTTATGAAAATCAGCAAACCCTCCAGGACTAGGTTTGTTTAACTATGTTAAGAAACCTGGCCTTGGGTTGCTTGTTGGTGTTAATGAATTATAAAGGCATGTAATATATATTGGTATCCAGAGGGTACGAGGGACCCAAGCCCACGCTGGTGATCGCCGTGCCTGAACTGATCAAAGACATCGTCATCAAAGACTTCAACGTATTCCCTAACAGACGGGTGAGTCGTCTGCAACACTAGTACCCGGCCAATATGTAAATAGCAGCAGATATATAGCCGTTCCTGAATATCTGTGAATGAAAATAATTTCTTATTTTTCAAAATATTTCAAGATTTGTTTTTTTTTTCCGCCATATCAATTTATTGATGTGTGGCAATTGATAGCAATTATATCATTTTAAATTAATGAGATGTTAGAAAGAGAAGAATTTCTCAAAAATATATATTTTTGGAAAATAAATGATTCTCCCACAAATATCCAGGTGCGTTCTTTTTTAAATATAAGATCAGACAATTTGACAATTGAAAACATCTTTATTGATTCCTAGTCAACAGTTAAAACAGCAATATTCACATCTTAATTCATCGATGGAGGTTCCGCCATCTTGTGAGGTTCTCCTCCAGACATGGACTTCTTGTATCCTCCCCAGTTCCACGCCGAGGAAATACCTGAAGATGCAGGTTTTAGCAGACGCCAGAAATGACATCATCATCCAGACCACGTCCGTAAATCCAGCCCTGTATGTCAGGGGGCCGCTCTGTAATATTGTGAAGGATCGATGTAGTGTTATTGCAGTTGTAAACTGACATTGGTGAAGAAGGGCGCCTCAAAAGGTATTCCTCGGAGGAAGCGAAGTACGTCTGGATCCTGGTAGGGCAACCAAGGCTCCTCCCGAGGTATGGTGCTGAGTAGACCACCCCAGCTAAGTCCCAGAAGGTCAGTTGACCCCAGCATAGAATTTCCATGAACACCCTTGCATGAATATACTTACACAACGTTTGATCGCGAATAAAATTATTGTACTATCAGTGAAGAACAATAGATGACAGAACCTCTACTTTATATTTAGATTAAATATAAAAGCTTTCGAACCTGTTCTTCTTCAATGTCGCTCCTGCCGTCAAAATAAACATCAAAAACTAGGCGCCGTCTCTGTAAACTAGCAGACTCGGGTCGGTGAGGAAACCACAACGCTAACTTTGTCAAACTGACTCCAATATGGCGGTGACATCTGTGTCACAGACCCTGGACATCCCCGACAAAATTGTCTCTAAGATGCTCTCCATCCTCGAGGGCAATCAATGGAGGAGAGTCCGCAACAAGATGTCGCCGACTTTTTCTTCTGGGAAGATGAGGAAGGTAAATATGCAATTACTTTATATTTGCATATATCACTCTGTTCAGTGAAATATACGTATGCTCAATATAACCCGTAGAACTCATGCGAACTTCTGATGTCTCTATTATAGAATAAAATATAAGTGTGCAAAATTATTCTTTTGTTTTAAGTTACTTCATATATATACACTCATGGACAAAACTTAAGGAACTGGAAAGTCGCTAGTCGTCTGTTTTTCTAAAGAGACAGAAGCTGTTCCCACTTTGTTATCTCGTGTGTCTTTAATAAAGGTCACTGTAATATCTTTCAGAGTTATTGTCTGAATCCCGATATACATGCTGAAAGGTTCCTTAAGTTTTGCCCATGAGTGTATCTTTCAGAGTTATTGTCTGAATCCCGATATACATGCTGAAAGGTTCCTTATGTTTTGCCCATGAGTTTATCTTTCAGAGTTATTGTCTGAATCCCGATTTATACATGCTGAAAGGTTCCTTAAGTTTTGCCCATGAGTGTATTTTTTTAAACTCATAACATTTTGAATAAAATGTTATATGCAGAAATATTTTAAAAACTGATTTGAAAGAATAAACTGTGGAAACAAGGAGCATTTTGTACAGGGTTTTCAATATAATTTAGATTATATCATTCAGAGGTATATATAAGAAACACAACATGCGCAATATTGTTTATATAAAATTATACATGATAAAAACTTTTTACTTATCTCTATTTTCAACCAATTTATCCTCAACCAATATTGTAATATATGTAAATATGTACTAACTGAATGACCAGATGACAGCTCTCATCAAGGAATGCGCTGAGACAACCTGCAAGAACCTGACCGAGATTGCGGAGACCAAGAAACCCTACAATGTCAAAAGGTATGCAAATCACACTCTTAGACATAACCTAAGGAAGTGTAAAGTTTCTGAAAATCATCTGTAGATCATCTATCGGGCATATTGGATGGAGAAATGAGAAGGAAGGAAGAAAACGAAAGAATATTTGTTAATCTCATAGAATGTGATAAAGATTTAGAAGCTGCGTCAAGAGGTGAAAATAATTTAGAACAGGATGGAAGGGTGTCCCATTCTATGGCCGACCTCTCTATCCTCAATGACTGTACGGCAGGATGATAATCTATATATGTTGTTTCTTGAAGATGAGCTTGTCTGGCTCTTAGTTCTTAGAAATAAGATACACTTCAGCCAGAAAGGTCATATATTCTTGACGCCAACAAAATATCCCCTTTTCAGGCCGAAGTGTCTTTTATATTTGAGAACTATATATGTTGTTGTTGTTTTTGTCAGCGTCCTTCAAGTCGTATTTGGTGTCTGGTGACCATATAGACAAATAGTTCTAATTTAATCTGTTATTTGGTCCATATAGATATCTCACCAGTGCTTGATACAGAAGTGGTTTGCTAGTGCTTTCTTTGTCTATGCCGATGGCTAAATAAATTTGGCTTTTCCGACTTTAGAGGTGATTTCTTCCCCTCAAGGAGAAGAGCACGTATATGTGGAGAATCTTGCTGATTCTCCGTTTGTGACAGCGAAGGTGCTGTCAACTGGAGGTTTTTTGGATTGGGGTGAATTTTTAGTCGTGATGCCAGGAGTGAGGACACAGGATAGGTTGGTCAAGGGAACCGATGTTGACAGACAGAGAACATGGAGGAGAGTGAACTTATGCCCCGCGATTTACACTAGATCAGAAGACACGTCTAGTACGGATGAGACTCGGAGACTCTACTGAGGCTTCCCCAGTCGGGTGGTGTCACGTGACCTCTATTGAGATTCTGATTGGTCATTCATTACATCATGGAAGATGAAGAATCGCCTTGATTGGTCCAAGCGACTGGGAAGCCATCTTTGATAGTTATAGCAGAAAATGTGAGGATGGACATTGACCTAAATGAAGTTGTTTTCAGCGAATTCAACTCCAGGTCCTTTGGCTTGGAGTTCTCTGGAATAAAAGTGTCGTTGACCTAGCTCTAATGATGCAAAATAGAAATCTTTCCTCTTAACTCTAGGCCTAATTGCAATCGTTTATTAATATCTATAATCGTATTATCTCCTTGTTTTTCTCTGTCTGTCTGACATACAGTCCGTATTTTATTTGGCTCTTAGCAGTGCATCATGTCATACAGTAAGTGGGTACAGGGTACAAGGTGGTTGGACATAGGCAGGGACATGGTAGAATGACTGGGGTTTTAATTATCAGATATATATGTACTCGTTAATATATATACTAGGCGTATATAGAACATCTTTGTTTAGTGCCATCTATGAGGTTAGCCACCATTGAAAACCATTTTGCACTCTTCATTCGAGAATATTTTACATGTTTATTTTCTTGAAAAGTTTCAAAGAATTTGTTGGAAAATGAATGCCTTTGTTGTCCAGGATCTTCGGGGCCTTCACAATGGACGTGATCGCCACGACGGCCTTCGGCACCAAGCTGGACTCCCACCACGACCCCCGACAACCCCTTCGTGAAGAACGCTCAGAGAATCTTCAACCAGGAATTCCGATGGATTTTTCTACTCATCTGTAAGTTTTTTTTAATATCAACTTCCAATGTCACAATATTTTTATAATATTCTATACAAGTATATCGTAATTTAAACAATGTCATATGTAAGTAATAAAGTATGACGTCTTTTCTAGTCGTCTCAAAGTGACACCAGCTTGCCACCGGACCCAGGGGAGGGGAGGATGACCCGCATTAGACTGACCAATGAGCATCAACATCCGGGGAATCCAGAGAGGGACAAAAAGGGGTGTTTTGTCCGGATGTTGACAGTTAGTTAGGTTACAGTGGGTATTTCGGACAGGCCCGCTCCGTACTAGGTTCGTTGTCATCTCACGGCGGCCCCCGTGGCCGCCGTTTTGGTTCCTCCCTGCTTCCGCGGCTTCATGCAGGAGGCCGAGCTTACCTCTGCTAATCCTCAACTTTCCCCTGGTCCTGATACCACGTGAGACGTACTAGGAGAGCGTCTTTTGATCCCAAACTTTGTCCTTACTGTCCGGTGCGGACTTTCCACTCTGCACGCCTTGCCACTCAACCCCGACTGCTTCCAACTCACTTGTTGGCTTACACGGGTTTACGACACGTATTATATTCAAATGTAGAGAGTTCCTCTCTTAAGTTATATTCATAGAATCCAAAATATAGAGAGAACACATTCATTCCAAACGTTCCAAAAACCTTTTTCTCTCTTTTTCCATAAGCTACCTTCATATAACTACCCTTATTTAACACATCCACCGAGTAATGTATAGAATAATAATAATTATCAGACACATGATTAAATTTTCTATAATTTCTTTAAAAAAAAAGTTTATTAAATATAAGCTTTGATTTATCTATTGTTGTTGTTGTCGTGTCCAATGAACAGATGTCCCCGTACATCTCTATCACAGCAGTCGCAATGTCCACTATCTTGGGTGTGTAAAGCTGCTGTTCCTGGTCCATGTTAATTTTCTGCTGTTGTTGTGGTGTCCAATGAACAGATGTCCCCGTACATATCTATCACGGCAGTCGCAATGTCCACTATCTTGGGAGTGTAAAGCTGCTGTTCTGTGTCCATGTCAATTTTATGTTGTTGTTGTCGTGTCCAATGAACAGCCTCAGATGTCCCCGTACATCTCTATCACAGCAGTGACAATGTTCACTATCTTGGGTGTGTAAAGTTGCTGTTCTGTATCCATGTCAAATATTTATCTATTCACATTTAAGTATATTGTGATACTCTATTCCCATATAAAGGGATGAAACGTAAATATTTAAATGAGTACACCCATACCTCGCTTTGCGTCGGGGTTACGTTCCAAAAAAACACGACGCAAAATGAAAATATGTGAAGGCGCAATCAAAAACAAAGGTGTTGCCATATTTTAGGAAAAAAATTCAAAAAAAAAAAAAATTAAAGACCCGAATCCAAGACAACGCTACTTCGAAAATCTAACGACGCACAGTGAAAATCAGTAAAAATTAAGGAGCGACGCAACTTCGAAAAAAAAACGCAAAACGAAAAGACGCAAAGCGAGGTATTGGTGTACATCATTATTTGGTAGTATATAGTTGGAACAAAGGTGTTCAAATATTTATACGGTTATAAAGTTGACAATAGTAGAATCCACAAAAAGCCAAGCAGAAACAGCAACGAAGCAAATATCATATAAAACACTGATATTTATTGTTTTAGTTTAATAAAATATTAGGACATGTTTGAATTTCAAAAAACATAGTTTTCTTTCTTATTAAGAAATATTGCATCATGATATTATAGCCCTAAACCTATAACCATAATTATACACTCATGGACAAAACTTAAGGAAGTGGATGTCTGAGGTCGCCATATTGTCTGTTCTTTTTTTGGAGACAGTGTCAATTTTTGGTTCATACTTGGTTATCTCGTATGTCTTCAATAAAGGTCACTGTAATATCTTTCAGAGTTATTGTCTCAATCCCGATATACATGTTAAAAGGTACAACTTCCTCAAGTTCTGTCCATGAGTGTATCTTTCAGAGTTATTGTCTGAATCCCGATATACATGCTAAAAGGTACAACTTCCTCAAGTTCTGTCCATGAGTGTATCTTTCAGAGTTATTGTCTGAATCCCGATATACATATTAAAAGGTACAACTTCCTCAAGTTCTGTCCATGAGTGTATCTTTCAGAGTTATTGTCTGAATCCCGATATACATGCTAAAAGGTACAACTTCCTCAAGTACTGTCCATGAGTGTATCTTTCAGAGTTATTGTCTGAATCCCGATAAACATGCTAAAAGGTACAACTTCCTCAAGTTCTGTCCATGAGTGTATCTTTCAGAGTTATTGTCTGAATCCCGATATACATGCTAAAAGGTACAACTTCCTCAAGTTCTGTCCATGAGTGTATCTTTCAGAGTTATTGTCTGAATCCCGATATACATGCTAAAAGGTACAACTTCCTCAAGTTCTGTTCATGAGTGTATCTTTCAGAGTTATTGTCTGAATCCCGATATACATGTTAAAAGGTACAACTTCCTCAAGTTCTGTCCATGAGTGTATCTTTCAGAGTTATTGTCTGAATCCCGATATACATGCAAAAAAGGTACAACTTCCTTAAGTTTTGTCCATGAGTGTATCTTTCAGAGTTATTGTCTGAATCCCGATATACATGCTAAAAGGTACAACTTCCTCAAGTTCTGTCCACGAGTGTAGTCCCCCATACCCACTCCTATATATATCCCCCAATTTTCTAACGTGTTGACATCTCGACAGTCCTCTTCCCCAGCCTCCGCAAGATCTACAGCAAGGTTTCCCCAGACTACCTTGCTTTCTTCAAGGACATCACAGAAAAACTTATTAAAGAACGCAAAGAGAACCCTGTAAGTTGATACCAATGGCTTTTTTTTTCAATTTATAGTATCACGATGTACTAGCGCGCCAGCTGTTATGAAAATTAGAAACTATTTTAGACGCGTAATATTCTTTTTAAAATTAAACAATTTCTACTGCCCTTACAGCAATGGAAAAAATATTTAATTTCAAAAAGAATATTACGCGTGTGTCTAAAATAGTTTCTAATTTATAGTATAAATAAAAATAATCTTTTATACTCTTTAGTAAGGCTTCGGTATATGTGAAAAAATACACGTGATTGATTATATTAGTAAGAAATTAGTATATAATATTTTTCTTGAATTTATATATTTTTCCAATGTTTTTTTCCTGTAAATATTAATATTTATAATAAGATAATATTGTCAAAATAAATTATGACAAATTTTATCGAAAGATAGCAATTGAAATTCTAATTTCTTTATTTTTATTTAACAATTGCAAAATACACGCTATATCCACAAATCGGATATTTGCGTGTGAAATATATACATTTGAATGAAAAAGAAAAAGTAGTTCAAAGGGATATATACATATTTACATATCAGTATGCAAATTGATTACATTAGTAGTCACTTATTTAGTTAAGTACATTCTGCAGAATTTGTTGAATCTTTGGTGTATGTCCTTAGTGTAGACCAGATGTTGCATATTTGTTATGGGAAGTTGATTTTGCTCCCTAAGGTCAGCGGTCAGCGGGCAGTCAGTTAATAAGTGTCTGGGGTTCTAAATGCCATTTTTATAATTTATTTTTAAAAATAAAATATCCATACAGACTGACCTTTACCTAAACTGCCAATATCTGTGACCACAAGCCAATATCCGACCTCTGCTCTTCGATTGGTCATACCTCCCTCTCTCTCACAGTTCAAGCTAACCCGAGTTACGTTAAATCGATCTTTGTCCTCTTATCACACTATGCCGACCTCGACTGCACCAAATGTTACCTCCTATATAAATTTGCATATAAACAAATAAAATTAACATATTCCGATTGTAATCTCTCTTGTATACATCCGGGTGTATAACGCTAAGATATTATTATGATTTTAATACCTAAAAGCGATTTTAATCTTCATTTTATATATATTTTTCTTAATTCCAAAATGTGTGTGTCTTATAAACCTTGATTCTTGTATCACAATCTGATTTGTCCAGGATGTCAAGCGCTATGACTTCCTTCAGATGCTTCTGGATGAATTAAACGAGGAGGAAATGAACGATCCTACTGACCCAAGTTTCAAAGGTATTTCTCATTTAACCACATCAAACGGTTTGTTAATGTAGAAACAGAAATATTTTCGACGTGTTTTTCAACATGGTTCATTCTCTTTGATTGCACCATTCGGCCAAAAACACATTACAAACATACAGCTAAAATATAGAAAAAATCGTGGATGTTAACAAGAAGTAGACAAGAAATATTTAAGAAATATAAAAGTGGAAATAAGTAAGAAGCATAGAATAATTAATGTGAAAAAATAGCCAAATATGATATTGTACTGGGATAATGTGCAAAAATTATGAAAAAAAGAAAAAGGCATCTCCTTGCAGCAACTTTCAGTTGCACGATAAGGAGATGCCTTTTTCATAGAAGAATTAGTCAAGTGATATAAGAAAAATTAGAAAAGAAATATTCAAGAAATACATAGGGCACTAGGAAGGGTTTGCAATATGATTTTATTATTTACAATCTTTCTAAATATTTTCCACCACAATAATGCACTTTTCCATCCTTCGAAACCAGTCATAAAAGCGAAGTTGCAAGGTGCAAGGTCTGGACTGTAAGGAGGATGCTCCAACAATTCTAGTCCAGAAGGTGCCAAATAATCAGTGCATTCCTTCGAACGTTGAGCTGGAGCATTGTCATGGTGGAACAGTCATGTGACAGTCCTTTAGTTTGGACGTAAAATTTTGATAGCTTGAACAACTCAGGTGTACCGACTTCGATCTAGGTAGCCCACTATCCAACGGTGTCCCTATCTGCTATCTAGAGAAACCACACACACACAGACAAGGGAGCTTGAACAAATATAGGAAGGCATTTTAACAGATAGACTGTGTTCCCAGGGTTAACAAAGGACGAGATTGCTGCCCAATCCATCTTGTTCTTCATCGCGGGCTACGAGACCACAGCGTCTACACTGTCCCACTGTGTCTACATGTTGGCACTGAACCCGGAGTGTCAGGACAGACTGGCTGCTGAGGTGGACAGTGCTCTCTCTGCTGAGGTCAGATTTGGTGACAAGATAACTATGTAGAACCACAAGCAATCTCTTTCTTGAAGCTTAAATGTTGCTCAGTTCTAACGCTGTGATTCCCTACGAAGCCACTTCTCAATTCAATGGCGATAAAATATGGGATGGTGCAGTGTGTTCTATGCCAGGGCATGGCAGGAGTAATGTGAACTAAAGGAATTGCTATGGATGAATGATATCGCATAACCTAACGTTGTTTCTTTTTTTAAAATATGGTTTCATATTTAATGTCATATCGGCAATCACCCAGTAGAACAGCAAATTAAATCGAAAGCTTGTATATCTACAAAATACAAAGATACGCTTCAACCAGCAACTAATCGTTCTTATCATGAAAATATATGTTACAATTGAGATCACTCCGCCTAACAACCAACCCCGTGTTGTTCAGGACGTCACACTGGACTACGACACCGTCAAGACATTGCCTTATTTGGATGCTGTTATCTCGGAGACTCTGAGGCTCTTACCCCCTGGCACAAGGTTGGTGGATTTCCTGATTAACTAGTCCATTTAGGCTCTTGAGCAGATTTGTCTGATTGTCTGTCATCCGCTATTCACTTTGTTATCTCTCCTGCACAGTTTAAATATACACTCTAATATACTAATTCTACTATTCAATTTATATATACAACAACACACAACAAAAGCTTTATTAAGACCTTTTAGTCTTATACAGATTCTCAAAGCAGAAATAGAGGATACATGCAGGAAAAACAGTGATAGAACTTAATGGTATCATGATATTCATATACAGGGAAAATTATATAAAGACAATCAAGCTAATAGATTAATATGGGCAAATTGGAGGCAAAGGAAGTTACTATACATGGATTCACCAGGGATTCTCGTGTGGAGTTACAATCTATATATAAACTATAGCATTATCTCAAAGTACTATTTACTTATATTTTACACTCTAGCATCTTCACTGTATAATACGAGATCTTTGTACTCATAGCATTCTGAATACACATAAAAAAAAATTACGCTACCATTATCCGCTTCATACATCATTGAAAATTTCAATTGCTTTCTAAAGGTATTACTGATTTAATAGGCCAGCACAGGCGGCTCTCTGGATGTGAAGCTGCGTGTAGTATTCGCATAAATGTAGGTTTATTTATTGAAGAGATATAAGATTGGACAGAGAGATTTCGAAAAACCTTCCACAACAGGCAGTGATACAAGCTTGTATTACACCCTGGCACAAGGTTGGTGGATTTCCTGACGAACTAGTCCATTTAGGCTCTTGAGCAGATTTGTCTAATTGCCTGTCATCCGCTATTCACTTTGTTATCTCTCCGATTGTCCGAAAGCTCTCGCCAATCTCATTGATAAGGAAACTTCTCGTCGTTTTATTTTATCTCTTTATATAAATGATACCCGACTTATTATTGTAGGAAGTGCCAATATGTAACTAGGTAACCACAGTTACATACAGTCTTGGTGGAGAGATATAACAACAAAGGTACACAGTACCAATATGTAACTAGGTAACCGCAGCTATATATAGTCTTTTAGTGGAGAGATATAACAACAAAAGTAGACAGTACCAATATGTAACTAGGTGACACAGCTATATACAGTCTTTTGATGGAGAGATATAACAACAAAGGTAGACAGTACCAATATGTAACTAGTTAACCGCAGCTATATATAGTCTTTTAGTGGAGAGATATAACAACAAAGGTAGACAGTACCAATATGTAACTAGGTAACCGCAGCTATATATAGTCTTTTAGTGGAGAGATATAACAACAAAAGTAGACAGTACCAATATGTTTCTAGGTAACCGCAGCTATATATAGTCGTTTAGTGGAGAGATATAACAACAAAAGTAGACAGTACCAATATGTAACTAGGTAACCGCAGCTATATATAGTCTTTTAGTGGAGAGATATAACAACAAAGGTAGACAGTACCAATATGTAACCAGGTAACCACAGTTACATACAGTCTTGGTGGAGAGATATAACAACAAAAGTAGACAGTACCAATATGTAACTAGGTAACCACAGCTATATACAGTCTTTTGATGGAGAGATATAACAACAAAGGTAGACAGTACCAATATGTAACTAGGTAACCACAGCTATATACAGTCTTTTGATGGAGAGATATAACAACCACTGGGTGCTTTATAATCATCTTATTTTTCATATTCTAAAGCTATTCTCAGCTTTTACTTTTTGCTGATATATAGAACTGGTATACAAGTGTGTGTTTTTGTGTGTTTATGTGTGTGTGTTTGTGTGCGTGTGTTTGTGTGTATGTGTGGATAAAGCTCTCATCGGTCATTTAATGAAAATAATCTTGTAAATAATCAAAGTGTTCAAATTCAAAAACGTGTGTTGTAGGATGGAGAGACAAGCCGCGAAGAACTACAAGCTGAAAGACACGGAAACAGAAATCCCCAAAGACATGATTGTACAGTTCCCAGTGTACGCCATGCACCGGGATCCAGAGTTCTTCCCCGATCCTGAGAAATTTGACCCAGAGAGGTAGGTAGGTCCCATGCATACCTCGACTATATTCCACCATCCGTGTATGTCACAGGTTCCTACCAGAGAACAGAGACAACATCTGTCCCTTCACCTACCTTCCATTTGGAGCAGGTCCCCGGAACTGTATAGCTGAGAGGTTTGCCCTGCTGGAGGCGAAGCTCTGTCTGGCTAAAGTCATACAGAAACTCCAGTTTCACCGCGTTCCTGAAACCAAGGTGTTTATCTTCAGTTTCATATCTTGAAGGAAATTTATTTTATTGATAAGAAAGAAATATTAATTGGTTAGAATCCTTTGATCAGAATCAACAACAAATCTCCGAGGATAAGTCTCTTCTTTTATTACCACCACTTCGAGGGTATAACGACCTTTCTACTGGAATATCAAATATGAAATGAATCTTAACTGTTTAATAGATTTATATACAAGTATATATGTTATAAAAAATGAGATTTCTGTTGATTTTTGATTATCTTTAGGATTATGCTATGTCAATGCAGTCGTGGTTAAAATCTTGAAAGTATATACTAAAATAGTCTTGATCATTAATTGTTTTAATTGAACTAAAAGAATATATATAAAAACATTATTTGATAAAAGTAATGCCTGGCTTAAGGCATAAGATTAAAAAAATGGAAAACCTATTCACATAATATACAAAAGTTTTGAGCCGGCCATCGGGAAACAACAACAAAGAGTTTTTATAAGGAAATCGTGACCTCTGACGGTCGATTTAGCAGAGTATTTGAATCTATGAAATATAATTTTAAATAAAATAATATTTTAATATGACATATATACTCCGTACATATTTGATATTTCTGTAAAAGGGTCGTTATACCACGAAAGCTTGAAGTGTTGGTAATAAATGAAGACACTTGGAGACTTGTTGTTGATTAAGAAAGAAATATGTATACGCGCAGGTGCCCTGAGCAAATTTCTGCTTTTGTTTAGATATTTCTACTATAGGTCTAGTCAACTACATTCTACATGTGTAGACATGAGATGCACTTACAGTAAAAGGCAGTCGCTAACTACCCACCATGATTATAATGGCTAGTACCATGTGTAGACATGAGGTGCACTTACAGTAAAAGGCAGTCGCTAACTACCCACCATGATTATAATGGCTTGTACCATGTGTAGACATGAGGTGTACTTACAGTAAAAGCAGTCGCTAACTACCTACCATGATTATAATGGATTGTACCATGTGTAGACATGAGACAATTTGACAATTAAAACATACTTTATTGACACTCGTCAAAAGTTACATTCAATCAAGAATTAATGGGATTTACAGATTAAGGGGGGGGGGAGCATTTCGCTGAGTATGCGCAGGCCCTCACGCACAAAGGGATCCGAGCTCCGAGCGCGCTCAGATGCAGCGCTGACGATCCCGGCAAGAGTGGTTCTCTTCTGAGTGGAGAGGCGCCTGAGGAGAGGTTCCCTATCGTCGGGGAAAATAATCGCCTCTACGATGTCACCCTCTGTGACTCCTATATCGGATAAAGGCTCTGAGTAGCGCTCATGGCTTAATTCATATATTATGTCATTTGCCTGGTCGTAGCAGGCATCAATGAATTCGGTAGACAGTGGAGGTGTCGCGATGTCCGGCGACGTCTTTTCCCCGTGGAGAGCGGGTGGTGTTGGCTTATCAGGCCAAGGCGCAGGCAGTGTGGGTGTTGGAGGCACTGCTGGTGTTGTCCTGAGCTCGGCCTTGACTTGTCCGAGGACTTTGTACAGGTTGCTGGCTGCTCCGGGTCTCAGGTCCAGGATTTGCCCGATCAGGCCGACGAGGGCGTCGCACTGCGGAGGCGACAGGAGGGGTCCCTTCCTCTGCGCCTTGGTCCTCGAGGAGAGGAGGTCCAGGACCTCCTCCCGCCCAAGACCAAGGGCGTCCGTCTTAGCGAAGGACACGCTGGGGTGCCCCTCGATGAACGCATCGAGGTCGACTCTCGTTGCGTTTTTTGCCGATGACGTGAAGGACGCAAGGGTCTCCTCCACGATGGACATCTCCAAGTCCGGTGTTGGGGCCGCAGGCTCGCGACTCCCAGGTGTTTGCAGGGACGGAGCAGGGGTCACTGGTGGAGGGGCAGGAGGCGTCTCCTCCATAGGAAAGGCTGGGGCCGCTGGTGGAGATGGCCGAGGTGCGGATGAGTGGAGCGCAGCTCGGGCCACGGGAGGAGCGCTGCAAACCTCCATGGCTGGATTGGAGGGTGTCGGCGCAGGAGGCTGGGCTGCTGATCGCTGAGGCGGTGCAGGGGTGGTCGGTGGTGGGACGCCAGCAGGAGTGGTCGGTGGGGCCGTTCTGGTGTTGTTGGCCAGCCCTGCAAGCAGGGGGCAGTTGGCCCTGCGGTGCCCCTGACCGTGGCATCTGGAACACTTGATGCCGGTAGAGAGATAAGCGGGCCAGGCCTCGCCTTTGATGGTGATGTCGAGGCGGGTGGGGAGCCTCTCGGTTGTCATTCCTTCGTGAAGGACGATGAACGCCTCGCGGCGACCGTCGGTGTAGGTGTACGGGCCGGCCTTCATCATTTTGGGCGCGATGGATGTGATGCGCCCAAAGGGCCTAAGGGCGTTGATGATGGCTGAGTCCTCCACGAAGAAGGGGAGGTTGCTCACCGTTATCCTTTCCGCTCTTTTACGGAAAGGAAATGCCCTGAGGAGAGTGCCCTCAACCTCAAGGCCGTTGTTTATAAGGCGCTCGGCGAGGCCCCTGTTGGCCAGTCCCTGGAGTTGGTGGCCGTTTACCTTGGAGATCTGGAAAATTCCGGCGGTTCCTCCAAGCAGCCTGTCCAGCGCCCTCAGGTAGTGGAAGGGCTGTAGCTCGGGGCCGTGTTCCAGGTAGACGCAGTGCTCCTCGGAGGAGGACGCCTGCCTCGCCCGGGCCTCTGTGATATGGGTCCTGGTTGTCGGGATCTCCTGTGCCCGGGGTACCGATCGAGCCGATGAATGCAATCGGCGACTGCTCCTGGCGCCACCGCTGTTGGAGGATGGTGCAGCGGCTGTAGGCGAATTTGATGATTCGCGGCGCCTCTTCTTGGTTTTCACGACGGTAAAGTCGTCTTCCGCTCCGGGGCTCAAATCCTCAATGCAGTCCGCCCAGCTTCCCAAGACACGGGCAGCGCCATTGGATGACGTACCGGCCGGCAAGTTGAGCGTGACGTCACGCGCGGCGGCCAGATTTACATCTTTAACGCCTGCCGGCGGATTTGCATAAACTCGATTTTCTGAGTTTTCTTTTAAGATTTTCTGATTTCCGTTTTCGCTTGAAATCCTCCCACCAGTAGGAGCTGGGATGCTGGGCCTTCCAGGCTCTTGTCCAGCAGATCCCGAGCTCCCTGGCGATGCCGAACTCGACATGCCTAAATGCATTTTACCGCCCGCCAAAGGCGAAAAACACGGAGCTCGCGCGACGCGTGGCCGCACGGCCGAGTGTAGACATGTGGTGTACTCACAGTAAAAGCAGTCGCTAACTACCTACCATGATTATCATGGCCTGTACCATGTGTAGACATGAGGTGTACTTACAGTAAAAGCAGTCGCTAACTACCTACCATGATTATAATGGCTTGTACCATGTGTAGACATGAGGTGTACTTACAGTAAAAGCAGTCGCTAACTACATACCATGATTATAATGGCTTGTACCATGTGTAGACATTTGGTGTACTTACAGTAAAAGCAGTCACTAACCACCTACCATGATTATAATGGCTTGTACCATGTGTAGACATGTGGTGGACTTACAGTAAAAGGAAGTCGCTAACAACCGAACATGATTATAATACCCTGCATGATGTGTACTTGGGGTAAATAAAAAAGGGGTCTAACAGAAAATCAGAAAACTAGTTTTCTATTAATTATTTTTGTTTGGATCTATGTAAATATTTGACGTCAATTGTTGCGCCTTCTACTATGTAATTTTTTTGAGAATTAGTTTTTATTATTAGGCTGACTGTCTAGAGTATGATAGGATAAAGTATATAATTGTTGTCGCCTTTTTCTATTTGACAGTGTGTTGAATAAAACTTACCTTTGAGTTTGCTTCGTGATTCCGTGGCTTACCAGCGACAGAATTAAAGAAAAGATCGCCACAATTTGGTGGAGATGCTGGGTAAAGCCTTGAAAAAAAATAAAGAAAGAAAAACGGCTGATCCCATTAATTTAAGAAGAAGTCTCAGATTGAAGGGTTTACCACCCGAGCCCGAACTTCATCAAACAAGTCCAATCATGCTAAAGAGCGAATCGGGAGAAGAAACTCTAGCTCAAGTCCCCTCAGCATACTTCTCGTTGCAGCAACCAAAATGCCCTTCTACCTTTTCCGGAGATGGAAGTGAAGACGCACAGAGGTGGCTAAAGGATTACAAGCGCATAGCTCAATATAACAGATGGGACAATCCTATGTGTTTGGCGAATGCCATATTCTTTTTGGCCGGAACTGCACGGCAGTGGTATGAGAATAATGAAGATGTTCTAACATCCTGAGAGGTTTTTCTGAGGGCTCTCGGCAAAACCTTCGGACAACAGGAAGAAGAGATAAAGAAGGCTGAGGGACTTCTGAAGATTAGAGCACAGAAGGCAAACGAATCCTCTTATTCCTACATTCAAGACGTGCTTTATTTGTGCCAATTGATTGATCCCCGGATGGACAATGAAACCAAGTTAGGACACTTAATGAAAGGAGTGGCGGAGGACGTCTATCAAATACTGATTGCCAGGGACGTTGATAATGTGGAACAGTTCTTGAGTCAGTGCAGAAAAATAGAAAGTGCAGAAAAATAGAATTATTAAAGAAACGAAGAATAACGACAAAAAATTTGAGAGACTCCCAAATGTGACCTCCATGGCTTGCGAGGAAGACGATCTTTCTTCTTTGATTAGAAGGATCGTCCAAGAGGAAGTTCAGAGAGCCTTTGCTCAGCCCATGCATACCACAGATTCCCTAGAGGAAATAATAAGGGAAGAGGTAAAGAAGAATCTGGCACCGATTTCCAGGACCACTACAAGTCCTATGATGAAACAACCTAGACCAGCCCCAACGTATGATCAAGCTGGAAGAACTTTTTACAACTCTTCCTCTAGTTTTCCCAAAGCCCGGGAATGGCGTACACCGGATGACAGACCAGTATGCTTCCATTGTGGGCGACCTGGCCACGTCGTCAGGTATTGTCGAGAGAAGCGACAAATATTCGCCAATGTTCGCACAAGGAGAGATGCTAGAAGACCAGTGACATTGGGAGACTATGTGCCAAATGCGGACGGAACGGGTTCATGGTCACCCCCAATCGTGGACTTAGGAGTGACTCCCCCTACCCAGGGAGAGGGCGATCCACAGGACGCCGAACATCAAGATCGCCTGCTAGGATGAACAGCCGCTCATCTTCAAGAGGAAATGAGAGAAACTAGATCCCGCGACCTGCGTAGGAGGTAAGGCCGCACAAATTTCAAATCCTCCGACGACGACTGTTGCCAAACTAAAGAAGAACTTTATAACCGTAACTATAAATGGAACTGAAGTACTAGCCTTGGTGGACTCTGGAGCTGACTATTCAGTTATATCAGAAGATTTCCGTTGCCGCATAAGAACCCCTATGTTATCGAGTAAAGGACCAATTATAAGGGTAGCTAACTCCAAATGCGTCAGGGCTTTAGGAAAGTGTGTCTTAAGAATTAAAGTGAATGAACTAACCCAACCATTCGAGTTCCTTGTACTTTCACAGTGCAGTCATTGTGTGATCCTTGGTTGGGATTTTCCCAAACTAACTCAGGCTGAGATTAACCGCGAGCACGATGAACTCTACCTGAAGGACGCCCCGATGAAAGAGGAACCCCATCCAGTGGACACCTTTCATACCTTGAAGGATAACATTATTCCACCTAACTCAATCAAACAGATAACGGTTGTCTGTAGCGACGTCCCGGGAGTTCAGGAAGTTGCCATTACGTGTTCTAAGGGTCTAACGTTGGAAAAGGAAATAGTTATTCCTGCCTCTATTGTTAGTCTCAACCACGGAAGGGACAAGGTTTGGATGGTGAATGGGACTAACTGTGCTAAGATCATCCCTGAAGGTATGAAAGTGGCTGAATTATCTATTATAGACAACAGCTATGTATGCTGCTTGGATGGAGACGACGATTATCTTAACCAGAAAGAAGACAAGTGCAGCACACAAAACACTGGAGACTTGGATAGGCTTGTGTCTATTATGGATACTGACCTATCCCATTAAGACAGGAACCGACTACTTGATGTCCTTAGGAGGTTCATAGGCGTATTTGAGCTCCAGAAGGCAGGCCCAAAAAGAACATCTTTGGACGTTAAACATCGCATTGACACAGGAGATCATGCTCCTATTAGGCAACGACCCTATCGAGTGTCGCCTTATGAAAGGGGCGTTATTCAAACAGAAGTGGACAAGATGCTCAAATCAGGAATAGTAAAACCATCGGATAGTCCCTGGTCATATCCTGTCGTTTTAGTTAAGAAAAAGGATGGAACCTGGAGGTTCTACGTGGACTACCGCCGCCTAAATAAAATAACCAGAAAAGACGTATATCCGTTACCCAGAATTGACGACACCCTCGACTCTTTGAAGGGAGCTTCTGTCTTCTCTACCATGGACTTGAAATCAGGGTATTGGCAGATCGAAGTCGATGAAGCTGACCGTGAAAAGACTGCTTTCGTAACCCCAGACGGCCTCTTCGAATTTAAAGTGATGCCCTTCGGGTTGTGTAATGCCCCCGCGACCTTTGAAAGAATAATGGACAACCCTCTACGTGGACTTAAGTGGAACATCTGTCTCTGCTATCTGGATGACATCATAGTGTTTTCTAAAACAAAGGAAAAGCATATACTGCGATTGGAAATGGTGCTGAACTGTCTTTCAAAAGCAGGTCTCACACTTAATTTGGAAAAATGTCATTTTGGATCTAGACGTAGAAGCAGTGAGGAATTTTCCAAGACCAAAGAATGTATCCGAAGTCAGAAGCTTTTTGGGTCTCTGTTCCTACTATCGCCGATTCATCAAGAGATTTGCTGACATAACAGGGCCGCTGAACGAATTACTAAAGAAAGGAAAACAATTCAGTTGGAATGACAGACAAGAAGATTCGTTTGATAATTTAAAATCGGCATTGACTTCTGAATCTGTATTGGGCCACTTCGATGAGGCCGCGCCAATTTAGGTCCATACCGATGCGAGTGGCTTTGGTATTGGTTCTGTTTTGGTACAGCTAAGGGATGGGTGTGAAGAGCCAATTGCATATGCATCCCGAATACTGTCCAAATCGGAGAAAAACTATTCAACAACGGAAAAGGAGTGTTTGGCAGTGGTCTGGTCAATCAGCAAGTTTCGACCTTACTTGTTTGGGCGCCCTTTTTCTGTTGTGACCGACCACCATTCTTTGTGCTGGTTAGCGAATTTGAAAGACCCTTCTGGACGTCTGGCCAGATGGGCTCTGCGCCTCCAAGAATATGAGGTCGCTGTCTGCTATAAAAATGGTCGCAAGCACAAGGATGCCGACTGCCTTTCTAGAAGCCCTCAACCAGATACTGCGGAAGAAACAGAAGAAGATATACTTTGTCTGGCAGTGTTGTGTGATGTTGAAAAGGAGCAGCAACGAGATCCATCATTAACAAAAATAATTGAAAATTGTGGAGACCCGAATTATAAAAGATTTGTCATTATCAACAACATACTTTACAAGAAAAATTATGATCCCTTGGGACGACCTTGGTTGCTGGTGTTTCCGAGGATTTTACGTCTAGAGATCCTTAGATCATCCCATGATGCCCCTACAGCCATCACCTTGGATTTGCCAAAACGTATGACAGAATACGCAGGATATTCTTTTGGCCTGGTCTTTATAGAAGTGTTCGTAATTATGTTGGACATTGTAGGGAATGCAAATACCCCAACTACCCCCTGGAAATCTTAAGCCTATAGCTCCTGTTTCCATTCCCTTCCAGATGATAGGCATGGACTTGCTGGGGAGATTCCCTCCGACTAGGGATGGCAACCGCTGGGTGATCGTTTGTACAGATTACCTTACGAAATACGAAGTAACAAAAGCCATACCGACCGGAGGAGCTGTTGAGGTTGCAAAGTTTATGGTGAACGACGTTGTCCTCAAGCATGGAGCTCCTCGAGAACTGATTACGGACCGGGGACGATCATTCCAAGCCAAAGTCGTCATCGAACTAACAAAAATGTGTGGAATGTCGCATTACTTTACAACGGCCTATCACCCCCAAACCAATGGCTTGACTGAACGATTAAATAAGACCCTGGTTGACATGCTCTCGACGTACGTAGACGTGGACCAAAAGAACTGGGACTCTGTTTTACCTTTTATCACCTTTGCCTATAATACAGCAAGGCAAGAAACTACCGGTTTCTCACCCTTCTTTTTGGTACATGGTCGAGAGGCGGAGACAATGCTGGACGCTCTGTTTCCCTACCAGCCGGATTATGAGGAGGACGAGCATATAAGTCATTTGATGATGGACGCTGAAGAAGCACGGCAGCTAGCCCGCTTACAAACACTCAAAGCGCAGGACATAGATAAAGAACGTTATGTTTCAAGGCATAAGCCCGTCTATTACGACGTCGGCGACCATGTTTGGGTCTTCACACCGGTGCGCAAAGTTGGCTTATCAGAGAAGCTCCTAAAGAAATATTTTGGTCCATACCGAATATCTAAGAAATTATCAGATGTCAACTACGAAGTTACAACGGTGGATGAATCTCGGAGAAAAGCCAAGTACAAAGATGTTGTACATGTCTTACGAATGAAGCCTTACAACGATCCAGAAACCCAGAACGATGAATATCTGGAGACTGTGTGTGTTTCTACGGATGAATTTAAACATCGGGACGATGTTCTTCCGAAGAGGGAGTAATGTCACAAAGTACTTTAATTCAACTATATTTTAGATATGTAAATGTCTAACTAGTTTTCTATTAATTCTTTTTGTTTGGATCTATGTAAATATTTGACGTCAATTGTTGCGCCTTCTACTATGTAAATTTTTTTGAGAATTAGTTTTTATTATTAGGCTGACTGTCTAGAGTAAGATAGGATAAAGTATATAGTTGTTGTCGCCTTTTTCTATTTGACAGTGTGTTGAATAAAACTTACCTTTGAGTTTGCTTCGTGATTCCGTGGCTTACCAGCGACAGCATTAAAGAAAAGATCGCCATAATATCAACTGCATACATCAGCAGGTGAACATCACCAAATTCCGGAAGGTATACACTCGTCAGATCTTAGTTGTACTTTTTATCATGTATATCGGGATCCAGACAATAACTGTGAAAGATACACTCACGGATAGAACTTAAGGAAGTTGTACCTTTTATCATGTATATCGGGATTCAGACACTAACTCTGAAATATACACTCATGGACAAAACTTAAGGAAGTCGTACCTTTTAGCATGTATATCGAGATTCAGACAATAACTCTGAAAGATACACTCATGAACAAAACTTAAAGAAATTGTACCTTTTAGCATGTATATCGGGATTCAGACAATAACTCGGAAAGATACACTCATGGACAAAACCTAAGGAAGTTGTTCTTTTTAGCATGTATATCGGGATTCAGATATTAACTCTGAAAGATATTACATTGACCTTTATTGAAGACACACAAGATAACCAAGTGTAAACAAAATTGCCTCTGTTTCCTTAAAAAAAAAACAGACGACCGGTGACATTAAAGGCTCTTCACTTCCTTAAATTGTGTGCATGAGTGTATATCTGGGCTCAAAACTAATTTTATTTGAAAATACACGAATAAAAAGGCATTCCCTTGATGTTTATCCAAGCTTTAAACACAGATTCGAAATTTCACCAAATGATTTTCAAAAGATGTTAAAGCAAGAACATCTTTATTCGATTTTCTCCAATTTTTTAAAACTAAGTATATCAAATTTCATATTTTGTTTTTATTTTTGATAAATACAAATACTTGTATATTTACAGAATTCAATATAAATTACGGGAGAGGGGGAGGGGGATGATATCCATGTTCCAAAAGCCCGAAAGCATGGTATACAGTTTAGATTTGTGTCTGAATTTGTCAAAATTGGGGAAACTAGTAGAGTGTTTTACTTACATATGATGCATAATTAAAGGGAGATGTGCCTCTTTTGATACATTTACAGAATTATTATTTCCATTTTGATGCGTTCTGAATATGGTCTCCCTAAAGCCCACGTACAAGCATCTAGAAGGTAAATATACCAAGATATTGAATACAGATTTAGTAAAAAAATATTTATGGATGTAAAGATAAGTTTCTGATGTGTGTAAAAACAAATTTATGGGATGAAATGTTCGATGAATTTGGAGCAGTGTTAACTCCGTCTTTGCCGGTCCCAAGCCCGGATGAAAAAGGAGGAGGGGGAGCAGTAACAAGCTCGCTAAAAAAACTTGGGCTCAGCTGGCCCGGCTGATAGCACCCTGTAAGGGCTCCTAATTCAGAGTTACAGGATGAGCAGCGTTTGTATTCCATGTTAGGAGCGGCTGCACATGGCGTTTGTTCCTCATGTCAGAGGCGGCCTTTTATTTTGGAGCTAAGTCGGCCTGCCACTGAGTAGTGCTCCCAGTCTTGATGACAAAGGCAGACTACTTCACCCAGTCATGATGGGTGTCAATCAAACACCATCAAGGGTCACAACTTGATACCCTAATATGATTGAGTGGAGATAAGAAAGAAGAAGAGAAGAAGAGAGCAGTGTTACTTCTCCAAGTGCAGTTTGTGCGATACCATTAGGCAAAGTAATGTAAATGGAACGTAGATTTAAGAATTCGGCGGAATTTAAAATTATGTGGTTGTGTGTAGGTTCCTCTGGAGTTCTACACCTCCCAGGGACTGCTGGTAGCCCGTGACGTCACACTCCTGGTGGAGAAACGGAGCTGAATGGATATAAGCTTATTTCTCTAACTTAATCTGTAATTTCACATCTTGAAATGTATTTTTAATAAATTATTTATTTGATGTATTTGCATATATATGTCATAATTTATATAATGCCCAAAATGTATAATATATTTTCACCATAATTATTATGTTAAATTGTAAATACAGATTTCAATCAATGAACTGAAGATGAAGCGAGAGAATCAGGAAGACTTGGATTCTGGTGAATTTCTCTCAGAGCGATTTGGCCAATTTAATCCACCACGTATATCGCTACAACTATTGAATTTCCATTGTGTTTATATTGCAATGAAGTGTAAAATTATGAAATACAAACTTCAGAACAGGCAATTTATTTAAGGCCGGAATAAAATGTATAAACTACAAGAGAAGCAATTTACAGAAAAGCAAAATATAAAATTCAAAATTGATAATCTATATATAAAATAATCAATACTTTGCTATATAACTCCTTCCCTATTCCCTAGCTGTGACCCGCAGCTATTGTAGATACTGACATGGATCTGACGAGTTTCTGCCAAAGATTCCCTCGGGGTCTTGAAACCTTTTCCTTCGTAGCTTTGCGTCCTTTTTCTTGCGGCGTGAAGAGCGGCTTGTCGTCGGATCGTAAATAGAGACATCGCCATCTTGGAGGGAAATCTTTACTTTGACACAGCGGTGGAATCCTGGAGTCAGTCTTTAAAAATGTAGATCACAGCATCCATGGCCGCAAGGTCTTCTCGGGGATCTTCAGTTTGTCTTCCCTAAGCTACCCAGCATCTTCACCAAAATGTAACGTAGAAAATTTGTAACGTCAAATTTATGAAGACAGGGCAATTTATTTTTGGCTCAAAAACAAATGAAAATTTATGAAATACAAAAAAAGCAATGAGGAAAGTTTACAAAGTAGCAAATATTAATATTATAATTGATAATCTGTACAAGAAATAAAATACTTTGTTACAATATAGTCTGGATTTAGAGGTTTATTCTTGGTCTTTTTGTTTTTCTTTCTTATCTCCACTCAATCATATCAGGCTATCAAGCTTGTAGAGCTTGTTGATGGTGTCTGTGCTGGGGATGAGTAGAGCTCATCAATGGTTGAGCCAGTACAGCCAATAATGTGGTTTGAGGTTGCAGGTTGAGAATATCATTTATTCTAGGTAATGGAGTTTACAAAACTATAAAAGGTTCTACTGTAATTGTAAAAAATCACAAATATTTTTATCTCTAGCACAGCGCTTTTAGTAAATGGTTGAAAAACAGCGACAAAGACTTGTTAAGGCAATATTGATTTGTAAAATAGATAGCGATCTAAGAGATTATATTTTGTGAAATTGTTGTTAATATTCATCAAAACTGGTGAGGCAAAACTTCCAAAATATTTTACATATTTAAGTTTACCATTTCTAGAAATCGTCTTAAATTGTTAGATGAATATCGTTGAATAATTCCATCCTACACGACAGCCATAATGATTTGTATAAAGGATGTTTTATCAAACCGTATCACGTCTGGATGACATCACCGGGTTCTAAAAAACAACCTCGGTGATAGTGCAATCTGAGCCAATCTATGGTGGAACTGGCGGCGCCACGGCAACAGCAGCGGTGGCAAGCAGAATTAGCATCCGAACATGGAGTGGTGGCTTCAAGTTATTGTCGGGCTGGTGGCCTCCTTTGTAGCCCTCTTATTGTAAGTAGCCTCTTTGGTAGCCCTCGTATTGTAAGTAGCCTCCTCTGTAGCCCTCTTATTATAAGTAGCCTCTTTGGTAGCCCTCGTATTATAAGTAGCCACTTTGGTAGTCCTCGTATTGTAAGTAGTCTCTTTTGTAGCTCTCTTATTGTAAGTAGCCTCTTTGGTAGCCCTCGTATTATAAGTAGCCACTTTGGTAGTCCTCGTATTGTAAGTAGTCTCTTTTGTAGCTCTCTTATCGTAAGTAGTCTCTTTGGTAGCCCTCGTATTGTAAGTAGCCTCTTTGGTAGCCCTCTTATTGTAAGTAATCTCTTTTGTAGCCCTCTTATTGTATGTAGCCTCCTTTGTAGCCCTCGTATTGTGAGTAACCTCTTTGGTAGCCCTCTTATTGTAAGTAGCCTCCTTTGTAGCCCTCGTATTGTAAGTAGCCTCTTTTGTAGCCCTCTTATTGTAAGTAGCCTCTTTGGTAGCCCTCGTATTATAAGTAGCCACTTTGGTAGTCCTTGTATTGTAAGTAGCCTCCTTTGTAGCCCTCGTATTGTAAGTAGTCGCAAATTATGGGAGAATGTTGTATATCTAACAATGGCAATTATTTCAAATAAATATAATGTTTTATTGTTTAAATTTCCTTCGATTTTCTAAGGCCAACGACCTGTATACCATGGTTTCAGGCTTGGACCCTCATCAGCAGAGGGGAAGCTACTTGTTTAAAGGGAGAGGTTTCTTCTTTGGTAGATGGATACTCTCCATCCTTCCGTAATATTGTTCCTTATATACAACAAATGTATAAACCTTCAAATTTTCTTCTTATTTTTATTTTATCATTCAAACAGTGAAAATTTCCCTGAAAAGATAACCTATGTTAATGAATGGTGTTGCTCTGACAGATATACTTCAAGAAATTTCCTCTACTGGAAGAGACGTGGAATTCCCTATGTTCCGCCCCGACCATTTTTTGGAAGTTGGCCAGTTCCGTTCCTTGGTGAAAAAATGGTAGGTTCGCTCAGCATTGACACATCTCGGCTGCTTAACAATTAATTCTAATAGAATAAAAACATTTCTCAGGTATTAGATTGCAACATATCTTGTACACTTTGTTGGGAACTGAATGCTACGACCGTCGCTATCCTGGACTTATCATCATCACACACTTTTTGTTTATCTTCTCGTCAATGTTTACTCTCTGAATGTTGTTCGCTATCAACTCTTTCCTTCTATGAATAAATAATAAAGGTTATTAATACAAGAAAATAAGACCTAATACAAATAAATTAATAGTGGGTGACGTTTCGGTAACAGCATTGTCACCATCATCATCATATCACCATAGATTTTATTCTTTTGTCTGATAAATGTAAAATTGCTGTTACCGAAACGTCACACACTATTACATTATTTGGATTAGGTCTTATTACCTTGTACCTATAATCTATAATCCAAATTGTGTCTTATCATAATAAAGGTTATTATCAAATAACCATCAACAGCCTTCCTACAAACTGTAAGTACCTAAACCTTACAACACAAACTTCATCTTCTTAATATTCTTTATTATAAAAAAATAAAAATGGCATATCTTGACCAGGAGAACATGGGCAGAGCGCCTTCTGTAGAGCACATGCGCTCCTGGTCTGGATAAGCCATTTTAATTTTTGGATTTCAACACCTGGCCTTTTTATCTTTTTTTATTTTTTTTATTTCATTTTTCATTATTTATTATATAAGATATTATATAAATTGAGATAAAAGTAAACATCATAAATATATTTATATAAAAAGGGCGGTCCTTGATCAGTGAAAGAAAAAAAAACAATCCTTCGAAATATTTTGACAACATATGGCCACACTTCCCTTGTGCCAAAAGATTGACAACGAGAGAGAGAGAATATTTTGATTTAAAAAATGGTGTTTCCTTCACATATTCATATGTACACTCTTCTTATATAAATATATTAGGTAGATCGCCTTCTGATTCAAATTATAAATATTTCCTTGAGACCACAAATTGTGTTTAAACAAAGAGTAAGAAAGGTTGAAGTTTGTACATCATTCACAGTACTCAATTCTGTATTAGAAATAACAATAGATGATACACGCTCATATGTTGACATGAACGAATATATTTAGAGAGGAAATATCTTTTTTTTTTTGTGAAAAAACGCTTTGTAGAAAGCACACACACAACAACAAAAAACACAACACACACAAAACATACAACAACACATACAATAAAACACACAACAACACAACAACAACAACAAAAACATAACAAACATAAAACAACACACACAACAACGGAAAAAAAAACATAACACACACAACAACAAAAACACAACAACAAAAAAAAAAAAACACAACAAACACAACAAACACAACACACACAATAAAACACACAACAACAAAAATATTTATTGTTGACTCCACATTTCAACGCCCTACTTCCACCTGTAAAAAGGAAATCCCAAACCTTTCATCATCAAGGAAGTCACCACAGCGTCAGTGTGACATTGGTGTTGATGGGACACTCTTTCTACAAGAAACTTCTTTAAAAAGGAATTCTTTCAAAGAAACTAACTTTTCTATAAATAATATTCTTGAACGCATTAAGAATAAATATTGATATAGAGAGAAAGAAAGTATTTGCATATTCTGTGTATGATGAATATACCCAACTAAATAACTCGATGATACAAACACAATATTTAACGAAATATTTATTAAAGATGTTCGAAAAGTGTTTTGATTTATCGAATTGTTTGATGAGTTAATAGCTTATAGCAGGTCACGTCCACTAGGATTGTATTACAATATCTATGGACTATTTTTTCTAAAAAAATACGATATATCTACAGTAGAACCTCTCTTTAGCGAACATCCCGCTAGTGGACACCTCTCCATATAGGACTGTTTTCATTTGCAAAATTACCATTTTTACTATTTAGCAATTCTCCGTTAAAAGGACACATCTCTTTAAAGGAAACTTTGGCTCTGCAATTAGGTGTTGTCCTTTACAGAGAGGTTCTACTGTATATATATATATATATATATATATCATATCACATAAAAGCTTATGTCCATAATTTGATTGAATACTGTAGTGTTTTTCACCTGTTGATTGTCTTAAAAATATTCTATATACAGTTACGAGCGTCATGCGTTCTTCATCTCTTAATTCTTCAGTTTTCATCTCTGTCACAGTTTGCTTTTTTTATTGGAATGGCGCTCTCCTATTGTTTGGCTACGATCACGCCACCTTTGCCCCCCCCCCCATCACGCCCCCCCCCCCCCCACTCGCTTTTTCGTTTTTGTAACTATTGTGTTGGAGCGGGTCGCTCCTTAAATAAATGCATATATTAGTTAATAACTAAATGGAATCCTCTCTTTCTTTTTCCCAGTAAGAGACGCCTACGGAAGCCAACAGTACATAGACAGATAAAGCACATAGGCTATAGTTATTAACTAATATATGCATTTATTTAAGGCGCCAATTTATAATTGTAACAGATAGTATTTGAATAAAACATTCAAACGGGTAAAATACGGGAGTTGCCCGGGTCATTCGGCTAGTATATATATGTAGTAATCCCGACAAAGCCGGCGTGGAATGTACTGGGCAGTCGTGGTCGTGGGTGCGTGATGGGATTCTCGCACGGGGACAGCAAGAGACAGAGGCAGGTCTAGATGGTAGCTCCAAGAGGTAGAGGTAGACCACGGACGAAGGCAGTCGAACCACGGGCGCCGCGGATGCCCTAAGCCTACGCGGATAGAAGGGGGGGGTGAGAGATCCGACCGACCGTATAACGGCGTCGCTCTGAAAACAACTGCCTTGTTAATTTCTGGGCCTTTTTATACTGGACTCCCGCATATGGTGGAGAGTCCTGATTGGTTCTTGTAATCACGCCACTTTTCTGGCGCCGGGTTGTTTTCGTCTGGTCTACGTCTGCCTCTTTGTTTTATTTGTCACTTCCATTGGTACAAGGTCGATACATATTTTTATATAGATTAGGGGTTATAATAAATATCAGAAGAAGGTTGTGAACTATCTAACTCAAAATATACTACAGAATGTGTCCCCGGTGATGAAGGTTTGTTTGGGGGAATGACATGTAATGAATGATGACTAACAAACCTATTATAAAAATAAAAGAAATAATTTTTGTATACAAATTAGTTAAAATTATTATCACGCTATAAGTTAAAAAAGAAAGATATTGTAATGGTGGTGTATCAATGAAATAAAAATCAAGGTTATAAAAATAAAAACGCACAAAATAAATTATAAAAGATTAAGAGAAAGTATATAATACAAAATGGTAAATATGGTAAAATGAATCGTACAAGGAAAATAATATCTTATTGCATAAAAGATGAGCGGAAAAAAAATGAAGTTAGTTTATTGATTGAACGTATAATGTGACGCTAAGGTTGAAAAAGGGAAAGGGGGTATCTGAGCATGTTTCTGCAAAGTAATATCCCAAGCATTCTGCAATGCATTGCGAACTTGTTTAAGTGAGGCATTGTTTTCATTAACAGAAGGCCCAAGATATTCCGTCTGCATCATTAGCTCAGACAGTGAAAAAAGGTGGGAAGATTGATGGATGTAAAAGAGAGAGGTAGAGGTAAGAGGGATCCCTGTTGTCCATAATGATTGTGCCCGGTTGAATTATGAAAAAAAAAAGTGAAAATTTGAAAAAATGGTGAATTGAAATGATGAGTCGGGCGATGAGAAAAAAAAAAATATCGCGCTGGATTTCCTGAACTCACTATTGGGAATGGTAAAGCGAGGAAGGATTGTTCCAGTCGGATTAATCAATGAAAGAAAAAAAATGTTCGGCGAACTGGAATCCCTTGGAAGGTAGTTGGAGGTTTGAAGGATGCGGAAACGGAAAGGTGGGTGTAAGAGATTATTGCTGTCAATTTTGATTGTGTCCGACTTGTGTGGTGAAAAGAAAAAGTTGAAAAATGAAAAAATGATGAGCCGGACGATGAGAGAAAAAAAAATCTAACTGGGTCTCCTGAGCTCACTATTGGGAATGATATAGCGAGGAAGGGTCTTCTAGTTAGTTTAATCAATAAAAAAAAAAGGCTGACGAACAAGAATCTCTTGATGGATGTAGAAAGTTGGGAGGAAAGGTTCATGGGATAGAGTTAGAGGTTGTAAGAAAAGCGTCAAAAATAACATTTTGAAAATCTATTAAGAAAAATAAAATGATAAATGTTTTATCTGTTTAAGAAATATTATAAATATTGTTAGATGTAGGTTTTTTTAAATTGTGCCTAAAATAGTTAAAGTTGTAAAATTCTAAGTCTAAACATGATGAAAAAAAGAAAAGAAAAATATTAAAGGTATTAATATATAAAGGGTTGATTGGTAGTTGATGGCATTAATGTTGATGGTTAATAAACAAAATGATATTATCGATTGATAGTGAAATGTTTTATCTACATCTGTAAGTTAAAAACAAAGTCCAACACCACAAAACTAGTAAAACTGTAAGTCTATTTACAAATAAATGAGAGAAAAGTTAAAAGAAAACAAAAATATTCGTTCCTGAAAAAAGGGAACATATTTACACATAATAGCGAAAGTAAATATTTGGGAAAGTTGGTATACTATTTACAGTTTTTTGTTACTTAAGGTGCCATGAGTATTTACAACATAGTTTCAGGGATGTAATACAGGAAGGAGGAGAAGTAGAGATAATAAAAGTAAAATAAAATATAACAGAAAATTGACTTAAGCAAAAGGTTTGCGATAGGTAGTGACGCAGTGAGGAATAGAGGAAGAAGGTCTGAATTGGTTTCTGCAAAGGACATCTCAGGAGTCCTGCCCTGCAATACGAGCTTAGAAGCGAAGTATTGTTTTCAGGGTTCAGCAATCTCAAGATGCTCTGTAAGTAGCATTAGATCAGATGGGCAAAAGGCGTGAAGATCGAAGGAGAGGTAGGTAATGGGAGAATATGGGAAAGAAAATTCTTCTGAGAGAGGTTAAAAAGAGATGGTGTCTCAAGAGCTACGCTGCTGTCGGTGATTGAGCTCGACCAGATGAAAAATAAAAGTAAACGAAAAATGAGTAGGTGCATCGTGCTGATGATGGCCTGGGTCGAGCGTTAGAGAAAAAAATCTCGCTGGTTCCCAAGCTCTCCGTGTGGAGATAACATGGGGAGGAAGAGTGTACCAGGTCGATGAATAATTAAAAAATAAAAATTAAAAAATGTTGACGAGCAGGAGTCTCAGGAACCGTTGAAGAGGTTAGATGATGGAGGTAGATTGTGAATACAGGGCTCGACTGTTGCCATTGATTGATTGAACCCGGGTTTGAGGAAAAAATAATGAAATAAAGAATGCTGGGACGGTGACCCGGGTGTAAATAAAAAATAATAAGCCATGGATTTTCCTCAACACACCATCAGGATGGGATGGCGAGGAAGGAGTAGTCCACTGGGACAAATCAATAAAAAAAAAGTCGGCAAACAGGAACTTTGCGATGGACGAGGGGTGGTTAGAATGAAGGCATAGAAGGCCAATGGAAAATAATCAAGATACGAGAGAAGTGTGGAGGGCAGAGTTGGAAGGATCAAGATATAAGAAGGGACAGTTGGTATAAGGCGTCACTGTTAAAACAAAATTTTTAAGTTAAATTAGCTTAGACGTAGGCCATGGAAAATTAAAACAAATGATGTCAAAGAATATAAGGTTTCAGGTGATGTTTATATAGGTTGGCTAATGGTTTTAACTGTTTAGGGATGGAAGGAAAATAAATATCTTAATGTAAAAGAAATATCCTAAAATATATGGATTGATTCTAAAATATAAAATGGCACACATCAAGGATCGTAAAAATATAAGTGAATAAGATTTTAAAATATAGTAAGTATTTAGGTTAGTGTGTTCCCCACGTGATGCAATGCTTATAAACGCAAATTAGACGATGTTTGGAAAAGTCAAAAGTGGTAAATAAATTGAAAAGCCATTATGTATTGTTTTTATTCTTTTCTTAATTATAGTTTCAGAGACGTCTCACATGGTGAGAGAGAGAAAAAGGAAAACGAACTTATCAAAAGTAGTAAAATGTTACAAATCAACTTATAATGGATATCTGAAGGTTTAGAGTGACGCAGTGGTAAAAAGAGGAGAAGTCCGAGTTGAATTTTGCAATGGCGTTCGGCAATGCAATACGTGCCTGTGTAAGTGAGGTATTGTTTTCATTGACCGAACTGCCAAGACTTTTCATAATCAACATTAGATCAGACAGGGGGGTAGGTAAGTTGAAAGTGGAGAAGTGGGAAAGGTGGAGTCAAGAGTTGCCTGTTGCCAATGATTGAGCTCGGATTAAAATTGAAAAAAAAAAAAGTAATAAAATGGTAAAAATGATGGTTGTAATGATGATCCGAGCATTGAGGAAAAAGAAAAAACTCGAACTGGTCGCCTGAGCTCACTGTTGGGAAATGTATAGCGAGGAAGGTAGAGCCAGCTGGTTGAATAAAAAAAAAAAAAAATAAATAAATAAAAGTTTGTTTGGCGAGCAGGAGACTCTTGACTGCGGGAAATATGGAAGGTAAGGAATGTAAAGGGTACTGTTGCCAATGATAATTGAACAACCCGACATAGTTGAATGTAATGAATGATGTTGTCGGGTGATGGATAAAAAAAAAGAAAGAATCTTTGGATTTCCTGAACTCGTTATCGGGAATTGTATACCGAGGAAGGATGGTCCAATAGATGAATTAATTTAAAAAAAATAAAATGAGTGGCAACAGGAACCCTATGGGAGACTATGAGGTCGAGAGGAGATGGGTTAAGGAGGTGTGAGTAAGTGGTATAGGATGGGAAGATAGGATTGAGAGAGAGAGGCGTCAATATGAGAAAATAATAATAATCTAATAAAAAACAATGATATCAGAAATAAGACGATCTTAAGGTATTTTTAAAATATATAAATGTTATATAAAAAAACTCAAATGATGTTTAAAAAGCTTGAATTTGTAAAGTTTTAGAATCTATATATGCTGACAGATGAAAAAATAGTCGAATAGTAATGATTCAAAAGATTGCTGATGGTTGAATATTCTAAGATATAATGAGCAATGACAATAATAACTATATAATAATGTTGGTTTGGATGGTTTATAATGGCTGAGTGGTTGAGGTATAGAAAAATAAAATAAAGACATATAGCATACAAATATAAAAAAGGTGATAGCTTGATGGATGGCATTGGCGAAGATGTTTTGTTATAATATTGATAGGGGGAATTTTCAATTTTGGGATGTTAATTGTCCTTTCAGGAGGCCAAGATGGCGTCTCCTTTGGTCTCATGTACAGGATCGATTTTAGAGATGGTGGGGACCTTATTTTTAAACGGGTTGAAAAAACGATAAACTATCCTATAACATTATAAAAATAAGATTTGCTATAAAAGGGATTTTATATAATTTTCCTATCCGTTTTAATCTGGCAGGTTATTTGGTTGGCACGAAAATCTAGCATACCGGTGTGCCAATATCTTATGTAATCTCTCCGTCCTGCGAGTTGGAGCACGTGTACAGGTGTACTGAAACTGGAGATGTCAATATGGCCGCCATTGTGGGGGCTGTGGATGACGCACCGCGCCGGCAATAAAAACAAACAGGAGATGACGACCGCTGTGCCGAATTGTTTTTCTTTCCTCGGTCGTCCCGAGGTTCTGGGATTCTCTAGGTGAAATAACCTTAGTTTCCCAGTAAGTTTTGCGTTAAGATGTTCAGACAAATCGTTAGATTGGAGATTATTAGCGGTGATTAGGTTTAGAAAAATGATAAAATAATGAATTTACGAAATTTTTCTAAGAGAAAAGGTTATGGCATGGGTACAAAATTCTGTAGAGTTTCGTAAATAACAATTTAAGACAGGCAGGAATGAAATGCAATGGGGTATGGAGATTTTATGGTATGATATTAAGTTTTCGCATATTGCATTTATAGTTGTATTTGTAATTGTGGGAAAAATGGGAGGCACATTTTGAGATGAGATAATTTAAAATTGATATTTATAAAAAAAACAAATCTAGGACTAGTTTTTAAAACTATTAAATATTGAGAAATATCAATTTGAATAGTAATAGGTCAAGTAAAATAAAGAGCGTAATAAATTTAATTATTAATACTATGGCCATAAATAAGGTATTAAAAAAACACACACAAATAAGTTTAGAAAATATGATTCGAGTAATTAAAATATAATATGATTTTTTTAAATGTAAAATTGAAATTAATGAATTGAAATTTAAAAGTTGCTTAAAATAAAGTAAAAATTGATAAATGAGGGTGTACAAGATTTAAAATTTGAATTGAAATGCTATAAAAATGGTAAAATAATGAACTTGTTGGATTTAAAATAATAATGTTATTGCTATTAAAATGGTATCGAATAATTAATTCAGAGCAAACGGAGATAGTGTTACATTAAATAGTTCTGTAGAGAAAATTCTCCTACCAGATGGATGTCTTGATTGTGTCTTGTGGAGTGGGCTGCGATGAGGCTTGGTGATCTTTTTTGCGGTGGTTACCATGGGACATCGTCGATGCTGGTTGGCGGGCAATGCCAGGATTTCTCGATGAATCTTGTCTGCCTGTTCGAGCCGATGGAGGGAGATGTTCGTGGCGCAGGAGATGTCGATGGGGGCGATGATGACCTCCTCGGCACGAGACACGGCTAGTCCCCGAATGGCGTCTGTTAGGCGGCTTACTAGGTCTTCGCAGTGGGGCTGCATGTTGGTGAGGGCATCCGCGAAGTAGTCGTCTCTGACCTCCGTCATCCTCTGCATGCTGCTGTCCTCAGTTATGCTGTCGACTTTAACGGGTTCTGTAGTAATCCCGACCAAGCCGGCGTGGAATGTACTGGGCAGTCGTGGTCGTGGGTGCGTGAAGGGATTCCCGCACGAGGACAGCAAGAGACAGATGCAGGTCTAGATGGTAGCTCCAAGAGGTAGAGGTAGACCACGGACGAAGGCAGTCGAACTACGGGCGCCGCGGATGCCCTAAGCCTACGCGGATAGAAGGGGGGGTGAGAGATCTGACCGACTGTATAACGGCGTCGCTCTGAAAACAACTGCCTTGTCTAAATTCTGGGCCTTTTTATACTGGACTCCCGCATATGGTGGAGAGTCCTGATTGGTTCTTGTAATCACGCCACTTTTCTGGCGCCGGGTTGTTTTCGTCTGGTCTACGTCTGCCTCTTTGTTTTATTTGTCACTTCCATTTTTACAAGGTCGATACATATTTTTATATAGATATGGGGTTATAATAAATATCAGAAGAAGGTTGTGAACTATCTAACTCAAAATATACTTTATATATATGTGATGATTTAAGACCATGGAATTGTTGTAAATAATCCAGATATCTATTACCACATATTTCACCAAGTGACTGTATATAACTTGTTATTTACTCCAAATAGAAAGCATCAAATAATATCAATCTGTACCGCGTAAGACTCTAATAAAGTATAGCAACTGTACAGATAGAAGGAATGGAGAATAACGAATAACAGGAGAAAATTAAGGCTAAAACTAATCAGGCCTAAGTGAGAATAAGAAAGTACGCCTATCGAGCCCAGTCCAATTTTTACGAGGTCGTGGCCCTCCTGGATGATGTAACTTCCCCCCCCCCCCCCCCTGTTTACGGCAGAAAAGGGCAGTGACCTGCCTGGACCCAGCGAAGCTATAAAAGGAGGCCCCAAGCCTCAGTTAGTCAGTCTTTGTTTCAGTCCTTCAGTCCTCCAGTCCGCGTAGGCCGCTCCTATAGAGGTAATCTTTTCCTGCCAGAAACCTACTCGTCCCATTCCTTCTTGACGTTCAGACGCTTCTTCGTGGAATCTCTGTTTGTTTATTTCACCTTTGGCCCAGCTGTGTCGCCTTCCACCACGACTGCACGGTAGAGTTGACATCGAGGTTCGTCTAGCATCAGGTAACACTGGTCCCAGAGGTCCCAAGATATCACATATATATAAGCACATGTGCTCCTGGTCAGGATATGCCTTTTTATTTTTAATATCAACACCTGATCTTTTTTTTATTTTTCTATTATTTTTTCATGTCTTAAGCGTATTTACGCAAGTTTGGCCTTAAATAACCATTTCTTGGTTTCTCAAGAAGCCTCTGGGACCTAAAATATTTTTGGTCGCAGTGGTACAGCCTACTCCACGCTGACGAGCACCAACAGCGCAAAACGCGTTCGTAGATGGCTTTTCTTGATTTATCAAGAAATTGGGTTGGCCAAATATCAGGGAATAGGCTAAATCAATGTTTAGTAGATTTCTGTTCCACCAGATGGCGCTCTGCCTTCTAAAAGTTCATATGAACGTGGTCAGGATATAACTTTTTTGGTATATATATATATTTGAGGCAATCAACAGGTAGATAACACTACAATATTCAAGCAAACTATGGACATAAGCTCTTAGGACAGTAGAATTACATTTAAATATTTACATCGAGCAATAAGTACAAGGCCAGTAAGGATTTATATTAAACAAGGAATTCCGTGAATCACATCTCTACTCAACGTATAGGTGATGTAGGAAGAATGTACCAAATGAAGCTGTTGTTACGCCATCTTTTTTTATTACTATCTGTGTTTTGTGCATGGGGATCTATAGGGGGATAAACAGAATATATTATTTTAATTCATTTTCAAAGGGAGAGGTGCTCCCTACCTTTGGTACAATAATACCAGAAATCTTACATTGTGTTTAATACAATCTGTGTTTAATTTTGTGCAGACGATATATGAGAAAGACATCCAGGATATGAAAAAATACGGGAAATTCTATGGGTAAGTTGCATACATTATACTCATGTTTTATTTCATTTTTACATATTCTTTAGTTTTTATATTTTGATGCATTAGCGCGCCATCTGTTATCAAAATTCGAAATTATTATAGACGCGTATGATTCTTTGGGAGACAGACCATCCAATTAATTTTTCCATATCAGTAAGGACAGTAGAAATTGTTTAATTTTTAAAAAGAATCATACGCGTCTATAATAGCTTCGAGTTTTTATATTTATATTATTTTTTATTTATACAAAAAGGGCGTAACTGAATCTGTTAAGAAAATAAACAATTCTTTTATCAAAATATTTCAAGGGATTGCTCCCTCTTTATCAATTTATTGCTCAATGTTGTGCAAAGGAAACAATCCCTGGAAATAGTTTGAGAAAAAATTGTTTTTTTTTTAAAGATCCGGGTACACCTTTTTATATAAACATATTGAATGAATCTACATTTGACTCAAACATTCCTTTCTATTGTAATATAACCTGTGTTGGCACCTAGGACGTGTTACAGTTGTAAGTTGTTTTAAGGTTGGTTGTAGAGGGTATCCCAAAGTTCACACAAGATTTTTATTTTAATCCAACAAACTAATCTTCCCTAGAAGTAATTTAATCAATTTACAATTATCATATAAACAGAAACAATCATATAGATCACTAGACATGAAAAATTAGATTATAGGAACCTGATCATTTCTGGTTAGACAGATAGCCATAAATATACTTACAAATGTATTTTATAATACAATACAATGCGGCTTGTGATTGTAAAACGACATTTGAAAATTATCCCGCATGTGTTTCTTTTCAACGAAAAATTAAAATTTATTCCAAGGAGATATAACGATTATTTCTAACCTTAGGGATGAGGTATGAAAGGATGAATTGTATTTATAATTACTCTTCACAATTTATCCTTTCATACCTCATCCCAAGGTTAGAAATAATCGTTATTTCTCCTTGAAATAAATTTGGACTTTTCGTTGAAAAGAAACTCATGCGAGATAATTTTCAAATGTCGTTTTACAAATGTATATTTAAAAGTAATCATGATAGAAAACAGTATAAGAATTAAAAATGTAGATTTTATAAAACTGTTTTCTAATATAACTAATTGTTTCTTGTATAGTGATCTATATTGTCACGATCTTTTCTTTAATTCTGTCGCTGGTAAGCCACGGAATCACGAAGCAAGTTCAAAAGTAAGTTTTATTCAACACACTGTCAAATAGAAAAAGCCAACAACAACTATATGCTTTGTGTCTCTTATTTTAGAGAGCCAGCCTAAAAAAAACTATTTCTCAAAAATTTACAAAGACCCAAACAAAAAAAAAAAAAATGAATCAATAGAAAACAAGTCAGAAAATTTACATATCTACAAAATAGTTGAGGCACTTTGTGACATTACTCCCTCTTCGGAAGAACATCGTCCCGATGTTTAAATTCATCCGTAGAAACACACACAGTCTCCAGATATTCATCGTTCTGGGTTTCAGGATCTTTGTATGGCTTCATTCGTAAGACATGTACAACATCTTTGTACCTGGCTTTTCTCCGAGATTTATCCGCCGTTGTAACTTCGTAGTTGACATCTGATAATTTCTTAGTTATTCGGTATGGACCAAAATATTTCTTTAGGAGCTTCTCTGATAAGCCAACTCTCTGAAGACCCAAACATGGTCGCCGACGTCGTAATAGACGGACTTATGCCTTGAATCATACCGTTCTTTATCTTTGTCCTGCGCTTTGAGTGTTTGTAAGCGGGCTAGCTGCCGTGCTTCTTCAGCGTCCATCATCAAATGACTTATATGCTCGTCCTCCTCATAATCCGGCTGGTAGGGAAACAGAGCGTCCAGCATTGTCTCCGCCTCTCGACCATGTACTAAAAAGAAGGGTGAGAAACCGGTAGTTTCTTGCCTTGCTGTATTATAGGCAAAGGTGATAAAAGGTAAAACAGAGTCCCAGTTCTTTTGGTTCACATCTACGTACATCGAGAGCATGTCAACCAGGGTCTTATTTAATCTTTCAGTCAAGCTATTGGTTTGAGGGTGATAGGCCGTTGTAAAGTAATGTGACATTCCACACATTTTTGTTAGTTCGTTGACGACTTTGGCTTGGAATGATCGTCCCTGGTCCGTAATCAGTTCTCGAGGAGCTCCATGCTTGAGGACAACGTCGTTCACCATAAACTTAGCAACCTCAACAGCTCCTCCGGTTGGTATGGCTTTTGTTACTGCGTATTTCGTAAGGTAATCTGTACAAACGATCACCCAGCGGTTGCCATCCTTAGTCGGAGGGAATCTCCCCAGCAAGTCCATGCCTATCTTCTGGAAGGGAATGGACACAGGAGCTATAGTCTTAAGATTTCCAGGGGGTAGTTGGGGTATTTTCTTGCGCCGTTGGCATTCCCTACAATGTCCAACATACAAGGTATGTCCCATAAGTTCCCGGACTGGGTCCATAAAAAAATAATAAATGAAAAATGTAAATGAATTTCACTGTTTATTATAGAATATCTGGCTACACGGTGGTACCAATATCGAGGCGGTACGTGCACGCGCCCCAAAGTTATTCTAATTTATTTAAAGGTTACACATAGCGCTGCGGCGATTTTACGATGGAACGAAAATTGAAGCAGAGGATTTGCATAGAATTTGGTTTGAAACTTCAAATATCAGCAACCGAAACTTTTTAAATGCTCAATAAAGTATTCCCCAAAGAGAACAATTGTTTTTGAATGGCATTCTAGATTTAAAGCTGGCAGAATTTCCATTGAAGATGATCTTCGTCAAGGACGCCCAAAAATTTCAAAGGACTGATGAAAATGTGCAAAAAATCACCGATTTGATAAAAGAAAATCCTCGAACCACTTTGCTGGAGCTAGAGCAAGACACAGGCATCTCTAAAACAACGATTGGAAGGATCGTAACTAAATCAAAAAGACTCCTGCAAAATTCATCCCAAGATTCCTCACTAATGAGCAAAAACTGTGTCGGCTTGCAACCTGTGAGGACATGTTGGAAATGACAAGAACGGATCCGGAATGGAAAGACAAGATAATCACAGGCTACGAGACATGGGTCTATGGCTATGATCCTGAAACCAAGCATCAATCTGCCGAGTGGAGATGTCAGGGTGAGCTTAGACCCAAAAAATCCAGATTATTGAAATCCAGAAACAAGGTGTTGCTGGTCGCTTTTTTGGATAAAAAGGGCATTTTTCATCACGAGTATCTTCCTGCAGGCCAAACAGTTATCAAGGATATGTATTTGGGCATTCTTCGCCGTCTAAGGGAAGCGATTCGAAAAAAAAGGCCAGAAAAATGGACTAATGGTGGCTGGATCCTACACCATGACAATGCTCGCCCTCACACAGCGCACTTGATAACTAGCCTTTTGGCGAAAAACGGGACACAAATCCTACTTCAACCACCCTATTTCCCAGACATCGCACCAAATGACTTTTTCCTGTTCCCCAAACTTAAAGCAGTTCTAAAAGGAAGACATTTTGACACCAGGGATGACATAATAGAATAATCGCCGTTAGCATTGAAGAGCATTCCAAAAGAGGCTTATAAAAACTGTTTCGACAATTGGGAGAAACGATAGCGCTGGTGCATTGAAGCAAGGGGGGATTACTTTGAAAAGTTTTAATAAATTTTTTTTTTTCAAATCTTACCTTTTTTTTTTATGGACCCAGTCCGGGAACTTATGGGACATACCTTGTAATTACGAACACTTCTATAAAAACCAGGCCAAAAGAATCTCCTGCGTATTCTGTCATACGTTTTGGCAAATCCAAGGTGTCAAGCTGTAGGGGCATCATGGGATGATCTAAGGACCTCTAGACGTAAAGTCCTCGGAACCACCAGCAACCAAGGTCGTCCCAAGGGATCATAATTTTTCTTGTAAAGTATGTTGTTGATAATGACAAATCTTTTATAATTTGGTTCTCCACAATTTTCAATTATTTTTGTTAATGATGAATCTCGTTGCTGCTCCTTTTCAACATCACACAACACTGTCAGACAAAGTATATCTTCCTCTGTTTCTTCCGCAGTATCTAGTAGAGGGCTTCTAGAAAGGCAGTCGGCATCCTTGTGCTTGCGACCATTTTTATAGCAGACAGCGACCTCATATTCTTGGAGGCGCAGAGCCCATCTGGCCAGACGTCCAGAAGGGTCTTTCAAATTCGCTAACCAGCACAAAGAATGGTGGTCGGTCACAACAGAAAAAGGGCGCCCAAACAAGTAAGGTCGAAATTTTCTAATTGACCAGACCACTGCCAAACACTCCTTTTCCGTTGTTGAATAGTTTTTCTCCGATTTGGACACTGTTCGGGATGCATATGCAATTGGCTGTTCACACCCATTCCTTAGCTGTACCAAAACAGAACCAATACCAAAGCCACTCGCATCGGTATGGACGTAAATTGGCGCGGCCTCATCGAAGTTGTCCAATACAGGTTCAGAAGTCAATGCCGATTTTAAATTATTAAACGAATCTTCTTGACTGTCATTCCAACTGAATTGTTTTCCTTTCTTTAGTAATTCGTTCAGCGGCCCTGTTATGTCAGCAAAGCTCTTGATGAATCGGCGATAGTAGGAACAGAGACCCAAAAAGCTTCTGACTTCGGATACATTCTTTGGTCTTGGAAAATTCCTCACTGCTTCTACTTTGTCTGGGTCCGGATAAATCCCATCTCCATCTATTAAGTGACCCCCCTAACCTTCATACGTCTAGATCCAAAATGACATTTTTCCTAATTAAGTGTGAGACCTGCTTTTGAAAGACAGCTCAGCACTATTTCCAATCGCAGTATATGCTCTTCCATTGTTTTATAAAACACTATGAAGTCATCCAGTAAGCAGAGACAGATGTTCCACTTAAGTCCACGTAGAAGGTTGTCCATTATTCTTTCAAAGGTCGCGGGGCATTACACAACCCGAAGGGCATCACTTTAAATTCGAAGAGGCCGTCTGGGGTTACGAAATCAGTCTTTTCACGGTCAGCTTCATCGACTTCGATCTGCCAATACCCTGATTTCAAGTCCATGGTAGAGAAGACAGAAGCTCCCTTTAAAGAGTCGAGGGTGTCGTCAATTCTGGGTAACGGATATACGTCCTTTCTGGTTATTTTATTTATGCGGCGGTAGTCCACGCAGAACCTCCAGGTTCCATCCTTTTTCTTAACTAAAACGACAGGATATGACCAGGGACTATCCGATGGTTTTACTATTCCTGATTTGAGCATCTTTTCCACTTCTGTTTGAATAACGCCCCTTTCATGAGGCGACACTCGATAGGGTCGTTGCCTAATAGGAGCATGATCTCCTGTGTCAATGCGATGTTTAACGTCCAAAGATGTTCTTTTTGGGCCTGCCTTCTGGAGCTCAAATACGCCTATGAACCTCCTAAGGACATCAAGTAGTCGGTTCCTGTCTTCATGGGATAGGTCAGTATCCATGAGAGACACAAGCCTATCCAAGTCTCCAGTGTTTTGTGTGCTGCACTTGTCTTCTTTCTGGTTAAGATAATCATTGTCTCTATCCAAGCAGCATACATAACCGTTGTCTATAATAGATAATTCAGCCACTTTCATACCTTCAGGGATGATCTTAGCATAGTTAGTCCCATTCACCATCCAAACCTTGCCCCTTCCGTGGTTGAGACTAACAATAGAGGCAGGAATAACTATTTCCTTTTCCAACGTTAGACCCTTAGAACACGTAATGGCAACTTCCTGAACTCCCGGGATGTCACTGCAGACAACCGTTATCTGCTTGATTGAGTTAGGTGGAATAATGTTATCCTTCAAGGTATGAAAGGTGTCCACTGGATGGGTTTCCTCTTTCATCGGGGCGTCCCTCAGGTAGAGTTCATCGTGCTCGCTGTTAATCTCAGCCTGAGTTAGTTTGAGAAATTCCCAACCAAGGATCACACAATGACTACACTGTGGAAGTACAAGGAACTCGAATGGTTGGGTTAGTTCATTCACTTTAATTCTTAAGACACACTTTCCTAAAGCCCTGACGCATTTGGAGTTAGCTACCCTTATAATTGGTCCTCTACTCGATAACATAGGGGTTCTTATGCGGCAACGGAAATCTTCTGATATAACTGAATAGTCAGCTCCAGAGTCCACCAAGGCTAGTACTTCAGTTCCATTTATAGTTACGGTTATAAAGTTCTTCTTTAGTTTGGCAATAGTCGTCGTCGGAGGATTTGAAATTTGTGCGGCCTCACCTCCTACGCAGGTCGCGGGATCTAGTTTCCCTCATTTCCTCTTGAAGATGAGCGGCTGTTCATCCTAGCAGGCGATCTTGATGTTCGACGTCCTGTGGATCGCCCTCTCCCTGGGTAGGGAGAGTCACTCCTAAGTCCACGATTGGGGGGTGACCATGAACCCGTTCCGTCCGCATTTGGCATATAGTCTCCCAATGTCACTGGTCTTCTAGCATCTCTCCTTGTGCGAGCATTGGCGAATATTTATCGCCTCTCTCGACAATACCTGACGACGTGGCCAGGTCGCCCACAATGGAAGCATACTGGTCTGTCATCCAGTGTACGCCATTCCCGGGCTTTGGGCAAACTAGCAGAAGAGTTGTAAAAAGTTCTTCCAGCTTGATCATACGTTGGGGCTGGTCTAGGTTGTTTCATCATAGGACTTCTAGTGGTCCTGGAAATCGGTGCCAGATTCTTCTTTACCTCTTCCCTTATTATTTCCTTTAGGGAATCTGTGGTATGCATGGGCTGAGCAAAGGCTCTCAGAACTTCCTCTTGGACGATCCTTCTAATCAAAGAAGAAAGATCGTCTTCCTCGCAAGCCATGGAGGCCACATTTGAGAGTCTCTCAATTTTTTTTTGTCGTTATTCTTCGTTTCTTTAATAATTCTATTTTTCTGCACTGACTCAAGAACTGTTCCACATTATCAACGTCCCTGGCAAACAGTATTTGATATACGTCCTCCGCCACTCCTTTCATTAAGTGTCCCAACTTGGTTTCATTGTCCATCCGGGGATCAATCAATTGGCACAAATAAAGCACGTCTTGAATGTAAGATTCAGATTATTCGTTCGCTTTCTGTGCTCTAATCTTCAGAAGTCCTTCAGCCTTCTTTATCTCTTCTTCCTGTTGTCCGAAGGTTTCGCCGAGAGCCCTCTGAAAAACCTCCCAGGATGTTAGAACATCTTCATTATTCTCATACCACTGCCGTGCAGTTCCGGCCAAAAAGAATATGGCATTCGCCAAACACATAGGAATGTCCCATCTGTTATATTGAGCTTTGCGCTTGTAATCCTTTAACCACCTTTGTGCGTCTTCACTTCCATCTCCGGAAAAGGTAGAAGGGCATCTTGGTTGCTGCAACGAGAAGTATGCTGAGGGGACTTGGGCTGGAGTTTCTTCTCCCGATTCGCTCTTTAACATGATTGGCCTTGTTTGATGAAGTTCGGGCTCGGGTGGTAAACCCTTCAATCTGAGACTTCTTCTTAAATTTATGGAATCAGCCGTTTTTCTTTATTTATTATTTTTTTTCAAGGCTTTATCCAGCATCTCCACCAATTTACCATGATCTTTTCTTTAATTCTGTTGCTGGTAAGCCACGGAATCACGAAGCAAACTCAAAAGTAAGTTTTATTCAACACACTGTCAAATAGAAAAAGCCAACAACAACTATATGCTTTGTGTCTCTTATTTTAGAGAGCCAGCATCTAAAAAAAAACTATTTCTCAAATATTTACATAGACCCAAACAAAAAATGAATCAATAGAAAACAAGTTAGAACATTTACATATCTACAAAATAGTTGAATTAAAGTACTTTGTGACAATATGATTGTTTCTATTTAAATGACAATTGTAAATTGTAATAATTAAAGGTTTTGTATAGGATAGAATATCGGGTAAATGGCATCCAAGGCTTCGCTAGCACATTCATACCCATTGTTTGAACATTTTCTCGACCGTTTTGTATATAGGTTTGTTTGCACAGCGGTCAATTTCCTCCTCTTTGTGGCATTGAGTGACCTTGGGCATGTAGCCATGGACTTCAGACCTCCAACATTTCCACCAATTCCAAAACCGTTGAATCGCACATCTGTGCCAACATGATCTCCAAAACAACAAAGTATACAACTGGGACAGGATTATTGCAGTAATTGATTTGTTTATTGTACTTAATTGAGTCTATTTACCTGATATGTTATTCCAAACACATTACCCTATATTTTATACTCTGGGAATCAATACAGATACGATATTTTAATTATACACTCACGAGTAAAAATTTAGGAAGTTTTATCTTTCAGCATGTATATCGGGATTCAGACAATAACTCTGAAAGATACACTCATGGATAAAACTTGAGGAATTTGCATCTTTCAGCATGTATATCGGGATTCAGACAATAACTCAGAAAGATACACTCATGGATAAAACTTGAGGAATTTGTATCTTTCAGCATGTATATCGGGATTCAGACAATAACTCTGAAAGATACACTCATGGACAAAACTAAAGGAAATTGTACCTTTTAGCATGTATATCGGGATTCAGACAATAACTCTGAAAGATACACTCATGGATAAAACTTGAGGAATTTGTATCTTTCAGCATGTATATCGGGATTCAGACAATAACTCTGAAAGATACACTCATGGATAAAACTTGAGGAATTTGTATCTTTCAGCATGTATATCGGGATTCAGACAATAACTCTGAAAGATACACTCATGGACAAAACTTGAGGAAATTGTACCTTTTAGCATGTATATCGGGATTCAGACAATAACTCTGAAATATATTTGATACACAATGAACTTTATTGAAGACACACCAGATAACCAAGTGTGAAAAAATTGCTCCTGTCTCCTTCAAAAACAGACAACCAGCGTATCAAAAACTTTCCACTTCCTTAAGTTTTGTACATGAGTTTAAAACTGTGTTCTCATGATTAGTTCTTACGTGAGTTGTGGGATAACCCACATATATAGGTGTTATTAACTTGAGGAATTTTGTGACATCAAATTTATATTTATGAAAATTAACAAGAAATCCACAGTGTTAGGTTTGTTTAACTATGTTAAGAAACCTGGCCTTGGATTGCTTATTGATTTTAATAAATTATAAAGGCATGTAATATAAATTGGTATCCAGATGGTACGAGGGACCCAAGCCCACGCTGGTGATCGCCGTGCCAGAACTGATCAAAGACATCGTCATCAAAGACTTCAACGTCTTCCCTAACAGACGGGTGAGTCGTCTGCAACACTAGTACCCGGCCAATATGCAAATAGCAGCAGATATATAAAAAAACGTTCCTGAATATCTGTGTGAATGAAAAAAAATATATATTTTTTGCAAAATATTTTGTAAGGATTGTTTCACCATATCAATTTATTGAGCGTAATTTATAATAATTATATCATTAAATATTTTATTGAGATGGTAAGATTCCGCAGAAATATATATATTATATTCTGAAAGGTAAATATTTTATTTTTTATAAAACATGTATTTTACTTTCATCATTGACTATTCTTTTATTTTTGACCATAGATTTAGAACATAACACTTTGAATATTGTTGTAAATATATGTATAGTTAACCTACCTATTTTTTAAATTCACGAATATAGAATTCATTTTATAAATTCTATATTACTGTGAAAAAAATGTTATGTGTGATTCTTTTCAAGTAATTGAAAATAAAAACTACTTGAAAGGTAAATAACTATCTTTCTTATTTTCACGACTGCACCTTCAATTCTCTATCTTTTTCAACAACAAAACAAAATAACATATATATATGTCATAATTTATACATAACTAGATGTAACCCCACCACAATATATGCAATGTATGTAAAAGATTTTAATAAAGGTTAGGCCTAGCGAATCTGAGAGAAAAGCCATCAGAAGAAATAGTCATTACCAGAATTTCATGATCCAGGAAGCAAAAAGTTATTACCCAGGAACTAATAAAACTGAGTTCAAAAACCTTCTTCTTCCGGGAGCATTTTAAAATATGACAAAGACAAAGGACTAGCTAAGATCCAATCAGAGTCCAGCAGGGCTAGCTAAGATCCAATCAGAGACGGCCACGAGTCGACAGTCATCCAATGAGAACATTGGAGAGTTAACGAGTTAAATCTCGGACTCAAGTTAACCAGTCTCATCAGAGTCAGGACCTGGACAGCATCGTAAGCAGTTGGAACTCGCCACCATCTTCTCATCCCCCAGATAAGTCCAATCTTCAATATGTGAACAGCCATAGGCATTAGTCAAATACGTCAATCGTCTCACCCCTCTCTCCCTTGATCGCTGGCCTATTTTCTCAATCCAATCCTGTGTCCTCGTTATTTTCCCCTGTGAGAACACCTTACTATTTCAGCCAAACGACTGCGCCCACATCAACCACCAAGTAAGTCAACAGGGTCTTACTACCACAACAATTATCAATCACTCAATCAAACAACAATCATCACAAAAAAGGCCTTTATAATACAGTGAGTCGACAGGATCACTCACCTATATTACAGTGAGTCGACAGGATATAATGGAAAATGAACGAGACCAAGTAGCGAAACAGAGCGGCGGCGTGGAAAGGGATAAAAGAGATTGCACGACGCACCCTAGCGGAGGTTTTACTCCAGTTGACGGCTGCCCTCACGGAATTAAAGTTGACCCGACGCGCGGGGACGTACCGGGCCCCCGCCGACGTGACATACGCCGCCCACCGACTCCTCCGGGCCACCGACCGGGAGATGGACGGAAACACCGCCGCCATGTTGCCGGGCTACCTGACGCGCAACCCCGAGGAGCCACCACCCACCAAGCCGGACCCATACGCCAACGACCAAGGAAAAACAAGTATGTGGACTGCACCATCCAAACAAACTCAACACGCGAACGCACGGGCAGTGCAAACAGCCTCAACTCAACAGCACGCCCGGCGTCCCACACCTCCACAACACGCCCAAGACGCACAAGCCTTTCGTCAATCAGCAGGTAGGAAGGCACCATCAACCCTTTTTAATCAACCAATTGACGATGAAACTGTCCCTAACCCCTGAACTGTCACCCCCTTTTCTACTTGACACAGGCGCAAGTTTGAACATAGTGCCCCATAATCTCTATAAAATTTTAAAAACTAACCTCCCTAAATTAAAATTTAAAAAACAGTCTATAGACCTACAGGCCATAAACGGTCTTGTACCAACAATAGGTAAAATAATCCTCCCCCTGACAATAGGTAAACTAACTAAAAAAAGAGAATTTCCATGTGGTGGAAGCACCTCTGCCATTTGGAATTCTCAGCATAAATACCCTCCGAAAATTTAAAATAACCATAGACTTCAACCAAGGCACTATGTTCCAACTTGACGCTCCATTGTCTACCACTACCTATCACTTTGCTCACCTAACCAATGAATGCACATATCGGGAATGCCAAGCGGTGTCACAACGGACTCACCATGCACACCAACCTTCCGCACATGGCACCCAATGCGCGCATCCATTGGTCAAAACCCAATCACCAACATGCCAATCTTAGTCACGCGCACGCACAACACCACTTTTTCACTAAGGCCAATCGCCTTTATTATGAGCCCTCAATGCACAAGGCCACAATGGCCCAAACCCATCACAACGAAAATGCACAAAATGTGTCCCTCCAACAGGACAACTCTCACACTAAGCACACGCGTGACCACACGTAACCGCACAACCGTCACGCACGTGCACATCGCAACAAGCGCGACACTCACAACAACAATACCCAGACAGTGTCCATCCAACAGGACAACTCACACACAAAGCCCACACGTGACCATACGTCGTCACACAACAATCACACGCACAAACATCGCAACAAGCGCAACACTCGCTCCAAAAGGCGACAACAACACCACGCAGATACATGCACAACCACTGCCAATACCACCACACCATCTACCCGAAACATCGAAAAAATTCACGCCACCCAACAACCACACAATCGCAAAACATTGCGATCTTTCTTAAGCGCTGTGAACGCTTATAAAAAGTTCATTCCGAACTATGCCCGCTTGCGGACGCCACTTGTCAACCTTCTCAAGAGGGATGTCACGTGGGTCTGGGATGACGAATGCCAGAAAGCGTTCACTAGCCTGAAAGAAAGCCTTACAACACACCCCATTTTACACCTTCACAAAGAAGGTCTGCCATGCCAGGTGTACTGTAACGCCTCAACACTCAGCATCGCAGGCGTCCTCAAACAGGTCCATCCTGATGGGAAGACCTACACAGTCCAAAATTTCAGTCGCCCCCTGCGTGCACACGAACCAAATTATTCCAGCTCTGAACTACAATGCCTAGCAATTGTTGAGAGTGTGGATAATTTCCGCGTCTGTTTGATGGACAGAAAATTTACCATATTTTCTGACCATCACGCATTGCAGTGGCTGAAAAAGATCAAAAACCCGTCAGGCAGAATATTTCGATGGAGATTAAGGCTATCGAGATACGAATATGAGGTCCGTCACATAAACGGAGTACCACAATATGAAACGGACATCATAACTCGTAACCCGTTCTGTGGCTTCTTAGACGCTTCCCTCATTAAGAGCCATCAGCCTTCCCCATCGGGAAATTCTAGCTTGACCATTGATCACAATGGACTGCATACCATTTCCCGAAAAGGTATAACTAGAGTTATAATTCCAAAAACACTCACCAACAAACTACTACAAACAGTACACACACAACACAACTATCCTAACATCTCAAAGATGACGAGACTCATCTCTGCTCAATATTATTGGCAGAACATGACACAAGACATTGCACAACAGGTCTAAACCTGTCCAACCTGCCAATTAACAAAACGTATCGATGAATCCAACCAACCTCTCCAAAGAGACATCGATACAGTCCACATAAACAAACTAAACCCGTACACAAAAATACCGCACACACAATACCAACAATACCAAAAATACACCACCCACGACAGAGGAACGATTACACGTTTCCACTTAAAACCCCTACACCCGACATTTCTTCAACAGAACCGTTGAAAATCAAACCAACAAACAGCGAGCCTTTCAATCATTTAGATCCTACCATTTTTACCAAAAACCAATTCGTGGAAAAGACATGGGAGAAAATGTACCAATATCCCATATTTCACCTAATATGTTTTATCTGTCTTCTAATTATGCCCTATAAACTCGCTCCAAGTACAATAATAGTTTACATTGGAATATATACCCTACAACCCCAACAGCTTTACCAGTTACAGGAAGCAGTCTTCCATATAGGAAGTTCCGTCCTAAAAGCCATCTTCCATATAGGCAATGCAATTTTTGAATTTCTAACTCTTATATGGGAAATAATAGAAGAAAACTTAGAACAAATCAGGGGACCTCGACCAAACTAATTAAAAAGGGCCAGCGGGCGTGACTCCAGCTAATTCAATTAGGCGGCAGGCATCAGGCTTCCGGAAGTAGAGGGAGGTCATTTTCTCCCCGGCAACAAAGACGTACGCCATCTACATGTCACCAAATTGCAGCTTCGCTCAGGGAGGGTGGACAAATTTAGAAATCTCCCCCACACGTCCGGCGATAAAATTGAGGTCACCGTGTTCCCCCTCCACATTCACCATTTTAACGGTCTTGGATCCACACTCACAACGAGCTTACATATCAATTCTTACAAAAAAAAAACACAATTTAATTATATTAATATCATTATATTAATATTATATTAATAAACAACCATCCCCAATGAATTTCACCATCTCTATTCTTATTTTCTTCTTCCAAAATCTTACAAAAACCTTTACATTTACCCACACTAGACACAACAGACCTTAGGCTTTTAACAACACATAAAATTTAATTTTTACATTTCTCACAAAAAACTTAATACATTTCCAAACAACACCCCAATGAATTGGCGACCAAATCCGATTCTTTTACTAACATTTTAAAAACAATATCACATGGCCACACATAACACAAGTACACAACACTCACAACCAATACACAACATTCAGATCTCAAGGTTAAATACGAACAAAAGCACGAACATTACCACTCTAAGGATAGGAAAAATTAGGTAGCAAAGCTTTCGAGCTTACGTTTCTTCCGAAATGAATAAACAACCACTTTAAAAGGGTCAAGGACTTTCCTCGAACCCTGTATTCATAGATCCGATTCCGGTTACGACCTCCCGATAAAAAGTGGATATCGGGCGAGCATATCTTAAGTGCCCTAGGGAAGTGCATAAAAATCCCTAGAACGCATTAAGGCTCGGGACATATTAACATAATACACTCGGCCTTGAGATCTCGAAGACAACACAACCACAAAAACATACCATGCATACTTAAGGTTAATTAGATTCCCGTGTCTCCTGTATACATAATATAAAGCACAATTGGGAAGAATCATGTTTTCACCCATGAGTCGCATAGGAAAGACAAAAAATCTACGAGGCAAATAAAAAGAGCTGATTGCGCCGCGTGACCTAGATACTGGCATGTAATTTTATCACAAAGAGAGTTTGCGAACCTCTCGCTCTACATTTTCCTTATCCCATTCATTTACATTTTTTTAAATTTTTAAAATCAAAATTCTTAATCAAATTTACCATTTATCTTTATCAAATATTTACCATTTATCTTAATCAAATATTTACCATTTATATAACAACTTTTTATTTTGTTTACAAACCAATTACTCTCAACCACTAAACAAATTTTTCTCAACGAAAACTCACTGGTTTTCTTTTAATTTTAGATATTTTATTTTTTTATTTTCTCTTTATTTCCAAAAAAAGCCTTTTTCCTTTTTTTTCAACCATGCACCAAAGCATTCACTTTGATTTCTCACAACAAGTTTTTATTTTTGATTTCTCAAAAGCCCTGATAGAAAAATTCCCTCGATTTTAGTTCCCCATCTCGAGCTGAATTACTTAGGCACCTTTTTCTTTTTTTTTTCTCAACCATGCACCAAAGCATTCACTTTGATTTTTCACAACAAATTTTTATTTTTGATTTCTCAAAAGCCCTAATAGAAAAATTCCCTCGATTTTAGTTCCCCATCTCGAGCTGAATTACTTAGGCACCTTTTTCTTTTTTTTCTCAACCATGCACCAAAGCATTCACTTTGATTTCTCACAACAAAATTTTATTTTTGATTTCTCAAAAGCCCTAATAGAAAAATTCCCTCGATTTTAGTTCCCCATCTCGAGTTGAATATTATTTAGGCACCTTTTTCTTTTTTTCACTATGCACCAAAGCATTCACTTTGATTTCTCACAACTAAAAATTATTTTTGATTTCTCAAAAGCCCTAATAGAAAATTTCCCTCGATCTTAGTTCCCCATCTCGAGTTGAATATTATTTAGGCACCTTTTTCTTTTTTTTTTCACTATGCACCAAAGCATTCACTTTGATTTCTCACAACTTATTTTATTTTTGATTTCTCAAAAGCCCTAATAGAAAAATTCCCTCGATTTTATGTTCCCCATCTCGAGTAGAATATTATTTAGGCACCTTATTCTATTTTTTTTCTTTTTCTCAACAATGTACCATAGCATTCATTTTGATTTCTTATAATTAAATATTTTGATTTCTCTTACTTATACTCAACCAATATCTCACCAACCCCATTCTCGTTTATCTTTTATATCACCAACAATGATTATATATAGCCTCTCAGTAACCATAATTAATTTTCCCACAAAATTATTTTTCCCTTACAGAATTCACTTCAGGCTACCCCTTCTTGAATTCTTCACATGTAGGGGGCGCATCTGTCATAATTTGTACATAACTAGATGTAACCCCACCACAATATATGCAATGTATGTAAAAGCTTTTAATAAAGGTTAGGCCTAGCGAATCTGGGAGAAAAGCCATCAGAAGAAATAGTCATTACCAGAATTAAATGATCCAGGAAGCAAAAGGTTATTACCCAGGAACTAATAAAACTGAGTTCAAAAACCTTCTTCTTCCGGGAGCATTTTAAAATATGACAAAGACAAAGGACTAGCTAAGATCCAATCAGAGTCCAGCAGGGCTAGCTAAGATCCAATCAGAGACGGCCACGAGTCGACAGTCATCCAATGAGAACATTGGAGAGTTAACGAGTTAAATCTCGGACTCAAGTTAACCAGTCTCATCAGAGTCAGGACCTGGACAGCATCGTAAGCAGTTGGAACTCGCCACCATCTTCTCATCCCCCAGATAAGTCCAATCTTCAATATGTGAACAGCCATAGACATTAGTCAAATACGTCAATAGTCTCACCCCACTCTCCCTTGATCGCTGACCTATTTTCTCAATCCAATCCTGTGTCCTCGTTATTTTCCCCTGTGATAACACCTTACTATTTCAGCCAAACGACTGCGCCCACATCAACCACCAAGTAAGTCAACAGGGTCTTACTACCACAACAATCATCAATCACTCAATTAAACAACAATCATCACAAAAAAGGCCCGTAAAATACAGTGAGTCGACAGGATCACTCACTTATATTACATATATATATTAAAAATGGAATATCCTGACCAGGAGCACATGTGCTTTACAGAAGGCAGAGCGCCATCTGGTGGAACAGAAATCAACTACACATTGATTTAGCCTGTTTCCTGATATTTGGCCAACCCAGTTTAGTTGATTTCTGTTCCCCCAGATGGCGCTCTGCCTTCTGTAAAGCACATGTGCTCCTGGTCAGGATATGCCATTTTTAATATTGATTTCAACACCTGATCTTTTTATCTTTTATTTTTTTCTTTCGTTTTTTAATATATATATATATTAAATATATAATGAGGTCTGGTAGCCTCTTGTAGAATCTTTTCGACTAAATATGTGATGAGGTATTCAGTCGACTTAAACTGTGGTGTGATCCTGTTGACTCTCGCTATACTGTGTTAACAGAGAGGAACAGTCAGGACGGGGAGTTTTCCAGTACCTCTCTGCACCTTGTAAGACCTTTAACAGTTCTCACAGAGTACAGGCAGTCGTGCTCGAGGCAGAGTGGAAAGCTTGGGAATGTCCACACAAAAACTAAGACACAGTTGCACTAAGAAAGTTCCGTGAACAGATAAAAGTTGAGCTAGGAGCGAAAGATGGAGATAGAAGAGTTCTTACTGGTCTACATGGTGGATGAGGTGGACCTGGGGTACAACCGACGAGGGCTCACGCAGATGGTGAAGTGACTATATTTTTGGCTAGGACGGAGGCTTTATATACCTTTTCTGAGAAAGGGGGTATTGCATTTCACCAGATGTGAAGAGCGTGGATCGTCTGGCGAAAATTCTAAACTGGCGCCGTCCTGACAGTTTCCAATCTATCTTTAGATGTTGTTTTGTGACTTCCATATATCTCGAATTTAGACGTTTTTGACTTCTATCTCTTTAGGTCAACTCTTAATCTATTACAGAGTTTTATTTATTTATCCTCAGTTTGTACAAAGTACATTACATATGATGATGTAATGACACATGTCAATCATGCGTATAATCATTTACAGATGTGTTTCTATTATACAACATGAAAATTACCATATATATGTTACAAACTATGTAAATTTAAAATGATTTGTTAAAGTTGAAAGTGCAGTCGTTAAGAATATAATTAAAAAAGAGAAAATTAATCTCAAGAAGTTTATTTTATGAACTTTTGAGCAAAAAGATACATTAAATTTAAGTAAATATAGAATTTAACAATTAATCCTATATTACAATTTACATATTTATAAAAATTATATCTAACTTACCTAACCTACTCTAAAAAACAAAAACAATTCATTTATATATTTAAGGTGGCGCCATCTGGTGGCCAAAGAATAACAGAGTTATTTTAGAAAGATGATTAAAATAAAATAATATTTACAAAGATTTATATTTATGACATTTCTATAAATTTTTAAAAATTATATAACATATATATATGTAATATTGTTGCAATGTGCCGACGTATGGATGAACTGGCAGTCGTGTACGTGAGGCGAGTGTTGATGATATTCCCACACGCGGACAACAAGAAGCAGAGGCAGGGCTAGATGTTAACACCGAGAGTTATCGGGGACAGCCCACGGGACAGAGGTAGAGGCCATGACACAAACTTGGATGATTATCCCCGAGACATGGAGGGAGAGCCTGTGTGAGACAGAAGTTGTATGTCGATGGCCACACCCTAGAACCATCTGCTGCTGACCCCCTGCCAAAATCTGTCATGAAGAGTCCCTGGGGGCCGGCCCCACATGGGCGTTGGCAATTTCCTCCCCTCTCCCCAGCTGACCGCTCTTTGGATCTTTATTTTGAGGTCAACATTTTTAGTTTTACATACAACTAGTGGGTTTACAGGTATTAATAATAAAGATATAGCATATATACAAAATATGGGGGTGGTAGCAAATAGAAACGGTGTACATTTTAAATGAAGGGCAGAATCTTTTAAGGTATCGGCTATAACTATTTAGAAGATATATGATATATACTAAAAGTGTCATTTTATACAGTTTAAAATATACTATATATATGTTATATTAAAATATTTTATTTGAAATGTTATATAAAAATGTTATTTTATTTAAAATTATATTTCATCGATTCAAATACTATGTTTAAATCGACCGCCAGAGGTCGCGCTTTCTCTATAAATACTCATTGTTGTTGTTCCCCGATGGCCATCGGGCTCAAAAATCATAACTTTTGGTTAGTAGCCCGTAAAACCATATTTTCTCTTCCCCGATGGCCGGCTCAAACATTTGTACATTATGTAAATAAGCTATTCACTTTTTTAAATGCTTACGCCTTAACCCAGGCAGTACTTTTATCAAACTATGTTTTTTATATATCCCATAAGCTCAATTAAAGCAATATCTGATCAAGACTATTTTTATTATTCTTCTTTCAAGAAATTTAACCACGACTGCATCACCAATACCATTTAGTCCTAAAAAAGAACCAGCAAATAACTAACATAGTATAATCCTCAAGATAATTAAATACAAGCAGAAAATCATCTCTTTCTTTATATAAGATATATATATATATATCACGGGTCGGCGAGGAAGGTACAACACTAAATTTGTAAAGCTGAAAACAATTTGGCGGTGACATTTCAAATCTGTGCCACAGACCATGGATGTCTCCGACAAAATTGTCTCTAAGATGCTCTCCCTCCTCGAGGGCAACCAGTGGAGGAGAGTCCGCAACAAGATGTCGCCGACTTTCTCTTCTGGGAAGATGAGGAAGGTAAATATGTAATTACAATATAATACGGATTATGATTGTAGAACGACATTTGAAAATTATCCCGCATGTGTTTCTTTTGAACGAAAAATCGAAAATTGAAAACGAAAATAACGATTATTTCTAACCTTAGGGATGAAGTATGAAAGGATGAATTGTGAAGAGTAATGATAATATTGCAAAAAAATGATAGTATTTGCATATATCAATCTATTCAGTGAAATATACTTCTGCTCATATATAGCCTATTGATCTCATGCGAACTTCTGATGTCTCTATTATAGAACAAAATATAAGTGTGCGAAACTTCTTTTGTTTTAAGTTACTTCATGTATATATACTCATGGACAAAACTTAAGGAACTGGAAAGTCACTAGTCGTCTGTTTTCTAAAGAGACAGAGGCTGTTCCCACTTGGTTATCTCGTATGTCTTCAATAAAGGTCACTGTAATATCTTTCAGAGTTATTGTCTGAATCCCGATATACATGGTAAAAAGAACAACTTCCTTAAGTTTTTTCCATTAGTGTATCTTTCAGAGTTATTGTCTGAATGCCGATATACATGTTAAAAGATACAACTTCCTTAAGTTTTGTCCATGAGTGTATTTTTCAGAGTTATTGTCTGAATCCCGATATACATGCTAAAAGGTACAACTTCCTTAAGTTTTGTCCATGAGTGTATCTTTCAGAGTTATTGTCTGAATCCCGATATACATTTTAAAAGGTTCCCTTTAGTTTTCTCCATGAGTAAATTTATTTTTTTGAAACTTATATAATAACATTTTATATAAAATGTTAGATGCAGAAATATTTTGAAAACTAAATAAAAATGAAAAAACTGTGGAAACAAGAAACATTTTGTAGTGTTTTTCAATAGTATTCAGATAGCATCATTCAGATGTACAAGAAACAACATATTCAATATCAATTATACAATTATATGTATTGAAAATAGAGCAATCCATTAATAAATCTTTAATTAAAAAGGCATATATTGGATCAAAATATCATTTATTTTACCAATATTTCAGTTGGCTGAACGCCAACCTTTATCAAGGTGTTATATTTAATGGACACGTTCAATTGGACACGACAACAACTTATCTCAATTTTAACCGATTTCTTCTCAACCAATATTGTAATATATGTAAATATGTAACAAAATGTACTAACTGAATGACCAGATGACAGCTCTCATCAAGGAATGCGCTGAGACAACCTGCAAGAACCTGACCGAGATTGCGGAAACCAAGAAACCCTACAATGTCAAAAGGTATGCAAAATACACTCATGGACATAACTTAAGGAAGTGGAAAGTTTTTGAGAATTATCTGTAGATAATCTATCGACCATATTGGATGGAAAAATAAGAAGGAAGGACATTGAAGAATATTTGTTAATCTCAGAGAATCTGATCGTGATTTAGAAGCTGTGTTGTTGTTGTCGTGTCCAATGAAGAGCCTCAGATGTCTCCATGCATCTCTATCACAGAAGTTGCAATGTTCTCTAACTTGGGTGTCTATACTGTATTGTTGTTGTTGTCGTGTTCAATAAAGAGCCTCATAGGTATCCATACATCTCTATCACAGCTGTTGCAATGTTCTCTAACTTGGGTGTGTATACTGTATTGTTGTTGTTGTCGTGTTCAATAAAGAGCCTCATAGGTCTCCATACATCTCTATCACAGCTGTTGCAATGTTCTCTATCTTGGGTGTCTATACTCTATTGTTCCTATTGTTGTCGTGTCCAATGAAGAGCCTCAGATGTCTCCATACATCTCTATCACAGCAGTTGCAATGTTCTCTAACTTGGGTGTCTATACTGTATTGTTGTTGTTGTCGTGTTCAATAAAGAGCCTCATAGGTCTCCATACATCTCTATCACAGCTGTTGCAATGTTCTCTATCTTGGGTGTCTATACTCTATTGTTCCTATTGTTGTCGTGTCCAATGAAGAGCCTCAGATATCTCCATACATCTCTATCACAGCAGTTGCAATGTTCTCTATCTTGGGTGTCTATACTCTATTGTTCCTATTGTTGTCGTGTCCAATGAAGAGCCTCAGATGTCTCCATACATCTCTATCACAGCAGTCGCAATGTCCTCTATCTTGGGTGTGTATACTGTATTGTTTTTGTTGTCGTGTCCAATGAAGCGCCTCAGATGTCTCCATACATCTCAATCACAGCAGTCGCATTGTTCTCTATCTTGGGTGTCTATACTGTATTGTTGTTGTTGTCGTGTCCAATGAAGAGCTTCAGATGTCCCCGTACATCTCTATCACAGCAATGACCTCTATCTTGGGTGTGTATACTGTATTGTTGTTGTTGTTGTCATGTCCAATGAAGAGCCTCAGATGTTTCCATACATCTCTATCAGAGCAGTCGCAATGTTCTCTATCTTGGGTGTATAAAGCTGCTGCTTTTTGCTCTTCATTAGGAAATGGGTGCCGTTGCCACGTTAGTCACCTTTGACCAGAATTTGTCAACATTTCCAAGGATCCAGGGGGGAACTGGAATGGTCGGACTTCTCCCCTCCTACCCCCCCTAAAAGAATCTGTGTCAAAGAGTGAAAAGAATATAGAACAGGATGGAAGGGTGTTCCATTCTATTGCCGAACTTTCTACCGACAATGGACCTCAAGGACAAGAGAACGTCAATATATACTCGTCAATACATATACTAGGCGTATATTGAACATCTTTGTTCAAGGCCATCTATGAGGTTAGCCACCATTGAAAACCATTTTGCACTCTTCATTCGAGAATATTTTACATGTTTATTTTCTTGAAAAGTTTCAAAGAATTTGTTGGAAAATGAATGCCTTTGTTGTTCAGGATCTTCGGGGCCTTTACAATGGACGTGATCGCCACGACGGCCTTCGGCACCAAGCTGGACTCCCACCACGACCCCGACAACCCATTCGTGAAGAACGCTCAGAGAATCTTCAACCAGGAATTCCGATGGTTTTTTATATTTATCTGTTAGTTATATTTTGATATCAACTTCCAATAACACAATATTTGTATAAAATTCAATACACGTATTATATTCAAATATAAAGAGTTTAATTTAAGTTATATTCATAGAATCCAATATATAGAGAGAACACATTCATTCCAAACATTCCAACAAACCTTTTTATCTCTTTTCCATAAACTACCTTCATCTAACTTCCCTTATTTAACACATCCTCCGAGTAATGTATAGAATAACCATCAGACACCTTATTAAATTTTCTATAATTTCCTCAACAAAATAAGCTCATTAAATGTAAGCTTTGATTTATCTATTGTTGTTGTTGTTGTCTTGTCCAATGAAGAGCCTCAGATGTCCCCGTACATCTCTATCACAGCAATGTCCTCCTTCTTGGGTGTGTATACTGTATTGTTGTTGTTGTCGTTTCCAATAAAGGGCCTCAGATGTCCCCGTACATCTCTATCACAGAAATGTCCACTATCTTAGGTGTGTAAAGCTGCTTCTCTGGGTCCATGTCAATTTTCTGTTGTTGTCATGTCCAATGAACAGATGTCTCCGTACATCTCTATCACAGCAGTCACAATGTCCACTATCTTAGGTGTGTAAAGCTGCTGTTCTGTATCCATGTCAAAGATTTATCTATTCAAATTTAAATATATAGTGATACTCTATTCCCATATAATGTAATGATCCCGATATACATGCTAAAAAATATAACTTCCTTAAGTTTTGTCCATGAGTGTATCTTTCAGAGTTATTGTCTGAATCCCGATATACACGATGAAAGGTACAGCTTCCTTAAGTTTTGTCCATGATTGTATCTTTCAGAGTTATTGTCTGAATCCCGATATACACGATGAAAGGTACAACTTCCTTAAATTTCGTCCATGAGTGTATCTTTCAGAGTTATTGTCTGAATCCAGATATATATAATAAAAGGTACAACCTCCTCAAGTTCTGTCCATGAGTGTATCTTTCAGAGTTATTGTCTGAATCCAGATATACATGATAAAAGGTACAACCTCCTCAAGTTCTGTCCATGAGTGTATCTTTCAGAGTTATTGTCTGAATCCCGATATACATGCTAAAAGTTACAACTTCCTTAAGTTTTGTCCATGAGTGTATCTTTCAGAAATATTGTCTGAATCCCGATATACACGATGAAAGGTACAACTTCCTTAAGTTTTGTCCATGAGTGTATTTTTCAGAATTATTGTCTGAATCCCGATATACAGGATGAAAGGTACAACTTCCTTAAGTTTTGTCCATGAGTGTATCTTTCAGAGTTATTGTCTGAATCCCGATATACACAATGAAAGGTACAACTTCCTTAAGTTTTGTCCATGAGTGTATCTTTCAGAGTTATTGTCTGAATCCAGATATACATAATAAAAGGTACAACCTCCTCAAGTTCTGTCCATGAGTGTATCTTTCAGAGTTATTGTCTGAATCCAGATATACATGATAAAAGGTAAAACTTCCTTAAGTTTTGTCCATGAGTGTATCTTTCAGTGTTATTGTCTGAATCCAGATATACATGATAAAAGGTACAATCTCCTCAAGTTCTGTCCATGAGTGTATCTTTCAGAGTTATTGTCTGAATCCAAATATAAATGATAAAAGGTACAACCTCCTCAAGTTCTGTCCATGAGTGTATCTTTCAGAGTTATTGTCTGAATCCAGATATACATGATAAAAGGTACAACCTCCTCAAGTTTTGTCCATGAGTGTATCTTTCAGAGTTATTGTCTGAATCCCGATATACACAATGAAAGGTACAACTTCCTTAAGTTTTGTCCATGAGTGTATCTTTTAGAGTTATTGTCTGAATCCAGATATTCATAATAAAAGGTACAACCTCCTCAAGTTCTGTCCATGAGTGTATCTTTCAGAGTTATTGTCTGAATCCCGATATAAACGATGAAGGGCACAACTTCCTTAAGTTTTGTCCATAAGTGTATCTTTCAGAGTTATTGTCTGAATCCCGATATACACGATGAAAGGTACAACTTCCTTAAGTTTTGTCCATGAGTGTATCTTTCTGATTTATTGTCTGAATCCAAATATAAATGATAAAAGGTACAACCTCCTCAAGTTCTGTCCATGAGTGTATCTTTCAGAGTTATTGTCTGAATCCAGATATACATGATAAAAGGTACAACCTCCTCAAGTTTTGTCCATGAGTGTATCTTTCAGAGTTATTGTCTGAATCCCGATATACACGATGAAAGGTACAACTTCCTTAAGTTTTGTCCATGAGTGTATCTTTCAGAGTTATTGTCTAAATCCCGATAAACATGATAAAAGGTACAACTTCCTTAAGTTTTGTCCATGAGTGTAGTCCCCACAGTTGTCTAACGTGTTGACATGCCGGCAGTCATCTTCCCCAGCCTCCTCAAGATCATTACCAAGTTCTCCCCAGACTACCTTGTTTTCTTCAAGGTCATCACAGAAAAACTTATTGAAGAACGCAAAGAGAACCCTGTAAGTTGATACCATTGGCTCTTTTTTCTATTTATTGTGTGGTGTTTTGCATAACAATAGTTATGTTCAGATAAATTGTCGAGATATGCAAATAAGGTTTTGCATAGTGTTTGTTTGTTTGTATGTTAATTATTTTTATGTATATATATGTATCATTAAATTGTAAATATTCAGTCATATTAGTGTCATTAAGCAATAAAGGTTTTATCTCTAACTTAGTGGATCTCGGTGACCTGGAGTAGTTGTAGAGACACAACATTGGCGACGAAGGAAAAGTGAGTGAACAATGATGAACATTGAACAATTCAACCCAAACAATGGAAATGAAATCTCAAGTTATTTAGAGCGCTTTGAATCCTATTGCATAGCGAATGATATAGTAAAGGTCGTTTAAAAAAGGGCACCATTTTTCTCGCTATGTGGAAGAGAAACGTATAATATAATACGGACGTTGACCTCTCCCAAGAATCCATTGGAGACAGAGTGGGAGGAGGTGGTCACAAGGATTAAAAAATACTTTGATCCAACGCCAAATATAATAGTGCAGCGTTTTAAATTTACGAAAATGCTTCAAATGCCAAATGAAACAATATCTGAATTTATAACAGCTCTAAAGAAAATTGCCGAGAAGTGTGAATTCCCTGATTTGGAGGATAGGTTGCGTGATGCCCTAGTTTGCGGTATTCTAAACGGGGAGATACAATCAATGCTATTAATGAACAGTATGCTAACATTTAAAGTGGCTCAAGAGATGGCATTGGCACATGAGGCTGCGGTAAAGAACGTTGCAGAAATTAAAGATGGAAAACCTCAGGAAGAAATGAATGTAATGGGAAGAGCTTTTAAGGTGAGACGGAGGAATGAGAAGATTTTTAAATGTTTCCGCTGTGGATACACAAATCACAGAGAAGAGCAATGTTTCTTTAAAGATAAAAGATGTTTTAAATGCCAGAAGTTAGGGCATATATCTAGGGTCTGTAAGAACGGGAACTGGAGAAGCGATCGTAATAATTGCTCGATAGATGAGGAGGCAGAGGCAACTAATGGCCTTTTTAATATAAATCAAGTGAAGGACACAAGTAACATGCGAAATTATATGGTAAAAGTACGGACTAGCGGTCGAGATATGAATATGCTCATTGACTCAGGAACAGGGAAAAATATTATTTCTGAGAAGACGTATATAGAAACTTGGGTGAAGTCAGAAAGGCCTAGAATAGAGAAGGATTCTACCAAGTTGGTGCAATGGAACAGACAGAGGTTATCCATTCTGGGTAAAATAAAGGCCGACGTAAAAGTGAACAAAAGAAGTATCACAATGGAATTGCTTGTGATCGAAGGTCCGGGCCCAAATCTGATTGGAAGGGAGGCGTTTGACCAGATTGGAATTGGTCTTGAATGGATAAATTATGGCGACAGTGTATGTCAAATCAATGAGGTAATTATGGAAAACGGAGTGACAGCAAAAAGACACCAGGACCAATTGATGAGAAGAGTCAAGGAGGAAGTATCGGAGGATGTGGAGAAGAAGGAGGAGTGTAACACTGAAAGAAGGGGGGAACAAATGAATGACCCAAACGAATCACCGGAAAGGCTGGAGGAAACACCTGGGCCAAGTAGACCAATAAGAAACCGGAGACTCCCCGAATACTTAAAAGATTGTGTAACAAATTGGGGGTGAGAAGATGTGGTGTTTTGCATAACAATAGTTATGTTTAGATAAATTGTCGAGATATGCAAATAAGGTTTTGCATAGTGTTTGTTTGTTTGTATGTTAATTATTTTTATGTATATATATTTATCATTAAATTGTAAATATTCAGTCATATTAGTGTCATGAAGCAATAAAGGTTTTATCTCTAACTTAGTGGATCTCGGTGACCTGGAGTAGTTGTAGAGACACAACATTGGCGACGAAGGAAAAGTGAGTGAACAATGATGAACATTGAACAATTCAACCCAAACAATGGAAATGAAATCTCAAGTTATTTAGAGCGCTTTGAATCCTATTGCATAGCGAATGATATAGTAAAGGTCGTTAAAAAAAGGGCACCATTTTTCTCGCTATGTGGAAGAGAAACGTATAATATAATACGGACGTTGACCTCTCCCAAGAATCCATTGGAGACAGAGTGGGAGGAGGTGGTCACAAGGATTAAAAAATACTTTGATCCAACGCCAAATATAATAGTGCAGCGTTTTAAATTTACGAAAATGCTTCAAATGCCAAATGAAACAATATCTGAATTTATAACAGCTCTAAAGAAAATTGCCGAGAAGTGTGAATTCCCTGATTTGGAGGATAGGTTGCGTGATGCCCTAGTTTGCGGTATTCTAAACGGGGAGATACAATCAATGCTGTTAATGAACAGTATGCTAACATTTAAAGTGGCTCAAGAGATGGCATTGGCACATGAGGCTGCGGTAAAGAACGTTGCAGAAATTAAAGATGGAAAACCTCAGGAAGAAATGAATGTAATGGGAAGAGCTGGTAAGGTGAGACGGAGGAATGAGAAGATTTTTAAATGTTTCCGCTGTGGATACACAAATCACAGAGAAGAGCAATGCTTCTTTAAAGATAAAAGATGTTTTAAATGCCAGAAGTTAGGGCATATATCTAGGGTCTGTAAGAACGGGAACTGGAGAAGCGATCGTAATAATTGCTCGATAGATGAGGAGGCAGAGGCAACTAATGGCCTTTTTAATATAAATCAAGTGAAGGACACAAGTAACATGCGAAATTATATGGTAAAAGTACGGACTAGCGGTCGAGATATGAATATGCTCATTGACTCAGGAACAGGGAAAAATATTATTTCTGAGAAGACGTATATAGAAACTTGGGTGAAGTCAGAAAGGCCTAGAATAGAGAAGGATTCTACCAAGTTGGTGCAATGGAACAGACAGAGGTTATCCATTCTGGGTAAAATAAAGGCCGACGTAAAAGTGAACAAAAGAAGTATCACAATGGAATTGCTTGTGATCGAAGGTCCGGGCCCAAATCTGATTGGAAGGGAGGCGTTTGACCAGATTGGAATTGGTCTTGAATGGATAAATTATGGCGACAGTGTATGTCAAATCAATGAGGTAATTATGGAAAACGGAGTGACAGCAAAAAGACACCAGGACCAATTGATGAGAAGAGTCAAGGAGGAAGTATCGGAGGATGTGGAGAAGAAGGAGGAGTGTAACACTGAAAGAAGGGGGGAACAAATGAATGACCCAAACGAATCACCGGAAAGGCTGGAGGAAACACCTGGGCCAAGTAGACCAATAAGAAACCGGAGACTCCCCGAATACTTAAAAGATTGTGTAACAAATTGGGGGTGAGAAGATGTGGTGTTTTGCATAACAATAGTTATGTTTAGATAAATTGTCGAGATATGCAAATAAGGTTTTGCATAGTGTTTGTTTGTTTGTATGTTAATTATTTTTATGTATATATATGTATCATTAAATTGTAAATATTCAGTCATATTAGTGTCATGAAGCAATAAAGGTTTTATCTCTAACTTAGTGGATCTCGGTGACCTGGAGAAGTTGTAGAGACACAACATTGGCGACGAAGGAAAAGTGAGTGAACAATGATGAACATTGAACAATTCAACCCAAACAATGGAAATGAAATCTCAAGTTATTTAGAGCGCTTTGAATCCTATTGCATAGCGAATGATATAGTAAAGGTCGTTAAAAAAAGGGCACCATTTTTCTCGCTATGTGGAAGAGAAACGTATAATATAATACGGACGTTGACCTCTCCCAAGAATCCATTGGAGACAGAGTGGGAGGAGGTGGTCACAAGGATTAAAAAATACTTTGATCCAACGCCAAATATAATAGTGCAGCGTTTTAAATTTACGAAAATGCTTCAAATGCCAAATGAAACAATATCTGAATTTATAACAGCTCTAAAGAAAATTGCCGAGAAGTGTGAATTCCCTGATTTGGAGGATAGGTTGCGTGATGCCCTAGTTTGCGGTATTCTAAACGGGGAGATACAATCAATGCTGTTAATGAACAGTATGCTAACATTTAAAGTGGCTCAAGAGATGGCATTGGCACATGAGGCTGCGGTAAAGAACGTTGCAGAAATTAAAGATGGAAAACCTCAGGAAGAAATGAATGTAATGGGAAGAGCTGTTAAGGTGAGACGGAGGAATGAGAAGATTTTTAAATGTTTCCGCTGTGGATACACAAATCACAGAGAAGAGCAATGTTTCTTTAAAGATAAAAGATGTTTTAAATGCCAGAAGTTAGGGCATATATCTAGGGTCTGTAAGAACGGGAACTGGAGAAGCGATCGTAATAATTGCTCGATAGATGAGGAGGCAGAGGCAACTAATGGCCTTTTTAATATAAATCAAGTGAAGGACACAAGTAACATGCGAAATTATATGGTAAAAGTACGGACTAGCGGTCGAGATATGAATATGCTCATTGACTCAGGAACAGGGAAAAATATTATTTCTGAGAAGACGTATATAGAAACTTGGGTGAAGTCAGAAAGGCCTAGAATAGAGAAGGATTCTACCAAGTTGGTGCAGTGGAACAGACAGAGGTTATCCATTCTGGGTAAAATAAAGGCCGACGTAAAAGTGAACAAAAGAAGTATCACAATGGAATTGCTTGTGATCGAAGGTCCGGGCCCAAATCTGATTGGAAGGGAGGCGTTTGACCAGATTGGAATTGGTCTTGAATGGATAAATTATGGCGACAGTGTATGTCAAATCAATGAGGTAATTATGGAAAACGGAGTGACAGCAAAAAGACACCAGGACCAATTGATGAGAAGAGTCAAGGAGGAAGTATCGGAGGATGTGGAGAAGAAGGAGGAGTGTAACACTGAAAGAAGGGGGGAACAAATGAATGACCCAAACGAATCACCGGAAAGGCTGGAGGAAACACCTGGGCCAAGTAGACCAATAAGAAACCGGAGACTCCCCGAATACTTAAAAGATTGTGTAACAAATTGGGGGTGAGAAGATGTGGTGTTTTGCATAACAATAGTTATGTTTAGATAAATTGTCGAGATATGCAAATAAGGTTTTGCATAGTGTTTGTTTGTTTGTATGTTAATTATTTTTATGTATATATATGTATCATTAAATTGTAAATATTCAGTCATATTAGTGTCATGAAGCAATAAAGGTTTTATCTCTAACTTAGTGGATCTCGGTGACCTGGAGTAGTTGTAGAGACACAACATATAGTATAAATAAAAATAATATTTTATACCCTTTAGTAAGGCTTCGATATATATGATAAAATACAAGTGATTATATTAAAAAGAAGTAAGTATATAATATTTTTCTTGAATTTATTTTTTTTCAATGTTTTTTTTTTAATAAATATTAATATTTATCATAAGAATAACATGTCAAAATAAATTATGACAAATTCTATCGAAAGATAGCAATTGAAATAATAAATTTAATTTATATAATTTATTTTTAAAAATAAAATATCCATACAGACTGACCTTTATCTGAACTGCCAATATCTGTGACCACAAGCCACTATCCGACCTCTGCTCTTCTATTGGCCATACCTCCGTCTCTCTCACTGTTAAAGAGATAACCCGAGTTTGGTTAAATCGATCTTTGTCCTCTTATCACACTATGCCGACGTCGAGTGCATATATTGTAAATATTCAGTCATATTAGTGTCATGAAGCAATAAAGGTTTTATCTCTAACTTAGTGGATCTCGGTGACCTGGAGTAGTTGTAGAGACACAACATATAGTATAAATAAAAATAATATTTTATACCCTTTAGTAAGGCTTCGATATATATGATAAAATACAAGTGATTATATTAAAAAGAAGTAAGTATATAATATTTTTCTTGAATTTATTTTTTTTCAATGTTTTTTTTTTAATAAATATTAATATTTATCATAAGAATAACATGTCAAAATAAATTATGACAAATTCTATCGAAAGATAGCAATTGAAATAATAAATTTAATTTATATAATTTATTTTTAAAAATAAAATATCCATACAGACTGACCTTTACCTGAACTGCCAATATCTGTGACCACAAGCCACTATCCGACCTCTGCTCTTCTATTGGCCATACCTCCGTCTCTCTCACTGTTAAAGAGATAACCCGAGTTTGGTTAAATCGATCTTTGTCCTCTTATCACACTATGCCGACGTCGAGTGCATCAAATGTTACCTCCTATATAAATTTGCATATAAACAAATAAAATTAACATATTCGTTTCCTATTGTAATCGCTTTTGTATATATCCGGATATAACGCAAAGATATTAGTATAATTTCAATACAACCACACACAAAAGCGATTTTTATCTTCATTTTATATATTTTCCTTAATTCCAATCGAAGAGCAGAGGTCGGATAGTGGCTCGTGGTCATACATATTGGCAGTTCGGGGAAAGTTCAGTCTGCATGAATATTTTCTTTTTAAAAATAAATTATATAAATTACATTTATAAATTCAATTGCTATCTTTCGAGATAAAATTCGTCATAATTTATTTTTAATAATGGTATTTGTAGTGTATTTGCATATTGAATTATGGATATGCAAATATCCTGCTTTGCATAATGGTTTTCATAGAATGTTGTATATAAATAGCGACAGTTTTTAGCCACCAGCAGTCAGTCAATTTATGTTAATAAACGAGATTACTGGAGTCCGTTTGCCTCAGCGAAGCGACACCTCACTCTTGGTTACCTCCCAACCTTCAAGGATAAAACAACTCTGGCGACGAAGATGGGATTTATTAGGAGGGGAGGGTGTAGTGATATTTGCATATCCATAATTCAATATGCAAATACACTACAGTATTAATAATAATAAAAGTCGGTGGACGAGTGGGTAACTCCCTCGATTCCTGACAGTCATGAACCGGGATTTATTCCCGCGTTAACATTTTGTTTAATATGTGAATAACCTTCACATTCATTGTTGTAATTATCATAAACTAGGTTGCTCTTGTAAAGTGATTTTAGAACCGGCGGTGGTATTCTTATGATAAATATCAATATAAAAAAAAAAACATTGAAAAAAATAAATTCGAAAAAAATATTATGAACTTATTTTTAATATAATCACTTGTATTTTTCCATGTCAAACCTTACTTCTTGTATCACAATCAGGTTTGTCCAGGATGTCAAACGCTATGACTTCCTTCAGATGCTACTGGATGAATTAAACGAGGAAGAAATGAACGATCCTACTGACCCAAATTTCAAAGGTATTTCTCATTTAAAAACATCAAACGGTTTGTTAATGTAGAAACATAAATATCTTCGACGTTGTTTTCTAACATGGTTCATGCTTTTTAATGGCACCAATCAGCCAAAACACATTACAAACATACAGCTAAAATATAGAAAAAAATCGTGGATATTAACAAGAAGTAGACAAGAAATATTTAAGAAATATAAATATAGAAATAAATAAGAATCATAGAATAATTAATATGAAAAAATAGTACAAATGTGATATTGTACTGGGATAAGGTGCAAAAATTATGAAAAAGGAAAAAGGTAACTCCTTACAGCACATTTAATTTGTACGATGAGGAGATGCCTTTTTCATAGAATACTTAGTCAAGTAATATAAGAAAATTAGAAAAGAAATATTCAAGAAATACATAGGGCATTAGGAAATTTTTGTAATATGATTTTATTATTTACAATCTTTCAAAATATTTTACACCACAAACAATACACTTCTCCATCCTTCGAAAAGAGTCAACCAACTCTTCCACGTTTCCTCAGGAAGCTGGGCGTCATTACATGCTGTTAAAAGTCGTGGCATAGACTATGTAAATATCTCTTTTGAGTGTATAACCTGGAATGTAAATTTCTTTTAAATTAATTATTATTATGTCAAATATATTTTGAATGAATTGTTATTATGTAAATTTTCTTTTGTATATAACTGAGCCGTGTTGTGGAAATAAAGAGTTTCTAAGTAGAAGAGTTTTCTTAGAGTTTCTGAGAGTGTCTTACTAGAGCGAGATCTTCTGCGTGTAGTAGCCGCTGGTTTCTGCCTGCGTTGTTTTCCTTCCTGACTTGATCACCCAAGGCAGTCCAAACTGATATCTAGACTCTAGGTGAGGGTCTTACTTGTTGGGAGAAGGTTCTTCAATTCTTGACCTCTCGTAATCTCAGCATTTAGTGGCGTCCCCGGGTGGGCTGCGTGGCCTGGTCAAGTGGGGAAGACGGGAAGACCTGTAGGCGCTGTCTCCCGAGGAACACAAGGCGGGAAGACCTGTAGGCGCTGTCTCCCGAGGAACACAAGGCGGGAAGACCTGTAGGCGCTGTCTCCCGAGGAACACAAGGCGGGAAGACCTGTAGGCGCTGTCTCCCGAGGAACACAAGGCGGGAAGACCTGTAGGCGCTGTCTCCCGAGGAACACAAGGCGGGAAGACTTGTAGGCGCTGTCTCCCGAGGAACACAAGGCGGGAAGACTTGTAGGCGCTGTCTCCCGAGGAACACAAGGCGGGAAGACTTGTAGGCGCTGTCTCCCGAGGAACACAAGGCGGGAAGACTTGTAGGCGCTGTCTCCCGAGGAACACAAGGCGGGAAGACTTGTAGGCGCTGTCTCCCGAGGAACACAAGGCGGGAAGACTTGTAGGCGCTGTCTCCCGAGGAACACAAGGCGGGAAGACTTGTAGGCGCTGTCTCCCGAGGAACACAAGGCGGGAAGACTTGTAGGCGCTGTCTCCCGAGGAACACAAGGCGGGAAGACTTGTAGGCGCTGTCTCCCGAGGAACACAAGGCGGGAAGACTTGTAGGCGCTGTCTCCCGAGGAACACAAGGCGGGAAGACTTGTAGGCGCTGTCTCCCGAGGAACACAAGGCGGGAAGACTTGTAGGCGCTGTCTCCCGAGGAACAGAAGGCGGGAAGACCTGTAGGCGCTGTCTCCCGAGTAACAGCAGCTCAAGGGAAGCTCAAGGTACAAGAAAGCAAAGGAAGCTCAAGGTACAAGAAAGCTAAGGAAGCTCAAGGTACAAGAAAGCTAAGGAAGCTCAAGGTACAAGAAAGCTAGGGAAGCTCAAGGTACAAGAAAGCTAAGGAAGCTCAAGGTACAAGAAAGCTAAGGAAGCTCAAGGTACAAGAAAGCTAAGGAAGCTCAAGGTACAAGAAAGCTAAGGAAGCTCAAGGTACAAGAAAGCTAAGGAAGCTCAAGGTACAAGAAAGCTAGGGAATCTCAAGGTACAAGAAAGCTAAGGAAGCTCAAGGTACAAGAAAGCTAAGGAAGCTCAAGGTACAAGAAAGCTAAGGAAGCTCAAGGTACAAGAAAGCTAAGGAAGCTCAAGGGTACAAGAAAGCCAAGGAAGCTCAAGGTACAAGGAAGCTAAAGAGGCTCAAGGTACAAGAAGCTAAAGAAGCTCAAGATACAAGAAGCTAGGGAAGCTCAGGGTACAAGAAGCTAAAGAAGCTCAAGATACAAGAAGCTAAGGAAGCTCAGGGTACAAGAAGCTAAAGAGGCTCAGGGTACAAGAAGCTAAAGAGGCTCAGGGTACAAGAAGCTAGGGAAGCTCAGGGTACAAGAAGCTAAAAAGGCTCAAGGTACAAGAAGCTAGGGAAGCTCAGGGTACAAGAAGCTAAAGAAGCTCAAGGTACAAGAAGCTAGGGAAGCTCAGGGTACAAGAAGCTAAAGAGGCTCAGGGTACAAGAAGCTAAGGAAGCTCAGGGTACAAGAAGCTAAAGAAGCTCAAGGTACAAGAAAGCTAAGGAAGCTCAAGGTACAAGAAAGCTAGGGAAGCTCAGGGTACAAGAAGCTAAAGAAGCTCAAGGTACAAGAAGCTAGGGAAGCTCAGGGTACAAGAAGCTAAAGAAGCTCAAGGTACAAGAAGCTAAGGAGGCTCAGGGTACAAGAAGCTAAAGAGGCTCAAGGTACAAGAAGCTAGGGAAGCTCAGGGTACAAGAAGCTAAAGAGGCTCAGGGTACAAGAAGCTAGGGAAGCTCAGGGTACAAGAAGCTAAAGAAGCTCAAGATACAAGAAGCTAAGGAAGCTCAGGGTACAAGAAGCTAAAGAAGCTCAAGGTACAAGAAAGCTAAGGAAGCTCAAGGTACAAGAAAGCTAGGGAAGCTCAAGGTACAAGAAAGCTAAGGAAGCTCAAGGTACAAGAAAGCTAAGGAAGCTCAAGGGTACAAGGAAGCTAAGGAAGCTCAAGGTACAAGAAAGCTAAGGAAGCTCAAGGTTTAAAGGAGCTCAAAGGCAAAGAAGTTGAGGATACCTACAAGGTGAAAGGCTACCTACAGGGTAAAAGGATACCTACAAGGCGAAAGGATAACTACAAGGTGAGATGGAGGATGTTAGCAGAAGGCGGAGAGAGGCGATAAGAGGCGTTTTTACCGAGGTGGTAAATGATATGAATACAGAGTTAAGGAATCCTCTTATTGACAAAAGTGGCATATATGCCAAATTTGATAGATTGGAAGCTCTCTATTTGGAGCTGGTGGTATTGAACGAACAATACCAGGAAATTTTATTAGCCAAAGCTGAGGCGACTGACGATGAAATTGATAAAGAATTTGAGGAGTGTGAAGTCTACATCATGGAGAGATATTATTTAAAGGCCAGAATTCGCGAAATGCGTGAGCAGGATAGGGATGCTCAGGCCAAGACTTCTCAAATTCCACCAGGGGCGTCTAGTGCCTCTCCGAATTCAGAAACCAATAATCAGAAAGTTATCAAACTTCAGACTACTTCTACGTCTCTATCGAAAAGCCCGGAAGAGTCCATGAAAAATGAAATTGAAGGCGTGGAAAAAGAGGATTCTGTAAAAACTGCTAGAGCTACGGAGGTGAAGCCTGCTCAAGCTAAAGCTAGAATGCTAAAGGAAGCTTGTTCAGCTCCCTCTATAATAGATATTGAATATGAGGGCAAAAGGGGTGCTATGAGTGCTATTAAAGAAAAGGAATTGAATGTGGCAGTTAAATGCAATAAAGTGAAGGATTCTGAAACTGCAGTTGATAGCTATGTAGGTGTGAGGGAAGCTGAGGCTAAAAACAAAGCAAAACCTGATAAAGCGAATCTTAAGGGCGACGGAGTAAATGATTCTGAAGCGAAGCCTAAGGGCGAAGGCGTAAAGGAATCTGAAGTGAATTCTAAAGACGGAGATAAAGGAGATCAAGTAAAAGAATCTGAAGGTCAAAAAGCAGGAGATGAAGGCGACGGAAAAAAGGATTCTGAAGATGAGCCTAAGGGCGACGGAGTAAAGGATTTTGAAGATGAGCCTAAGGGCGACGGAGTAAATGATTCTGAAGCAAGACCAACTGGAGATACGGAATCTAAGATAAAGAATAGAGGAGATATTTCCAGGTAATGGCCATCAGGGAAAATGATTGGGACTACCTCCGATTTCTTTGGAGGAGAAAGATGGACGCTTAAGGGGCAACCTCCGGTGGTGTGTATGGAGAGGGTGCCGCCGTATGCCGGATTTTTTCTTTTTACAAAAAAGAAAGGTGGGGGTATGTTAAAAGTCGTGGCATAGACTATGTAAATATCTCTTTTGAGTGTATAACCTGGAATGTAAATTTCTTTTAAATTAATTATTATTATGTCAAATATATTTTGAATGAATTGTTATTATGTAAATTTTCTTTTGTATATAACTGAGCCGTGTTGTGGAAATAAAGAGTTTCTAAGTAGAAGAGTTTTCTTAGAGTTTCTGAGAGTGTCTTACTAGAGCGAGATCTTCTGCGTGTAGTAGCCGCTGGTTTCTGCCTGCGTTGTTTTCCTTCCTGACTTGATCACCCAAGGCAGTCCAAACTGATATCTAGACTCTAGGTGAGGGTCTTACTTGTTGGGAGAAGGTTCTTCAATTCTTGACCTCTCGTAATCTCAACACATGCCCTCGAAAGGTCTTCATCGCAGAAAAAATGCTTACCTTTTAGTCTGTTCTTCACCTGAGGGAAGATGACAAAGTCGCAAGGTCTGGACTGTAGGGAGGATGCTATAACATATTAGTCCAGTACATGCCAAATAATCGGCGAAGACCTTCGAACTGGAGCATTGTCATCGTGGAAAAGCCATGTGTCAGTATTTAGCTTGGACGTAACCTTTTGATAGCTTGAACAACTATAGGAAGGAATTCATTAGTGTACCGCTTGGCAGTGAATATCTTTTGATTTCCCAGTACCTCAAAACTCACAACTTCTCTGGTAGTAGAGAAGTATAAAATGATTATACAAGAAGTATACAATAAGTATCTAATAAGTATAGAAGATGCACAGACAAAAGGTATAAAAAGTAGATATAGGTTTGCCCAAAGGTTTGAATCAATCACTCCAATCACTATTGCTGTATTGAGATGACAGACAGACTGTGTTCCCAGGATTAACCAAGGACGAGATTGCCGCTCAATGCGTCCTGTTCTTCATGGCGGGCTACGAGACCACAGCGTCTACACTGTCCCACTGTGTCTACATGTTGGCACTGAACCCGGAGTGTCAGGACAGACTGGCTGCTGAGGTGGACAGTGCTTTATCTGCTGAGGTCAGATTTGGTGACAAGATAACTATGTAGAACCACAAGCAATCTCTTTCTTGAAGCTTAAATGTTGCTCAGTTCTAACGCTGCGATTCCCTACGAAGCCACTTCTCAATTCGATGGCAATAAAATATGGGATGGAGTAGTGTGTTCTGCCAGGGCATGGCAGGAGTGATGTGAACTAAAGGAATTGCAATGGATGAATGATATCGCATATCCTAACGTTGCTTCTTTGGTTTTATAGAAGGTTTCATTTTTCTTGTCGTATTGGAAATCACCCAGTAGAACAGCAAATTAAATCGAAAGCTTGTATATCTTCAAAATATAAAGATACGCTTCAACCAGCAACTAATCGTTCTTATCATGAAAATATTTGTTACAATTCTCATGCCCAGCAATGGCCGCAGCCTTGCAGAAAATTGACATAGACCCAAAGCAGCAGCTTTACATACCCAAGATAGTGGACATTGCTGCTGCTGTGATAGAGATGTATGGAGACATCTGAGGCTCTTCATTGGACACGACAACAACAACAAAAATAATTTGTTACCACTGAGATCACTCCACTAACAACCAACCCCGTGTTGTTCAGGACGTCACACTGGACTACGACACCGTCAAGACATTGCCTTATTTGGATGCTGTGATCTCGGAGACTCTGAGGCTCTTACCCCCTGCCACAAGGTCGGTAGATTTCCTGATGAACAAGTCCATTTTGGCTCCTGAGCAGATTTTTCTGATTGTCTGTCATCCGCAATACTTTATTCACTTTGTTATCTCTCCTGCACATTTCGAATATTTACCTCATAATCTAATATACTAATTCTACTATTCAATTTATATATATATATAAACTATAATTACCTTTATTTTACACTCTAGCATCTTCACTGTAATATATCTTTGTATTCATAGCATTCTGAATACATAATACAAATCTTTACGCTACCATTATAAATATACTATCCGCTTCATTCACTCCAACCTTGAAAATTACTATACAATCGCATTCTAAAGGTATTACTGATTTAATAGGCCAGCACAGGCGGCTCTCTGGATGTGAAGCTGCGTGCAGTATTCGCATGAATGTAGGTTTATTTATTGAAGAGATATAAGCTTGGACAGAGAGCTTTCGGACAACATTCTTCAACAGGCAGCAGCTTGTATTCAGCCTGTTGAAGGAAGTTATTGTCCGAAAGCTCTCGCCAATCTCATTGATAAAGAAACGTCTCGCCGTTAGCTTTCTATCAATGATATCCGATGATTCCTCCTATTGTAGACAGTACCCATATGTAACTAGGTAACCACAGCTATATACTGTCCTTGCAGTAGAAATTGTTTATTTTTAAAAAGAATCATACGCGTATATAATAGTTTCGAATTTCGACATACAATCTTTTGGTGGAGAGATATAACAACAAAGGTAGACAGTACCAAAATGTAACTAGGTAACCACAGTTACATACAGTCTTTTGTTGGAGAGATATAACAACCAACCACTGTGTGTTTTCTAATAATCTTATTTTTCATATTTTAACGCTATTCTCAGCTTTCATTTGCTGAAATGTAGAACTGGTAGTACTAGTGTGTGTTTGTGTATGGACAAAGATCTCGTTGGCCATTTATTGAAAGAAAATCTTGTAAATAATCGAAGTGTTCAAATTCCCAAACGTGTGTTTTAGGATGGAGAGACGAGCCGCGAGGAACTACAAGCTGAAAGACACGGAAACAGAGATCCCCAAGGACATGATCGTACAGTTCCCAGTGTACGCCATGCACCGGGATCCAGAGTTCTTCTCCGATCCTGAGAAATTTGACCCAGAGAGGTAGGCAGGTACTATCCATACCTCGACAATATTCCACCATCCTTGTATGTTGCAGGTTCCTACCAGAGAACAGAGACAACATCTGTCCCTTCACCTACCTTCCATTTGGAGCAGGTCCTCGCAACTGTCTGGCTGAGAGGTTTGCTCTGCTGGAAGTGAAGCTCTGTCTGGCTAAGGTCATTCAGAAACTCCAGTTTCACCGCGTTCCTGAAACCAAGGTGTGTTTATCTTCCGTTTCATATCTTGAAGGAAATTTATTTTAAAGGAAATTTATTTTATGTAATAAAGAAATATTATTCATGATAAAATTGTGAAAACTTTTAAAATTACAAATATTTTCTCACAATGAGTTTCTGTTTGGTAAATAAGATCGATTCCATAATCTTCTCGTAGGAGGTTATGGAATCGAGGTCGCCGCTGTACTGATGAACAATTAAAGAGAGATGTGCCTCTTTTGATACATTTACAGTATTATTATTTCCATTTTGATGCGTTTTGAATATGGTCTCCCTAAAGCCGGTGTGCAAGCATCTAGACGGTAAATATACCAAGATATTGAATACAGATTCATTAAAGAAATATTTATGGATGTAAAAGATAAGTTTCTGGATGTGTAAAAAGAATTTATGGGCTGAAATGTTTGAGTAATTTGGAGCAATCCCATTCCTACAGGAAAAGAGACTGGAAATTCGCGAAATTTCGGGGCTAACTCACTATAATGAACAACATTTATATAAAATATTTACTACTCTCCTGCTGGATAAAACATTTGTTTATAAATATTTAAATTTTTCAAGGCGATTGATAAAATGAGGGAAGAAGTGCTCAACTCCACAGACAACGGCTGATTGCTCCCTCTCCCCTCTAAATTGCTTTTCCTCCTCACTCATGTACATACATAACCTTTTAGGGGAATCCCCTTGTAAGACAATAGTGTCTTAGTAAAGGTTTTTGTTGTAATATGGAGCAATCCTATTTCTCCAAGTGCACTTTGTGCGATACTATCAGAGAAAGTAATGTAAACGGAATGTATATTGAAGGATTCTGCACTGGTTGTGTGCAGGTTCCTCTGGCGTTCTTACCCTCCAACGGATTGCTGGTAGCCCGTGACGTCACGCTACTGGTAGAGAAACGGAGCTGAATGGATATAAGCCTATTTCTCTAACTCAATCTGTAATTTTACATCTTGAAATTTATTTTTAATAAATTATTTACTTGATTTCTTTGCATATATGTTGATTAATTTATTAAAACAACACATCGACATCTCCAAGTCCTGTTAACTGACTCAGCATAGCTGAGAAGTGACAGGACAGTATGTCTTGTATTCCTGGTACCCTAGACATGAACTGTCCTACTAAGCCCAGCTAAATGTTAACACACGTATTCCTACCTTCGTAATCCAGGTCGTGGCTGTCTTAGACAACGGTTTAGACCACTGCTTCACCGACCCTCACACAACCTCACACATTGAGTAATGTATATACCAAAATATGCCGCGAAGATAAAATAAATCGAGACAAATTTGGGGATAATTAATTTATTATAAAGGTGGGTATTTACCTTTTAGTTCTCCAATAAATTTATTCACAAGAGGTATTTATAGGGAGAACAACTTATCCAAAGGTAAAGATAATAATAATGAGCGTCGTCGGCCACCGAGGCGTCCCGTTTTCCTTTATTTGCCGATAAGATTCCGAGAACCCCTCACACCTGTGGTCCCCCCCGGAGTCCAGTGATGATTGACAGGTGTCTCATGGAGCTTCTTGTGACCGGAGTTGCAGAGCTACTTGACAATATTGTTGCCAATCACCCAGTAGAACAGCAAATTAAATCGAAAGCTTGTATATCTTCAAAATATAAAGATACGCTTCAACCAGCAACTAATCGTTCTTATCATGAAAATATTTGTTATAATTCTCATGCCCAGCAATGGCCGCAGCCTTGCAGAAAATTGACATAGACCCAGAGCAGCAGCTTTACACACCCAAGATAGTGGGCATTGCTGCTGCTGTGATAGAGATGTATGGAGACAACTGAGGCTCTTCTTTGGAAACAACAACAACAACAATACAGTATACACACCCAAGACAGAGAACATTGCTACTGCTGTGATAGAGATGTACGGAGACATCTGAGGCTCTTCATTGAACATGACAACAACAACAACAACAATACAGTATACCCACCCAAGATAGTGGACATAGCGACTGCTGTGATATAGATGTACGGAGACATCTTAGGCTCTTCATTGGACATGACAACAACAACAATGATAATTTGTTACCATTGAGATCACTCCACTAACCACTATCCCCGTGTTGTTCAGGACGTCACACTGGACTACGATACTGTCAAGACATTGCCTTATTTGGAGGCTGTCATCTCGGAGACTCTGAGGCTCTTACCCCCTGCCACAAGGTTGGTGGATTTCCTGATGAACAAGTCCGTTTTGGTTCTTGAGCAGATTTGTCTGATTCTCTGTCATCCGCAATACTTTATTCACTTTGTTATCTCTCCTGCACATTTCGAATATACACTTGATATTCTAATATACTAATTCTACCTTTCAACTTATATATAAACTATACTTACTTATATTTTACACTCTAGCATCTTCACTGTAATATATCTTTGTGGTAACCGAGGGTCTCTCGCTGTGGTATGGTAACCGAAAGGGGCAAACCTGTAGTAACCGAGAGGGACAGTCAGGGCGTGGAGAGTTTTCCAATGCCTCTCTGCACCTTGGGAGACCTTTTACAGTTCTCACAGAGTACAGGCAGTCGTGGTCAAGGTAGAGTGAAAAGCTTGGGAATTTCCACACAAAAAACGAAGAAACAGTTGCACTAGGAAAGTTCCGTGAACAGATAAAAGTCGAGCTAGGAGCGAAAGATGGAGATAGAAGAGTTCTTACTGTTCTACATGGTCGATGAGGTGGACCTTGGTGACAACCGACAAGGGCTTTCACTGATGGTGAAGTGACTATATTTTTGGCTAGAGAGGGCGGAGGTTTTATATATATTTGCCGAGATAGGTAGTATTGCATTTCAGCAGATGCAACACGAGTGTGGATCAGGGGCGAAATTGAACACTGGCGCCGTCCTAACAGTTTCCTATCTATCTTTAGATGTTGTTTTAGGACTGCTACATCTTGATTTTAGACGTTTTTGAATTCTATCTCTTTTTTCAGCTCAACTCTTAATCTATTACAGAGTTTTATTTATTTATCCTCAGTTTGTACAAAGTACATTACATATGATGATGAAATGACACATTTCAATCATGCGTATAATCATTTACAGATGTGTTTCAATGATACAACATGAAATCTTTTTTACGAGTTATATACAATATGGGGTTGTTGGTTTAAAATACCATATCTTTGTACTCATAGCATTCTGAATACATATTAGTAATACATATTAGTATTAGTAATACATACATAGTTTTTACGCCACCATTATAAATATAGTATGCCGCTTCATACACTCCAACATTGAAAATTACTATACGATCGCATTCTAAAGGTATTACTGATTTAATAGGCTAGCACAGGCAACGTGCGGCTCTTTGGATGTGAAGCTGCGTGTAGTATTCGCATAAATGCAGGTTTATCTATTGAAGAGATATAAGCTTGGACAGAGAGCTTCCGAACAACATTCTTCAACAGGCAGCAGCTTGTATTCAGCCTGTTGAAGGAAGTTATAGTCCGAAAGCTCTCGCCAATCTCATTGATAGAGAAACTTCTCGCCGTTAGCTTTCTATCAATGATATCCGATGATTCCTCCTATTGTAGACAGTACCAATATGTAACTAGATAACCACAGCTATATACAGTCTTGGTGGAGAGATATAACAACGAAGGTAGACAGTACCGATATGTAACTAGGTAACCACAGGTATATACAGTCTTGGTGGAGAGATATAACAACAAAGGTAGACAGTACCAATATGTAACTAGGTAACCACAGTTATATACAGTCTTGGTGGAGAGATATAACAACAAAGGTAGACAGTACCAATATGTAACTAGGTAACCACAGCTATATACAGTCTTGGTGGAGAGATATAACAACAAAGGTAGACAGTACCAATATGTAACTAGAAAACCACAGTTATATACAGTCTTGGTGGAGAGATATAACAACAAAGGTAGAAAATACCAATATGTAACTAGGTAACCACAGCTATATACAGTCTTGGTGGAGAGATATAACAACAAAGGTAGACAGTACCAATATGTAACTAGGTAACCACAGTTATATACAGTCTTGGTGGAGAGATATAACAACAAAGGTAGACAGTACCAATATGTAACTAGGTAACCACAGCTATACTGTCTTGGTGGAGAGATATAACAACAAAGGTAGACAGTACCAATATGTAACTAGGTGACCACAGCTATATACTGTCTTGGTGGAGAGATATAACAACGAAGGTGGACAATACCAATATGTAACTAGGTAACCACAGTTATATACTGTCTTGGTGGAGAGATATAACAACAAACGTAGACAGTACCAATATGTAACTAGGTAACCACAGCTATACTGTCTTGGTGGAGAGATATAACAACAAAGGTAGACAGTACCAATATGTAACTAGGTGACCACAGCTATATACTGTCTTGGTGGAGAGATATAACAACTCCATGGGCGTCCTACTACCGTCAGACGGGCCTCACCGCCCCCTTCCACCGGCCTTCCACCATCGACCGCACCTGGGCTGCCTGGACCGTCTCCGGCCGCGCCAACCCCGCCGGCGCCTACCAGCCCAGCTGTCAGGCTTTCCGGCGCTCAACCAGATGCCCGAGTTGCGTCCCCACCATCTACGGCGCCCCGGCCGTCTACACCAGCGCCTCCGGCCTCATCTGTGCCGGTGGCGGCCCCTGTTCCTCCATCAGTGGCTCCTGCACCTGTAGATCCCGCGGGCCCTCGCTCGGCAGCAACTGAGCCGACGCCTCCCGCCCGGCCGGACTTCATTGCCCCGTGTGGCCCTCTGCCTGCACAGGGGACCCTCGGACCTGCGACCCACACACCGGATGTCGACATGACCACCACTGAGGAGCCCTCTGCTCCCTCACCAGCCGCAGTTTCAACACCCCCACTGCCTGCGCCTCAGCCCGCTGGGCCGACACCATCTGCTCCCCACAAAGAGAATCCGACACCGGCTATGACACCTCCGTCCCCACCACCTACCCCGATGGAGGAAGACCTGCCGCCGAACCTGGGTGATTGCATCGATAGAATTTTAGGAGAGATCATCATTTCCAATATCGACCCTGGACCCTTGGTCGATGATGAAACCTCCTGGACCGACGCCATTGATGCCATCCTACATCCCCATTCTAGGGCGCCTTTCCTTGCGAGACTCTCGCCTATTTTGAAGAAAAACTACGCTGTCTTTTTCGAGGCGGCCATCGAGCGCGCTCGGGATTCCCATCCCAGGATCCTCAGCGGGTTGTCCGAGCTCAGGAGGGCCTTGGCTCTCAAGACTAGACGTCACCGCGGCAAGCGCTAACCTAATGTATATACCCCTCTCTTCTCTCTTTCTCTTTGAGATGTAACATTGTCTAGAAGACAATAAATAATTTTCAATTGTCAATTGTCACAGCTATATACTGTCTTGGTGGAGAGATATAACAACAAAGGTCGACAGTACCAATATGTAACTAGGTAACCACAGCTATATACTGTCTTGGTGGAGAGATATAACAACAAAGGTAGACAGTACCAATATGTAACTAGGTAACCACAGTTATATACAGTCTTGGTGGAGTGATATAACAACAAAGGTAGACAGTACCAATATGTAAATAGGTAACCACAGTTATATACAGTCTTGGTGGAGTGATATAACAACAAAGGTAGACAGTACCAATATGTAAATAGGTAACCACAGTTATATACAGTCTTGGTGGCGAGATATAACAACAAAGGTAGACAGTACCAATATGTAAATAGGTAACCACAGTTATATACAGTCTTGGTGGCGAGATATAACAACAAAGGTAGACACTACCAATATGTAACTAGGTAACCACAGTTATATACAGTCTTGGTGGCGAGATATAACAACAAAGGTAGACAATACCAATATGTAACTAGGTAACCACAGTTACATACAGTCTTGGTGGAGAGATATAACAACAAAGGTAGACAGTACAAATATGTAACTAGGTAACCACAGTTACATACATTCTTTTGATGGAGAGATAAAACAACAAAGGTAGACAGTACCAATATGTAAATAGGTAACCACAGTTACATACAGTCTTTTGGTGGAGAGATATAACAACAAAGGTAGACAGTAACCAATATGTAACTAGGTAACCACAGTAACATACATTCTTTTGGTGTATAGATATAACAACAAAGGTAGACAGTACCAATATGTAACTAGGTAACCACAGTTATATACAGTCTTTTGGTGGAGAGATATAACAACAAAGGTAGACAGTACCAATATGTAACTAGGTAACCACAGTTATATACAGTCTTTTGGTGGAGAGATATAACAACAAAGGTAGACAGTACCAATATGTAACTAGGTAACCACAGTTATATACAGTCTTTTGGTGGAGAGATATAACAACAAAGGTAGACAGTACCAATATGTAACTAGGTAACCACAGTTATATACAGTCTTTTGGTGGAGAGATATAACAACAAAGGTAGACAGTACCAATATGTAACTAGGTAATCACAATTACATACAGTCTTGGTGGAGAGATATAACAACAAAGGTAGACAGTACCAATATGTAACTAGGTAAACACAGTTATATACAGTCTTGGTGGAGAGATATAACAACAAAGGTAGATAGTACCAATATGTAACTAGGTAACCACAGCTATATACAGTCTTGGTGGAGTGATATAACAACAAAGGTAGACAGTACCAATATGTAACTAGAAAACCACAGTTATATACAGTTTTTTTGGTGGAGAGATATAACAACAACGGTAGACAGTACCAATATGTAACTAGGTAAACACAGTTATATACAGTCTTGGTGGAGTGATATAACAACAAAAGTAGACAGTACCAATATGTAACTAGGTAACCACAGTTACATACATTCTTTTGGTGGATAGATATAACAACAAAGGTAGACAGTACCAATATGTAACTAGGTAACCACAGCTATATACAGTCTTGGTGGAGTGATATAACAACAAAGGTAGACAGTACCAATATGTAACTAGGTAACCACAGTTACATACATTCTTTTGGTGGAGAGATATAACAACAAAGGTAGACAGTACCAATATGTAACTAGGTAATCTCAATTACATACAGTCTTTTGGTGGAGAGATATAATAACAAAGGTAGACAGTACCAATATGTAACTAGGTAACCACAGCTATATACAGTCTTTTGGTGGAGAGATATAACAACAAAGGTAGACAGTACCAATATATAACTAGGTAATCACAATTACATACAGTCTTGGTGGAGAGATATAACAACAAAGGTAGACAGTACCAATATGTAACTAGGTAATCACAATTACATACAGTCTTTTGGTGGAGAGATATAACAACAAAGGTAGATAGTACCAAAATGTAACAGGGTAACCACAGCTATATACAGTCTTGGTGGATAGCTATAACAACAAAGGTAGACAGTACCAATATGTAACTAGGTAACCACAGCTATATACAGTCTTGATGGAGAGATATAACAACAAAGGTAGACAGTACCCATATGTAACTAGGTAACCACAGTAACATACATTCTTTTGGTGGTGAGATATAATAACAAAGGTAGACAGTACCAATATGTAACTAGGTAACCACAGCTATATACAGTCTTTTGATGGAGAGATATAACAACAAAGGTAGACAGTACCAATATGTAACTAGGTAACCACAGCTATATACAGTCTTTTGATGAAGAGATATAACAACCACTGGGTGCTTTATAATCATCTTATTTTTCATATTCTAAAGCTATTCTCAGCTTTTCCTTTTTGCTGAAATATAGAACTGGTATACAAGTGTGTATTTTTGTGTGTTTATGTGTGTGTGTGTTTGTGTGCGTGTGTTTGTGTGTATGTGTGGATAAAGCTCTCATCGGTCATTTAATGAAAAGAATCTTGTAAATAATCAAAGTGTTCAAATTCACAAACGTGTTTTGTAGGATGGAGAGACAAGCCGCGAGGAACTACAAGCTGAAAGACACGGAAACAGAGATCCCCATGGACATGATCGTACAGTTCCCAGTGTACGCCATGCACCGGGATCCAGAGTTCTTCCCCGATCCTGAGAAATTTGACCCAGAGAGGTAGGTAGGTCCCATGCATACCTCGACTATATTCCACCATCCGTGTATGTCACAGGTTCCTACCAGAGAACAAAGACAACATCCGTCCCTTCACCTACCTTCCATTTAGAGCAGGTCCCCGGAACTGTATAGCTGAGAGATTTGCTCTGCTGGAAGCGAAGCTATGTCTGGCTAAAGTCATTCAGAAACTCCAGTTTCACCGCGTTCCTGAAACCAAGGTGCTTATATTCAGTTTCATATCTTGAAGGAAATTTATTTTATTGATAAGAAAGAAATATTAATTGGTTAGAATCCTTCGATCAGAATCAACAACAAATCTCCGAGGATAAGTCTCTTCTTTTATTACCATCGAGGGTATAACGACCTTTCAACTGGAATATCAAATATGAAATGAATCTTAAATGTTTAATAGATTTATATACAAGTATATATGTTATAAAAAATGAGATTTCTTTTGATTTTGATTATCTTGAGAATTATGCTATGGTAATGCAGTCGTGGTTAAAATCTTGAAAGTATATACTAAAATAGTATTGATCAGTAATTGTTTTAATTGAACTAAAATAATATATATATAAAAACATTATTTGATAAAAAGTACTGCCTGGCTTAAGGCATAAGATTAAAAAAATGGAAAACTTATTTACATAATATACAAAGGTTTTGAGCCGGCCATCGGGAAACAACAACAAAGAGTTTTTATAAGGAAATCGTGACCTCTGACGGTCGATTAAGCAGAGTATTTGAATCTATGAAATATAATTTTAAATAGAATAATATTTTAATATGACATATATACTCCGTACATATTTGATAGTTCTGTAAAAGGGTCGTTATACCACGAAAGCTTGAAGTGTTGGTAATAAAAGAAGACACTTGGAGACTTGTTGTTGTTTAAGAAAGAAATATGTATACGCGCAGGTGCCCTGAGCAAATTTCTGCTTTTGTTTAGTTATTTACACTATGGGTCTAGTCAACTACTTTCTACATGTGTAGACATGTGGTGTACTTACAGTAAAAGGCAGTCTCTAACTACCCACCAGGATTATAATGGCTTGTACCATGTGTAGACATGAGGTGCACTTACAGTAAAAGCAGTCGCTAACTACCCACCAGGATTATAATGGCTTGTACCATGTGTAGACATGAGGTGTACTTACAGTAAAAGGCAGTCGCTAACTACCCACCATGATTATAATGGCTTGTACCATGTGTAGACATGAGGTGCACTTACAGTAAAAGGCAGTCTCTAACTACCCACCAGGATTATAATGGCTTGTACCATGTGTAGACATGAGGTGCACTTACAGTAAAAGGCAGTCGCTAACTACCCACCATGATTATAATGGCTTGTACCATGTGTAGACATGAGGTGCACTTACAGTAAAAGGCAGTCTCTAACTACCCACCAGGATTATAATGGCTTGTACCATGTGTAGACATGAGGTGCACTTACAGTAAAAGGCAGTCTCTAACTACCCACCAGGATTATAATGGCTTGTACCATGTGTAGACATGAGGTGCACTTACAGTAAAAGGCAGTCGCTAACTACCCACCAGGATTATAATGGCTTGTACCATGTGTAGACATGTGGTGCACTTACAGTAAAAGGCAGTCGCTAACTACCCACCATGATTATAATGGCTTGTACCATGTGTAGACATGAGGTGCACTTACAGTAAAAGGCAGTCGCTAACTACCCACCATGATTATAATGGCTTGTACCATGTGTAGACATGTGGTGCACTTACAGTAAAAGCAGTCGCTAACTACCCACCATGATTATAATGGCTTGTACCATGTGTAGACATGTGACAATTTGACAATTAAAAACACATTTATTGACAACTCAGTCAATTGTTACACTCAAGTCAGTGGGGGGGGGGGGGGGGGGGGGGGGGGGGGAAATGACAATTATTTACAATAGTTTCATCAGCGGCACAACATTGACCTAAAGTCCGACAATTGGTCGAGAGCAGATCATCGCCTCGAGCACGCTCGATGACAGAGCCCAAGAAGTTCGCAAGGATGCTCCTTTGGTTTGGATGTGCGCCGAGAATATCATCCCGTTCTTCTCCGGAATGCAGAGCCGCACGAATGATTTGTTCCGGTCTGGTCCAACCAAGTAAGGGTATCAGGAAGGTCCTATAGTTCAATTCCTTGAACAGGTCGAGGAGCCACCTCTCACGGGCCTCGTCTGTCATCTTGACTGGCAGTGGAGGCGGATATGCCACTTCAGCTGGTGCTGACTCCTCCCCTTGAGGAGCGGGCGGCGCCGTCTCAGCAGGCCGAGGCGCAGGCAGTGGGGGTGTTGGAGGCACTGCTGGTGTTGTCCTGAGCTCAGCCCTGACTTGTCCGAGGACCTTGTAAAGGTTGCTGGCTGCTCCGGGCCTTAGATCTAAGATTTGCCCGATCAGGCCGGCGAGGGCGTCGCACTGCGGAGGCGACAGGAGGGGTCCTTTCCTCTGTGCCTTGGTCCTCGAGGAGAGGAAGTCCAGGACCTCCTCCCGCCCAAGACCAAGGGCGTCCGTCTTAGCGAAGGATACGCTGGGGTGCCCCTCGATGAACGCATCGAGGTCGACTCTCGTTGCGTTTTTTGCCGATGACGTGGAGGACGCAAAGGTCTCCACGATGGACATCTCCACGTCCGGTGTTGGGGCCGCAGGCTCGCGACTCCCAGGTGTTTGCAGGGACGGAGCAGGGGTCACTGGTGGAGGGGCAGGAGGCGTCTCCTCCATAGGAAAGGCTGGGGCCGCTGGTGGAGATGGCCGAGGTGCGGATGAGTGGAGCGCAGCTCGGGCCACGGGAGGAGCGCTGCAAACCTCCATGGCTGGATTGGAGGGTGTCGGCGCAGGAGGCTGGGCTGCTGACCGCTGAGGAGGTGCAGGGGTGGTCGGTTGTGGGACGCCAGCAGGAGTGGTCGGTGGGGCCATTCTGGTGTTGTTGGCCAGCCCTGCAAGCAGGGGGCAGATGGCCCTCCGATGCCCTTGTCCGTGGCACCTGGAACACCTGATGCCCGAGGACAGGTACGCAGGCCAGGCCTCGCCTTTGATGTTGATGTCGAGGCGGGTTGGAATCCTCTCGATGGTGATCCCCTCATGTAGGGTGATGAAGACGTCTCGCCGGCCATCGACGTAGACGTAGGGGCCCGCCTTCATCTGCTTAGGGGCGATGGACGTGACCCGCCCATATGGAGAGAGGGCGTTGATGACCGCGGAGTCTCCTATAAAGAAGGGGAGGTTACCCACTGTAATCCTTTCCGCTCTTTTGCGGAAAGGGAATGCCCTGAGGAGTGTTCCCTCAACCTCGAGGCCCTCACTTATGAGGCGCTCGGCCAGGCCTCTGTTGGTCAGTCCTAGGAGCTGGTGGCCGTTCACCTTGGTGATCTGGATGACTCCGGCAGTTCCTCCGAGCATCCTATCCAGTGCCCTAAGGTAGTGGAAGGGCTCCAGTTCGGGGCTGTATTCGATGTAAACACAGTGTTCCTCGGAGGAGGACGCCTGCCGCGCCCTGGCTTCCGCGATGTGTGCTCTGGTGACCCTGATTTCTTGGGCCCGCGGCACCGAACCCGCCGATGGTTGAGGTCGGCGAATGGTCCTGGAACCTCCGGCATTGGAGGATGGTGCAGCTGCCGTAGGCGAATTTGCCGAGCCACGGCGCCTCTTCCTACCCTGGACGAGGGTAAATCCTTCCTCAGCTCCAGGATTCACCTCTTCTGTGATGTCAGCCCAGTTTCTCCGGACTTGAGCAGCGGCGTTAGAAGTTGGAATAGCCGCAAGGTCGACCGGCGCGGCAGAATTTGCATCCTGGCTGCCGGCGGGCGGATTTACATAGTTATGATTTTCTTTTGAATTCATCGAGGAATTGGTCTGCAAAACGTTTTTTGCTGTTATTTCCGCACTGGGCTGTGCTTTAGAGCCGAGCCTTACAGGCTTTTCTTCGGCTTTTGACGGGCTTTCAGCCCATACCATATTTGTCGCCATCCGCGACACTTTTCGCCCGCCAGAGGCGAAAAACTCAGGAGCTCGCGCGACGCGTGGCCGCACGGCCGAGTGTAGACATGTGGTGCACTTACAGTAAAAGGCAGTCGCTAACTACCCACCATGATTATAATGGCTTGTACCATGTGTAGACATGTGGTGCACTTACAGTAAAAGCAGTCGCTAACTACCCACCATGATTATAATGGATTGTACCATGTGTAGACATGAGGTGAACTTACAGTAAAAGGCAGTCTCTAACTACCCACCATGATTATAATGGCTTGTACCATGTGTAGACATGAGGTGCACTTACAGTAAAAGGCAGTCGCTAACTACCCACCAGGATTATAATGGCTTGTACCATGTGTAGACATGAGGTGCACTTACAGTAAAAGGCAGTCGCTAACTACCCACCAGGATTATAATGGCTTATATCATGTGTAGACATTTGGTGTACTTACAGTAAAAGGCAGTCGCTAACTACCCACCAGGATTATAATGGCTTGTACCATGTGTAGACATTTGGTGTACTTACAGTAAAAGGCAGTCGCTAACTACCCACCAGGATTATAATGGCTTATATCATGTGTAGACATTTGGTGTACTTACAGTAAAAGGCAGTCGCTAACTACCTACCATGATTATAATGGCTTATATCATGTGTAGACATTTGGTGTACTTACAGTAAAAGGCAGTCGCTAACTACCTACCATGATTATTATATCCTGCATGATGTGTACTTGGCGTAAATAAAAAAGGGGTCTAACAGAAAATCAGAAAAATCCATTGGTTGATGATGTCTCAGCAGTTAAATATTTTTTATGAGTAGCAAAATGTTCATAAATATACTCATGGACAAAACTTAAGGAAGTTGTACCTTTTAGCATGTATATCGGGATTCAGACAATAACTCTGAAAGATACACTCATGAACAAAACTTAAGGAAGTTGTCATTTTTAGCAGGTATATCGGGATTCAGACAAAATCTCTGAAAGATACACTCATGGACAAAACTTAAGGAAGTTGTACCTTTTATCATCAACAACAACAAAGCCTTTATTTAGGGCCTCTCGCCCTATACAGGATTCGCCAGTTCACAAGGGATGGGGAGAACACTGTGTGGCCTTTTTCCGGGATATAGTCTTGTGGAATCCAAATATCGCCATCGCTATATACCTATTCTTTGATATTTCATTAATTAGTGCCGGAAATGAAGGACAAAGTTGCCCCGTTTTATCATTTAGTTTTCATTTTTCCTCAGACAGAGCAGCACAGTCAAATAAGTAGTGCAACATCTCCGTTGTTATTCCTGATCCACAGAAATAAAATCAGATGGTGTTCTCTGAAAAAAAATTGAAAGGGTTCTAAATTGTGCGATTAATCTGATGACAGGAAAAGGGAGTTCACTTAAGAAATATTCTTCGGTGGTAAACGTTGTATATATATCTCTATAGTGGGAATATAACTTTGATTGGGTTATTCTTGTTAAGTCGTTTTGTACTGTTTGCTCTATCGCAGTTCTTAATATTCCTGGGATAGCATTCCTTAGTGAATCAGGATCATTACAATAAGTAAGCCACGAGGATCCGTTATTATTGAGTAAATTGCTTAATTGTTTTATAAACCCGATGGGCGCACCTGTAGCACAGGATATTTGCCTCATTCTATTTAAAAATATTCGAGGCAATCTATTTGTATTCATACTCAGCACCCTCAGCCAATATTTCAAGGTCAATTTCAGAGCTGTTATTATTAATGAGACGCGGCCTGTTTCTGGTCTTATTATGTATCCTGGTGTATATCTAGGCAAATTCAAGAACCTACGAATAAATGTATCTTGTATATGGTCTAATAAATCTTTATACTCTGTTGCCCAAATTGGAGCAGCATACATCAAAACAGCAATCACAATAGAGTCAAACAGTTTCATTGCAGAGTTTAATGAATTAATTTTTGATTTTGCCAATATTCTGTGTGTGGGGTTGTAGCATTTATTGCCGCAAGTGCTTTTCCTTTGAAAAAGTTTGCGGCTTGAGTGGTTTTAGTTGTACTAACCAGAGGGTATCCCGGGTAATTATATCTTCTTGTTACCATCAGAGGTTTACCATTCCAGTACCATCTATCTTCTCTTGAGGGTTTACCGCCATTGCAAAATACCATAACCCTCGATTTGGAATCGTTCAGTGTCATATAGTTCTCACCAAGATATTCTTTCAATATATTAATCTTTTTTTGGAGGTGTATCTTCGACTCCCCTATAATAGCAATATCATCTGCATACATCAGCAGGTGAACATCACCAAATTCCGGAAGGTATACACTCGTCAGATCTGAGTTGTACTTTTTATCATGTATATCGGGATTCAGACAATAACTGTGAAAGATACACTCACGAACAAAAATTAAGGAAGTTGTACCTTTTAGCATGTATATCGGGATTCAGACAATAACTTTGAAAGATACACTCAAGGATAGAACTTAAGGAAGTTGTACCTTTTATCACGTATATCGGGATTCAGACAATAACTCTGAAAGATACACTCATGGACAAAACTTAAGGAAGTCGTACCTTTTAGCATGTATATCGGGATTCAGACAATAACTCTGAAAGATACACTCATGAACAAAACTTAAAGAAATTGTACCTTTTAGCATGTATATCGGGATTCAGACAATAACTCTGAAAGATACACTCATGGACAAAACTTAAAGAAGTTGTTCTTTTTAGCATGTATATCGGGATTCAGATAATAACTCTGAAAGATATTACATTGACCTTTATTGAAGACACACAAGATAACCAAGTGTAAACAAAATTGCCTCTGTTTCCTTCAAAAAAACAGACGACCGGTGACATTAAAGGCTCTTCACTTCCTTATATTGTGTGCATGAGTGTGTGTGTGTGTGTATCTGAGTTCAAAACTAATTTTATTTAAAAATACACGAATAAAAAGGCATTCCCTTGATGTTTATCCAAGCTCTCTCTCTCTCTCTTTAAACACAGATTCGAAATTTCACCAAATGATTTTCAAAAGATGTTAAAGCAAGAACATCTTTATTCGATTTTCTCCAATTCTTTAAAACTAAGTAAATCAAATTTCATATTTCGTTTTTATTTTTGATAAATACAAATACTTGTATATTTACAGAATTCAAAATAAATTACGGGGGAGGGGGGATGATATTCATGTTCCAAAAGCCATGGTATACAGTTTAGATTTGTGTCTGAATTTGTCAAAATTGGGGAAACTAGTAAAGTGTTTTACTTACATATGATGCATAATTAAAGGGAGAGGTTCCTCTTTTTATACATTTACAGTATTATTATTTTCATTTTGATGCGTTTTGAATATGGTCTCCCTAAAGCCGGTGTGCAAGCATCTACACGCTAAATATACTAGGATATCAAATACAGATTTATTAAATAAATATTCATAGATGTAAAAGATAAGTTTCTGGAATGTGTAAAACGAAATTTATGGGATGAAATGTTCGATGAATTTGGAGCAGTGTTAACTCCGTCTCTCTCTATTTGCCAGTCCCATGCCCGGATGAAAAAGGAGGAGGGGGAGCAGTAACAAGCTCGCTGAAAAACCTGGGCTCAGCTGGCCCGGCTGATAGTACCCTGTAAGGGCTCCTAATCCAGGGATACAAGATGAGCAGCGTTTGTATTCCATGTTAGGAGCGGCTGCACATGGCGTTTGTTCCTCATGTCAGAGGCGGCCTTTTATTTTGGAGTTAAGTCGGCCTGCCACTGAGTAGTGCTCCCAGTCTTAATGACAAAGGCAGACTACTTCACCCAGTCATGATGGGTGTCAATCAAACACCATCAAGGGTCACAACTTGATACTCTAATATGATTGAGTGGAGATAAGAAAGAAGAAGAGAAGAAGAGAGCACTGTTACTTCTCCAAGTGCAGTTTGTGCGATACCATTAGGCAAAGTAATGTAAATGGAACGTAGATTTAAGAATTCGGCGGAATTTCGAATTATGTGGTTGTGTGTAGGTTCCTCTGGAGTTCTACACCTCCCAGGGACTGCTGGTAGCCCGTGACGTCACACTCCTGGTGGAGAAACGGAGCTGAATGGATATAAGCTTATTTCTCTAACTTAATCTGTAATTTCACATCTTGAAATGTATTTTTAATAAATTATTTATTTGATGTATTTGCATATATATATATGTCATAATTTATATAATGCCCAAAATGTATAATTTATTTTCACCATAATTATTATGTTAAATTGTAAATACAGATTTCAATCAATGAACTGAAGAAGAGAGAGAATCAGGAAGACTTGGGTTCTGGTGAATTTCTCTCAGAGCGGCCAATTTAATCCACCAGATATATCGCTACAACTATTGAATTTTCATGTGTTTATATTGTAATGAGGTGTGAAATTATGAAATACAAACTTCAGAACAGGCAATTTATTTAAGGCCGGAATAAAATGTATAAAATACAAGAGAAGCAATTTACAGAAAAGCAAAATATAAAATTTCAAAATTGATAATCTATATATACAATAAAAAAATACTTTGTTACATAGCTCCTTCCCTATGGGATCTGTGACCCGCAGCTATTGTAGTTACTGACATGGATCTGACGTGTTTCTGCCATGGATTCCCTCGGAGTCTTGAAGCCTTTTCCTTAGTAGCTTTGCGTCCTTTTTCTTGCGGCGTGAGGAGCGGCTTGAGGTCGTATCGTAAATAGAGACATCACCATCTTGGAGGGAAATCTTGACTTTGACACAGCAGTGGAATCCTGGAGTCAGTCTCTGAAAATGTAGATCACAGCACCCATGGCTTCAAGGTCTTCTCGGCGATCTTCAGTTTGTCTACCTTAAACTACCCAGCATCTTCACCAAAATGTAACGTATAAAATTAGTAACGTCAAATTTATGAAGACAGGGCAATTTATTTTAGGCTCAAAAACAAATGAAAATTTATGAAATACAAAAGAAGCAATGAGGAAAGTTTACAAAGTAGCAAATATTAATATTAAAATTGATAATCTGTACAAGAAATAAAATACTTTGTTACAAAATATAGTCTGGATTTAGAGGATTATTCTTGGTCTTTTTGTTTTTCTTTTTTATCTCCACTCAATCATTCATATCAGGCTATCAAGCTTGTAGAGCTTGTTGATGGTGTCTGTGCTGGGTATGAGTAGAGCTCAACAATGGTTGAGCCAGTACAGCCAATAATGTGGCTTGAGGTTGTTGCAGGTTGAGAATATCATTTATTCTTGGTGATAGTGTTTACGAAACTATAAAAAGATTTACTGTAATTTTAAAAGAATCACAAATATTTTCGTCTCGAGCAAAGCGCCTCTAGTAAACGATTGACCAATAGCGACAAAGGCAGGTTGAGGCAATATTGATTTGTATAATAGATAGCGTTCTAACAGATTAAATTTTGTGAAATTGTTGTTAATATTCATCCAAACTGGTGAAGAAAACCTCCAAAATATTTTACATATTTAAGTTTACCATTTATAGAATTCGTCTTAAATTGTTAAATGAATATCGTTTAATGATTCCATCCTATACGACAGCCATAATTAGATTTATAAAGGATGTTTTATCAAACCGTATCACGTCTGGATGACATCACCGGGTTTCTAAAAAACAATCTCGGTGATAGTGCAATCTGAGCCAATCTATGGTCGAACTAGTGGCGCCACAGCAACAGCAGCGGTGGCTAGCAGAGTTAGCATCCAAACATGGAGTGGTGGCTTCAAGTTATTGTCGGGCTGGTGGCCTCTTTTGTAGCCCTCTTATTGTAAGTAGCCTCTTTGGTATCCCTCGTATTGTAAGTAGCATCTTTAGTAGCCCTCGTATTGTAAGTAGCCTCTTTGGTAGCCCTCGTATTGTAAGTAGCTTCCTTTGTAGCCCTCTTATTGTAAGTAGCCTCTTTGGTAGCCCTCGTATTGTAAGTAGCCTCTTCAGTAGCCCTCGTATTGTAAGTAGCCTCTTTGGTAGCTCTCGTATTGTAATTAATCTTTTTGGTAGCCCTCGTATTGTAAGTAGTCTCTTTGGTAGCCCTCGTATTGTAAGTAGTCTCTTTGGTAGTCCTCGTATTGTAAGTAGTCTCTTTGGTAGCCCTCGTATTGTAAGTAGTCTCTTTGGTAGCCCTCGTATTGTAAATAGTCTCTTTGGTAGCCCTCGTATTGTAAGTAGTCTCTTTGGTAGCCCTTGTATTGTAAGTAGTCTCTTTGGTAGCCTTCGTATTGTAAGTAGCCTCTTTGGTAGTCCTCGTATTGTAAGTAGTCTCTTTGGTAGCCCTTGTATTGTAAGTAGTCTCTTTGGTAGCCCTTGTATTGTAAGTAGTCTCTTTGGTAGCCCTCGTATTGTAAGTAGTCTCTTTGGTAGTCCTCGTATTGTAAGTAGCATCTTTGGTAGCCCTCGTATTGTAAGAAGTCTCTTTGGTAACTCTCGTATTGTAAGTAGTCTCTTTGGTAGCCCTCTTATTGTAAGTAGTCTCTTTGGTAGCCCTCGTATTGTAAATAACCTCTTTGGTAGCCCTCTTATTGTAAGTAGTCTCTTTGGTAGCCCTCGTATTGTAAGTAGTCTCTTTGGTAGCCCTCGTATTGTAAGTAGTCTCTTTGGTAGCCCTCGTATTGTAAGTAGTCTCGATGGTAGGCCTCGTATTGTAAGTAGTCTCTTTGGTAGCCCTCGTATTGTAAGTAGTCTCTTTGTTAGCCCTCGTATTGTAAGTAGTCTCTTCGGTAGCCCTCTTATTGTAAGTAGTCTCTTTGGTAGCCCTCTTATTGTAAGTAGTCTCTTTGGTAGCCCACGTATTGTAAGTAGCCTCTTTGGTAGCCCTCGTATTGTAAGTAGTCTCTTTGGTAGCCCTCGTATTGTAAGTAGTCTCTTTGGTAGCCCTCGTATTGTAAGTAGTGTCTTTGGTAGCCCTCGTATTGTAAGTAGTCTCGATGGTAGGCCTCGTATTGTAAGTAGTCTCTTTGGTAGCCCTCGTATTGTAAGTAGTCTCTTTGGTAGCCCTCGTATTGTAAGTAGTCTCTTTGGTAGCCCTCTTATTGTAAGTAGTCTCTTTGGTAGCCCTCGTATTGTAAGTAGTCTCTTTGGTAGCCCACGTATTGTAAGTAGCCTCTTTGGTAGCCCTCGTATTGTAAGTAGTATCTTTGGTAGCCCTCGTATTGTAAGTAGTCTCTTTGGTAGCCCACGTATTGTAAGTAGTCTCTTTGGTAGCCCTCGTATTGTAAGTAGTCTCTTTGGTAGCCCTTGTATTGTAAGTAGTCTCTTTGGTAGCCCTCGTATTGTAAGTAGTCTCTTTGGTAGCCCTCTTATTGTAAGTAGTCTCTTTGGTAGTCCTCGTATTGTAAGTAACCTCTTTGGTAGCCCTCGTATTGTAAGTAGTCTCTTTGGTAGCCCTCTTATTGTAAGTAGTCTCTTTGGTAGCCCTCTTATTGTAAGTAGTCTCTTTGGTAGCCCTCGTATTGTAAGCAGTCCCAAATTATGGGAGATTGTTGTATATCTAACAATGGAATTATTTTAAATAAATATAGTGTTTTATTGTTTAAATTGCATTAGATTTTCATATATATATAACCGTATAAAACCCTGAACCATGCTTGCATACCCAATATACATAGCTTGGGTAGATATTAGGTGTTCCCTTTTTTGAACCGCCTCAAAAATTGCAGCGTCCACGACACAATAAACTCCAGCGAATCAACAGATGGGTTTTTTAAATAATCTTTCCATTTGTATCAAAGTTAGCTTCCATGAAAGATATCTTCTTCCAGGCAAAATTCGCAATCAAATAGATCGAAATAAAACGGATAAAAACCATGCCTCAAGATGATATCGTATAAAATCAGGCCGAAAACTATTGACGCCAAAAACTTAGAGAAAAATGTATTAAACAAATGACACGGTTCATTAGTCAGAATATTGCAAAAAAATGTATGATGCAACATGCTTGCTATTCCCAACTAGGCATTGTTCAATTGTCGGAGAGTTTATGTTTTACTTGATGTTGGGCAAAGTCGTTGATAGGGGAACTTTTACTGATAACATTGTCGCAGTTAGAGACAATCGTGATAAGATATTACAGGAATTCCTACCCCTGCTGATTCCACACTTTGCCTATTCAAAAGCTGAAATTAATGTATCATCCCGTATAGTACATTCTTCAAAATACTATTATAACTTTCATATTTATATATGATTCAGTTCTGAAAATAGAACAATCCATACTTAAATCATTAGATAGAAAAAGGCATATATTGGATTGAATAAAATATTTATTTGCCAATATTTCGGAATGGCTGAACGCCAACCTTTATCGAGGTATTACAATTTTGTATACACAAACTCAGCGCCGCATAGTGTTATCTTTAACACTAATAATATATCTCAGTTTAAATACGTAGTACACATGTGTATATTATCGAAAAGATAGAGGTTGCCTGGCCGGCATTCATATTTATATAAAAGTAGACACTTCGGCCAGTTGGAGTTTTTTATTTTTCTCAACGTTTCGACAAAATCTTTTGTCTTCGTCAGGAGAAGTAAATAAAAATAAACATTTGGCAAGGCATTAAAAATTGTTCTGAGGTTTGCAAGGGCGTTCTCACGTGATTCTTCGAATTTAGTACAACATCTAAAGCGCGAGTCAAAAACAAATATTAAACTCGTCAAAGACTATGATCTTGGGAATAAAAATATATAATAATAAAATTATAATAAATTAAGTAAAAATAAATAAATAAAGTAATATAATAATAATAATCACAAAGATTATTATATATATTTATAACTATTATGTCAAATTTTTTATCTAGCTTATTAACTACTTTTTAAATTTAAAAATGAAGCAAATTGTTGCGGAATATCTTCAAAAGTATTTATAGTTCTTTTCCCAAATTCTCGTGATACCCATCCCTCTAAAAATAATCTTTCCTTTTTAAATTTTATATTCCTATGAAATATCTCAATATCATTCCAATCTGGCCTATGTCCTGAAAATAATGCATGTTCCCCAATTTTGCTTAACGCCCTTCTCCCCAATAAACCCTGTTGGTGTTCCTTAATTCTGGTCTCTAAATTTCGGCCGGTTTCTCATACATAAATTTTGTCACATTCTGTGCATTTAATCCCATAAAATACATTATTTGGTTTTGATGTGCCTATGTTATCCTTCATTATGTTATTTCTAGTTAAAAATGCCCTTTTTGTCCCAGTACTATACCAAATATTATATTTACATTTTTTCAAAATTCTAGATATTTCGTTATCAACTTCTCTAATATAAGGAATTATTATATTATTGTAACCTTCGGTAGTTCTATTCAAATTTGGCCTATCTATTTCATATCTTCTAATCCATTTATTTATGAAGCCAACTGGATATTCGGATTGTTTTAACTCCGCTCTAATTTTCTTTATCTCTTTTTTTAAATAAATATCTTGGTCTGTACATACCTGTTTGGCTCTTTGTACAAGAGATTTTATCACCTGCCTTTTGTGTAATATAGGATTGTTAGAATTAAAATTTAGATGTATCCCACAGTCTGTTGGCTTTCTGTAAACGCTGGTTAGAATAGATCCATCTTCTTTACGGCTTAATCCTACATCTAAGAATGGTAAAAAACCTTCTTTTTCTGTTTCAACAGTGAATTCTATTCCTATTTCTAAATTATTTAATTTGACAATGATCTCGTTAAGTTTATCTTTTTGGATCACAGCGAAAACATCATCTATATATCGTCCCCGTATCTTTATTCCCTCTATTAAAATTGCCTTTCTATCTATTGATGCCATTACAATGTCAGCTGTGATCATACTGGTAGGGCAACCCATAGCAGTACCGTCGCAGTGATCCAAAAAGAAAAACTTAACGAGATCATTGTCAAATTAAATAATTTAGAAATGGAATAGAATTCACTGTTGAAACAGAAAAAGAAGGTTTTTTACCATTCTTAGATGTAGGATTAAGCCGTAAAGAAGATGGATCTATTCTAACCAGCGTTTACAGAAAGCCAACAGACTGTGGGATACATCTAAATTTTAATTCTAACAATCCTATATTACACAAAAGGCAGGTGATAAAATCTCTTGTACAAAGAGCCAAACAGGTATGTACAGACCAAGATATTTATTTAAAAAAAGAGATAAAGAAAATTAGAGCGGAGTTAAAACAATCCGAATATCCAGTTGGCTTCATAAATAAATGGATTAGAAGATATGAAATAGATAGGCCAAATTTGAATAGAACTACCGAAGGTTACAATAATATAATAATTCCTTATATTAGAGAAGTTGATAACGAAATATCTAGAATTTTGAAAAAATGTAAATATAATATTTGGTATAGTACTGGGACAAAAAGGGCATTTTTAACTAGAAATAACATAATGAAGGATAACATAGGCACATCAAAACCAAATAATGTATTTTATGGGATTAAATGCACAGAATGTGACAAAATTTATGTATGAGAAACCGGCCGAAATTTAGAGACCAGAATTAAGGAACACCAACAGGGTTTATTGGGGAGAAGGGCGTTAAGCAAAATTGGGGAACATGCATTATTTTCAGGACATAGGCCAGATTGGAATGATATTGAGATATTTCATAGGAATATAAAATTTAAAAAGGAAAGATTATTTTTAGAGGGATGGGTATCACGAGAATTTGGGAAAAGAACTATAAATACTTTTGAAGATATTCCGCAACAATATGCTTCATTTTTAAATTTAAAAAGTAGTTAATAAGCTAGATAAAAAATTTGACATAATAGTTATAAATATATATAATAATCTTTGTGATTATTATTATTATATTACTTTATTTATTTATTTTTACTTAATTTATTATAATTTTATTATTATATATTTTTATTCCCAAGATCATAGTCTTTGACGAGTTTAATATTTGTTTTTGACTCGCGCTTTAGATGTTGTACTAAATTCGAAGAATCACGTGAGAACGCCCTTGCAAACCTCAGAACAATTTTTAATGCCTTGCCAAATGTTTAATTTTATTTACTTCTCCTGACGAAGACAAAAGATTTTGTCGAAACGTTGAGAAAATAAAAAACTCCAACTGGCCGAAGTGTCTACTTTTATATAAATACTAGCGGACGTACCCGGCTTCGCCCGAGGTTTTACCCGAGTAAAGGTTTGTCTAACGAACATTTGTTAAAACAATTCTCTATAAACTTGAAAAAAAAAGATATATTTTGATAATTTGAAACTCGTAAATTTGAATCTCTCGATAAAGTGAACATTTTTTCCCGGTCCCTGTGTGCCGTGTCATCCTGAATTTTGTCTTTCATAATTTTCTACATTACAAAATCATCGTTTTATCTAGTGAACATATTTTCCCGGTCCCTTGAAAAATACTCGATAAGTTGAATAAAATCATGGTCGTGAATCTCTCGATAAAGTGATTATTTTTTCCCGGTCCCTGTGTGCCGTGTCATCCTGAATTTTGTCTTTCATAAATTTCTACATTACAAAATCATCGTTTTATCTAGTGAACATATTTTCCCGGTCCCTTGAAAAAATACTCTATAAGTTGAATAAAATCATGGTCGTGAATCTCTCGATAAAGTGATTATTTTTTCCCGGTCCCTGTGTGCCGTGTCATCCTGAATTTTGTCTTTCCTAATTTTCTACATTACAAAATCATCGTTTTATCTAGTGAACATTTTTTCCCGGTCCCTTGAAAAATACTCGATAAGGTTGAATAAATTCATGGTCGTTTATGGAAGATGGACGAAGTTCCCGGAGGTCATCTTGGGCAAGCTCCCACGAGGCTTTTTTTCTTGTCTACTTGGCATAGCTGTGTCACCAACTCTGCCCTGATTGGTCGGTGGGTACTTTGACTGTCGGCCGGCGGCCGGGCGAATCCATTCTCGCACGGGGTCTGCCCCACTCCAAACTTTTGGCAAAGCACTTTCTAATTAAAGATTATTGTCTTAAATAATCTTTAAGAACAAAAAGTATAATAATTGAACGATAGGAAATTATAGTAAATAATTATACTAAACTAAATGATGTAAAAATAATTATACATGAAATTTGAAATAAGTTTTAGAAAAGTTATCGTTAAGTCCACGGGAAAAGATGTAGCCAAAACAAATAGGTTTTTAACAGTGACACGTGAGCACCCGCCTCGAGACGCGCTCCTCTCTCCTACCATTACTCCCCCTCTTGAAAAAGCCTATCTCCGTCTCAATGGTGGCGCTGCTTGCGAGTTAAAGCTACAAATCTGCAAATAACTCTAAGGATATTAAAGATATTCAAGATATTATTTTTCGTAAACCTTTCCGGAGATACACCTAATAATATCCCAAAATTTCACGGCGATTGGATGTATGGTTTTCGAATCCATAGAGGACACACACACAGACAGACAGACAGACAGACAGACAGACACACAGACATTCAATTTTATATATATAGATGTGTATATTATATGATACATCAGCGCGCCATCTGTTATGAGAATTTCAAACTATTATAGACACGTATGATTCTTTTTTAAAATTAAACAAATATTGAAAGAATCATACGTGTCTATATTAGTTTGGAATTCCCATAAATAATATAATATACTAGCGGATGTGCCCGGCTTCGCCCGGGTTTTACCCGAGTAAAGGTTTGTATAACGAACATTTGTTAAAACAATTCTCTATAAACATATAAAAAAAGAAAGATATATTTTGATGATTTGAAACTCGTAAATTTGAATCTCTCGATAAAGTGATCATTTTTTCCCGGTCCCTTGTGCCGTGTCATCCTGAATTTTGTATTTCCTAATTTTCTATATTACAAAATAATCGTTTTATAAAGTGAACACATATTTTCCCGGTCCCTTGAAAAATACTCGATAAGTTGAATAAAATCATGGTCGTGAATCTCTCGATAAGGTGATCATTTTTTCCCGGTCCCTGTGTGCCGTGTTTTTTGTATTTCCTCGATAAAGTGAACATTTTTTACCGTTCCCTGTGAGCCGTGTCATCCTGAATTTTGTCTTTCCTAATTCTAAACATTACAAAATCATCGACACGGGATATCATTTAATGTTGTCTAAAGGGGGTTAAGAGAGCAGTCTCTTTCAAATGAAAAATGCTTTAATTAAGCAGATGTTTAAAGTATAATATATGAGAGAGGCAATCTTACAGGTTGTCGACGCTGTAAAATCCCCAGAGAGAGTGTTTTTGTAGCATCATGCTGTGACTCACACAATGACCCAAGGTCATCAGGAGCAGCAAACTAAGCCTATCTCCGTCTCAATGGTATCGCTGCTTGCGAGTTAAATATACAAATCTGCAAATAACTCTAAGCATATTCAAGATATTCAAGAAATTTTTTTTCGTAAACCTTTCCGGGGATACACCTCATAATATCCCAAAATTTCACGCCGATTGGATGTATGGTTTTTGAATCCATAGAGGACACACACACACACAGACAGACATTCATTTTTATATATATAGATTAAATAAAATAGTCACACACAGGGTCGAAAAAATTAGTGAATCTGTCTCCGAGTCGTTGACCGACTCTCTCTACTTGTACAACCAGTTCTACTGTTAGCTGGGTATTATGGAAACCTGTGTGTGATATAAACGAAATATGCAAATTAGCTTGATAACATGCTTATTTACATAAATGCTTATTTGCATATCCCAGACTTGAAATCTGGCAGTGGCGCCATCCAGACATAACTCTCTCTATGGATCGTCAATGTTTCATCCGAATTGGTCAAATATTGAAGACAAGTATGCGAAGCAAATATTAATTTTTAGTTATATAGACAAACCTATTAGATTCCATCCTCATTTAAATTGAGAAACTCACTAAATACGATGTTTTGGTAGAACATGATTGTTAGTTAGTTTTAAAATAAGTTATTCACTCTCTTTATTCATACACTCGTGAACAAAACTTAAGGAGTTGTACCTTTTAGCATGTATATTGGGATTCAGACAATAACTCTGAAATATACACTCATGGACAAAACTTAAGGAAGTTGTACCTTTTAGCATGTATATTGGGATTCAGACAATAACTCTGAAAGATACACTCATGGACAAAACTTAAGGAAGTTGTACCTTTTAGCATGTATACCGGGATTCAGACAATAACTCTGAAAGATACACTCATGGACAAAACTTAAGGAAGTTGTACCTTTTAGCATGTATATTGGGATTCAGACAATAACTCTGAAAGATACACTCATGGACAAAGCTTAAGGAAGTTGTACCTTTTATCATGTATATCTGATTTCAGACAATAACTCTGAAAGATACACTCATGGACAAAACTCATGGAAGTTGTACCTTTTAGCATTTATATCGGAATTCAGACAATAACTCTGAAATATACACTCATGGACAAAACTCATGGAAGTTGTACCTTTTAGCATTTATATCGGAATTCAGACAATAACTCTGAAATATACACTCATGGACAAAACTCAAGGAAGTTGTACCTTTTAGCATTTATATCGGAATTCAGACAATAACTCTGAAAGATACACTCATGGACAAAACTTAAGGAAGTTGTACCTTTTAGCATGTATATTGGGATTCAGACAATAACTCTGAAAGATACACTCATGGACAAAGCTTAAGGAAGTTGTACCTTTTATCATGTATATCTGATTTCAGACAATAACTCTGAAAGATACACTCATGGACAAAACCCAAGGAAGTTGTACCTTTTAGCATTTATATCGGAATTCAGACAATAACTCTGAAAGATACCCTCATGAACAAAACTCAAGGAAGTTGTACCTTTTAGCATGTATATCGGGATTCAGACAATAACTCTGAAAGATACACTCATGGACAAAACTTATGGAAGTTGTACCTTTCAGCATGTTTGATATATGGGGATTCAGACAATAACTCAGAAATATACACTCATGGACAAAACTTAAGGAAGTTGTACCTTTTAGCATATATATCGGGATTTAGACAATAACTCTGAAAGATAGACTAATGGAAAAAACTTAAGGAAGTTGTACCTTTCAGAATGTATATCGGGATTCAGACAATAACTCTAAAAGTTATTACAGTGACCTTTATTGAAGACACACGAGATAACCAAGTGTGAACCACCTCTGCCTTCTTAAAAATAACAGACAATCAAAGTGCTTACCTTTCCTTAAGTTGTGTCCCTGAGTGTCTATAAACAACCTTCTACTAAAAGAGACAAATTCATCGAATGCGTTTAAAATGTATTTTTGTTTATCATACCAGTATATTACGTACTTCTGGTTATTTATGATTGCACCACAACTCCAGTTTTGGCAAATACAGACCAAAGCCAAAGACCTGTATACCATGGTTTCAGGCTTTTACCTCATCAGTAGAGGGGAAGCTACTTGTTTAAAGGGAGAGGTTTCTTCTTTGGTAGATGGATACTCTCCATCCTCCCGTAATATTGATCCTTATATACAACAAATGTATAAACCTTCAAATTTTCTTCTTATTTCTATTCTATTATTAAAACTGTGAAAATTTCCATAAAAAGATAACCTATATGGACAAATCGTGTTGCTCTGACAGATATTCTTCAAGAAATTTCCTCTACTGGAAGAGACGCGGAATTCCCTATGTACCTCCACGACCATTTTTCGGAAGTTTGCCAGTTCCTTTCCTTGGTGAAAAAATGGTAAGTTCGCTCAGTACAATTGACACATCGTCTTTTTAACAATTGATTCTAAATAGAATAAAAATATTCCAAGTTATAGATTGCAGAATATCTTATACACTCTTTGTTGGGAACTGAACGCAACGACCGTCGCTATCCTGGACTTATCATCATCACACATTCTTTGTTTACCTTCTCGCCAATGTTTACTCTCAGAATGTTGTTCGCTATTAACTCTTTCCTTCTATGAATAAATAATAATGATTATAGATACAAGAAAATAAGACCCAATACAAATAATTTAATAGTGTGTGACGTTTCGGTAACAGCATTGTTATCCCCCCCATTATCAGACAAAATAATAAAATCTATTTTATTATATAATCTATCTATGTGTGTGTTGTGTGTGTTGTGTTGTTATTGTTGTATGTGTTGTGTTGTTATTTTTGTGTGTGTTGTTATTGTTGTGTGTGTTGTTAATGTTGTATGTGTTGTGTTGTTATTGTTGTGTGTTGTGTTGTTATTGTTGTGTGTTGCGTTGTTATTGTTGTGTGTTTTGTGTGTTTTATTGTATGTCTTGTGTTGTTATTGTTGTGTGTTTTGTGTGTTATATTGTGTGTGTTGTGTTGTTGTTGTGCGTATCTATAATCCAAATTGTGTCTTATCATAATAAAGGGGATTATAAAATAGCCATCAACAGCCTTCCTACAAACTGTAAATACCTAAACCTTACAACACACACTTCATCTTCTCAATATTATTTATTATAAAAAATTAAAATGGCATATCTTGACCAGGAGAACATGGCAGAGCGCCTTCTGTAGAGCACATGTGCTCCTTGTCTGGATAAGCCATTTTTATTTTTGATTTCAACACCTGACCTTTTTATCTTTTTTTTTTAAATTTCATTTCTCATTATTTATTATATAAGATATTATATAAATTGAGATAAAAGTAAACACTCTGAATATATTTATATAAAAAGACGTACCTTGATCAGTGAAAAAAACAAAACAATTCTTCGAAATATATTGGCAACATATGGTCACACTTCCCTTGTTCAATAAATTTATAAAGAAAGAGCAATCCCTTGAAATATTTTGATTAAAAAAAAAAATGTTTTTCTTTCACATATTCATATGTACACCTTTTTTATATAAATATTCTAACAAAGTATTTATTTGAAAAAGTAAAAATCAGGTAAAAAGTTTCTTTTTAATTTAAATTTGCAAGCTTTCGAGCAAATATACTGTTCTTCAACGGGCTGATATTCTATGTACAATATCTAAATAATATGTATAGAGAATAATTGAAAAGTTTTGTTATTGGCATGTGTGGGCGTGCATCAGACTGTTACCAGCTAAAGTAATAAATATTATACTGGGATTAAATATATATACATTCCAATAATTATTAATATTTATATTATTTGTCAGGGATATTGATATATTGGGTTGGGAGGTCCTATTGATGCTATTTATTTTTGATGATACCAGTGCTTCCAGGAATATTTATTAATTTTATTATTTTTATTAACAGAATGGCCATTTTTATGTTTATATTTTGCTACTCTGTAAATTTCCCTCGTGGCTTATCTTTTGTTTACCATTCATAGTTTGTCCTTGTCTGAAATAAATTGTTGTCTCATCCTGAAGATTGTTTACCTTAATTTCCCACATGGCAATAAATTCAATGGAGATCTCTTTTTATTCAAGTTATAAATATTTCCTTGAGAAAACAAATCGTGTTGAAACAAAGAGTAAGAAAGGTTGAAGTTTCTCTATCATTCACAGTACTCAATTCTGAATTAGAAATAACAATAGATGATACACGTTCATATGTTGACATGAACGAATATATTTAGAGAGGAAATATCTTTTTTTTTTTGTGATAAAAACGCTTTGTAGAAAGCACACACACAACAACATATGCAATAAAACACACAACAACACATACAACAACACACACAACACATACAACAATACACACAATAAAACACACAACAACAAACAACTCAACACGCACATAACAACAACACAAAAACACACAATAAAACACACGACAGTACACACACACAACAAATTTATTGTTGACTCCACGTTTCAACGCCCTATTTCCACCTTTAAAAAGGAAATCCCAAACCTTTCATCATCAAGGAAGTGTGACATCATCAGTGTGACATTGATGGGACATTACACTCTCTTTCTACAAGGAACTTCTTTGAAAAGGTTTTATTTCAAAGAACTAATTTTTCTTTAAATAATTTCCTTGAACGCATTGAGAATAAATAGTAAATATAGAGAGAAAGAAAGTTTTGGCATATTCTGTGTGTGATGGATATACCCAACTAAATAACTCGATGATACAAACACAATATTTAACGAAAAAATTATTAAGGATGTTCGAATTGTGTTTTTATTTATCGAATTGTTTCACGAATCAATAGCTTATAGCAGGTCACGTCCGCTAGGATTGTATTACAATATTTATGGACAAATTTTTCTAATTAAATACGATACATATATTAAAAATGAAAAAAAAAAGGCATATCCTGACCAGGAGCATATGTGCTTTTTAGATGGCAGAGCGCCATTTAGAGGAACAGAAATCAACTAAACATTGATTTAGCCTGTTCCCTGATATTTGGGCAACCCAATTTTTTCTTTCATTTTTTTCATATATATATATGATAATTTAAACCAATAACCCTATATTATGTAATACGTATAACAAGATTGTCATGTTGTATATAGAACTAATTATAAACTATAACTAATTATACGCATAAATGACATGTCTCCTTGCGTCACCATATGTAATGTACTGAGGATGAATAAATAAAACTATATAATAGATTAAAAGTTGAGTAAAAAGCAAGATTAAGAGTAAATCACAAAGTAACTTCTAAAGATAGATGGAAGCCGACAGACTGGTGCCAGTGTCGATTAGCGGACACGTCCAGAAAGGCAATACTTCCTGGTTCCCTTCCTGGTCCAAAGAGTTGTATAAATAGGACCCCACGTAGCAACAGCCAGTTCAGTTCCAGTGAGTCTTCCGGTCAGCGTCACCCCTTATCGTCTCCAAGGACCAACTCATCGACCATGTAAAACAGTAAGAAATCAACTATCTCCATCTTGCTCTTGGCTCGCTTTTTATCTATTCAAGGAATTTTCCTTCGACAACTGTGTCGCTTCGTTTTGTGTGTGTGGACATTCCCAAGCTTTTTCCACTCTGCCTCGACCACGACTGCCTGTACTTTGTGAGAACTGTTAAAGGTCCTACAAGGTGCAGAGAGGTACTGGAAAACTCTCCACGCCCTGGCTGTCCCTCTCGGTTACTACAGGTTTGACCCTCGGTTGCCACAACTTATAGCGAGAGTCGACGAGGTTCTACAACAGGCTTACCAAACCCCAACACATTATTACAGAGAGTCGACAAGATAACCACAACGAAGAAGGTAAAAAGACTGTCCAGATAGAAAAGAGCCAAGAAGCAAGATGGAGGAGCAAACCAACCCGTCCAACGATACAGCCGAACAAACTATCCCCAAACAAGAGGCGACATTGGAAGAGGAGGGAAACGTCGCCGCCCCAAGATACCTCCGCAGACCCGCTGACACAGATCGCCGATGCCCTGAGTAAGTTACTGGTCGCCCGATCTCCTAGGGAGATAGACGTAAGTCCATACGATGGTACTTTTGAAGCCCAAAGCTTTTTCGACAACTTCGATGCCCAAGCAGACCGAACTGAACTGACCTACACAGATCGCCTACGCAAATTACCCTGCTACCTACAAGGTAAGCCCCTCCAATATTTCCGAAGCCTACGGTTAGATAGGTTATATTATATTGAAGCCCGCCAGAGATTGATAGACTTATTCCCAGCAACGACAGAAGCGTCGTTTGCACGCTTTTTGGCAATCAAATTGACACCCCAAATGTCCCTTGAAAACTACTACCAAAACAAAACGGTTATGGGTATGAAACTCGACCTACCCGCCGACATTTTAATTGAATCTCTGACCGACGGACTACCCGTCGCAGACCAGCGATTAGTCGCAACTGTGCAGCCAAACACCATTAAGGAATGGTTCGACCTAGTGTCAAGAATAACTCAGTGTGCCACCAGTGCAGTGAACCAGCGCCAAGTAGACAAGGCTCCACACCCCACCTACCACAACCCACCACCGCGGTACAACAACCAGCGGCCATCACGTGTAACGTACCCAGTTACACCTCCCCCCTCGCCTTGCAAGTATTGCAATGCCATGCACTGGCACTCCCAGTGTGAACAACGGTTCCCACGGGACCAAACACGCCCAGTCTACAGCGCCCGACCACACACAACCACTGTACCAAAACGTGGTACCCACACCCAGCCCAAGGTCCAACCTCCGAACCATGTTCCCCAAGTCCAAGCTGCAAGCCAAGACGACTCTGCAAGCCCCGCGAGCAGCTCAACGGTAGGAAAACCTGAAACTTATTTTCGTTGAACAATTAATAATATGGACTGAATTGTCACCAAATGTAAACTTGCCCTTTTTAATAGACACGGGAGCATCTATAAACCTACTTAACTTAGATATTTTAAGAACCATAGAAAATAGATTACCATATAAAATTATTATCCATCAGTACAGTTTAACTATAAATGCAATAGCCCACAATGTAAATACCCTTGGATATATTTTTTTAAAACTTAAAATCGGTAACCTCACCCAAAAACTAAAATTTTTTATAGTAGAAGCTTCTCTACCTTTTGGTATTTTATCTATTAATAGCCTTAAAATATTTAAATTAATTATAGATTTTAATAATCTCCAAATTTATCAAAATAATGATGCTCTCCCAACGAATGTCTATAAGTTCACCAAGTGCAAACAGGATTTATGTCCCACTCAACCGAGGGAAACTGATATGTTTACCACTTTCCCCTCGCACCAGTCCTGTTTACACGTGGCGGACTCTACTCCAATTATATGTTCACCCCCTATATCTCCTACCCATGATATTGAGATTTCTATACCTTCTAATGCGGCACCTCAGTTAGAACATTGTCCACACGAACTCCACCGAATTCTATATGAATTCTCGCAAGTGTTATCTACTAATAAATACAATGTGCCCAAATTGAACATACCACCGGTAAAAATCAATACCACCACAGATAAAATAATAGCATTACGCCCATATAGAGTGCCACTACACGACCAACAAGAAATACAAACCCAAATAGAACAAATGCTCCAATATGGAATCATTGCCCCGTCAGTTTCACCTTATGCCAGTCCCATAACGCTTGTTACCAAACGTGACCAAACGAAACGTTTCTGTATTGATTACAGAAAACTTAATGAAATCATCGCTCCAGACGTACATCCTTTACCTTTAATAGAAACCATTCTTGATAAATTGTCAAAAGCCAAATATTACTCTTCTGTAGATATAGCATCCGCATATTGGCAAGTGGAAATAGAACCTAACTCACGTAATCTACTAGCTTTCGTGACGTTAGATAGTCAGTACGAATTTTGTAGACTTCCTTACGGATTTAAAAATTCGCCACAGATATACCATCGTGCCATAAACCAGGTTATGCAAAAATATAAACTAAATTTTGTTACCCATTACTTCGACGATTTCATTATTTTTTCAGACACCTTAGAGGATCATCTACAACACCTACAACAATTTCTAACAGTGTGTCAACACGAAAACATCAAACTTAATTATAATAAATGTTCATTTTTTAAAACAAAAATAGATTTCTTAGGATACACTGTTACCGCAGGTACTTATGCACCGCAGACGCGCAACCTTGATACCATAAATGCCATCAAACCACCTACCAATCAAAAAACACTACAATCATTTTTAGGAGCAGTAAACGTTTATAATAAGTTTATAGCAGATTATGCCCGCTTACGAGCACCTTTAAATAAACTACTTAAAAAAGATGTAAAATGGAATTGGGACCTAGACTGTCAACAAGCTTTCACCACTCTCAAAGAAAGTTTAACCAGTAAACCAGTACTACACTTGTATCAAGTCGGTTTACCATGCCGCCTTTATTGCGACGCATCCACCCAAGGGATTGCCGGCATACTCAAACAGGTACATCCAGACGGACAAATACATCCTGTGCAATATTTTAGCCGCGCCCTTAGAGCACATGAGAGAAACTACACGTTTCGAACTCGAGTGCCTCGCCATCGTCGAAAGTGTAGACAAATTCCGAATATACCTCACCGGTATAAAATTCACCATATACACAGATCACCAAGCTTTACAATGGCTTAAAACTATAAAAAATCCGTCAGGCCGACTATTTAGATGGAGCCTGAGACTATCTACCTATAATTACGAAATACACTACATCAAAGGCAGTCAACAGTATGAGGCAGATTTACTCTCAAGAAACCCCTTTGTAGGATTTATCAGTACTGATATTATAAAACAGCATCAACCAACAGCATCCCCCTTCAACATTGATACAAACGGCTTACATACCATTACCCGAAAAGGTGTAACTAAAATAATAATTCCCGAAACCCTGCAACATACTCTCATGAACAAAGTTCACCAAGAATATAACCACCCAGGCATCTCTCAGATGACCCGCATAATTACTACCCAGAACTACTGGAAAGGTATCTCTAAATCTATAGAAAAATTTGTCAGGTCGTGTCACACCTGCCAAATCATTAAAAGGCCCATAGGTAAACCCTATGGTGCCCTCGGACAAATTCCACCACCTCAACAACCATTCGACTTAATCTCTATAGATACCATAGCTGGATTTTCGAAATATGGACACTCCAAGACCTATCTACACGTAATAGTGGATCATTTAACGCGATATGCTTGGACCTTTCCATCGAAGTCCACCAGTACCCTAACGTACATTCAAACCCTCAAGACTGTACTACAGCAAGGATCTCCAAAACGTCTGTTATCTGACAGAGCGCCCGCTTTTACCTCAGAAAAATTCCGTAAATTTCTAATAATGCATGGTATACAACCTCTACTAACTACCAGCAATAACCCACAAGCAAACGGTTTAATAGAACGCTTAAATGCGACCATTACAGGCAAGCTCAGACTAGCTTATCTAGAAAATCCGAAAGCTTCCTGGACTCAACTAGTTAAACGCGTCACTCAGACGTACAATAACACACCCCATTCTGTCACAAGTTTTCCACCTACCTACTTAATGTTCAATGTTATCCCCCCAGATCTAAGAACTCATCTTAACCCATACCCCGAAATAAATATAGCTCGAGAAATAGCAAGCTCTCGTACTCAAAATAAACATAAAAAAGATAAAGAAACATTTGATAAGCAGCACAGAACACCACATTTCGAAGTGAATGATCTTGTTTTGGTAAAAAATTACAGACATCCCGACACAGGTAAATTAGCACCATATTTTACTGGACCCTACAAAATAATTGAAATAATTTCACCCAATGTCGTTCGAATAGATCGCCCAAATCAGCCTCTCAAATGAGACAGTGACACCATACATGTCAATAAATTAAAATATTACACAGAGGATGTTTTGTACATAACACCTCCACAGCCCCGATTCGTTCAACACCCACAGCGATTGCCTCAAGATGTATATTTCATTGAATTCAATCATTTGACTCCAGATATCTTCGAGACGCAACTATTCCGAATTATACCGCCTACAAGCTCACAGCCTTTTTTACATTTAAATCCCAGTATTTTCAATTAGGGGCCAGAAACCAAGTACCACTGTGCTGAGAGATTTTCTTCCAGCCAGCAGAATGACTCATCGCACCGCCAGCAAAAACAAACAACCCAGCTGATATGGACACCAGTTGCAGCGGCGTCAGGTTAACATGACACCTCCAATTTCAGTAGGCCGTACCTTGGCACAGCAGAATGCTAGATTTTCGTGTCCAAATAACCTACCAGATTAAAACGGATAGGAAAGTTATATAAAATTCCTTTTATAGCAAATCTTATTTTTATAAGGTTATCGATCCTTTAAATGACACCATATGAGACGCCATATTATAACATCGTAAAAAGACAATTAAATCCCCAAAATGGCGCCCATCGCCACGACAATGTTCCAATCTTCAACACTCTTCACTGTCAATCATTCAATTATATGGCTTTTGGGTACGCTTTTAATACGAACAAACACAACATTACCTGCTCATTCGTTAGGAATAAAAAAGGATTTAAACTCTCATTTCTCCATATGTAACGCAATGTTACATGGAGAAAAGATCTGTTAAGTTAATATTTAAAAAAAAATATTCCCCAAACGTAACAAGCCGGCGTTTGGGTAGGCTCACCTAAAAATTTTGCAGACCAACAGCATAAAACGCTCTGCAATCTTTTTAGCGCCTAAGACATGCACTACACACTTCATGTATCCAAAGTCCCATCTTCCACTACACTACATCATTTTAGGGATCAAGATCGCTCCCCGTCTGGTCTCACATAATATAATCGGGAAGATCTGGCAAAGACCAACTTCTCAGACCGGACCAAAGCGACATAGGACCACATTGCCTCCCCGTAGGTCAAACTAAAGACACCAATAATCTTGGACCTACAACTAGACATTGTGTAAATATGTTCCTTTTTTTTGTCAGGAACGAATATTTTTGTTTTCTTTTAACTTTTCTTCAAAAGAGACAATTTTGTTCCATTTTTCACTACTTAACATTTATCTAATCATTAATAACCTTTAATTATATTATAACTTTGTATAAAATCTTGAATAATTATTTTTATTTTTTTTACTTTTCAATTATATAATCAAATTTTTATTCCATCATTATTTTAACAACTTTATTTTAACAATTTTATTTTTCATGATATTATTTTAGTATGACAAAACATTTAATTCTTTCAATAATCATTTTTAATTCATTATTATATCTTTTATATTTTACTAATTCATTATTATATCTTTCATATAGTACATGTTTGATCTTATCCACTTATACTTTTTTTTATCCGCAATCATATTTTTTATCTTTTTATTCACTATATTTTTATTTAAATAACTTTATTATATGACAATGTTTATTTATCAGCAACTATCGGGCATACAACAATCGTTTTCAACAATCAAATTCTTACTAATCACTTCCCTATACTTTTTTCACTACCTATTTCAGCCATTGCTTCAAACCATCATAGAAACGACAGTACTGCTTGACATTTTTTCTTTTTGATTTCTTAATTCAACAAACTCTTTGAACACAGTTCCCCAGAAGTACAAGTCTCGACTTTTGGTCTGAACACGTTTCAAAAGTTTATTTCAATCATCCGCAGAGCACATCACCAACGCATGCACAAAGCGTTCACTTTTTCCAACTTTCAATTTTTTGCAACTCTTGCGGACCACAATCAACCTTTGATTTCAAGTCAAGTCAGACCACCTACTGTCGCTACAACAATTCTACTTATCGCATGGCTCTACCACCCCTTTCTCAATCATATTAATTCTTTTCTTCAACAAACTTTTCAACCCAATAACCCTACAATTGTGACAAAGCACTGTAACCTTATACAGGATCGCAGGTGAAACATTGCCTAGGAAGACGCACAAGTCTATATCCTCGCTTTGCACCTGGATCTCAGTATTTGATTGTCTGTGCAACAATTACAATTGCATATTCTTCAACCCCTAACCCTTTCCAACGCCCGCCAACAATCTTTTAGAACATCATTTTTTATCATCATTATTTTTTAGCAAACAAAGGTTTTATCTACAGTTCTCTTTTATAATGAATATCATAACTTTTAAATTAAACATAAGTTTTATTTTTATAATTTTCAGATATAGCCAAATAAACATCTTGTTATAGCCCTTTACCCTCACAGTTTTAATTAATTAAAATAAATTTTAATTACTTACCTGTGTTAGAGAGGCTTTACCCGCTTAAACTCGGATAAACCCTTTCACTCCCGGGGCCCATCTATGATAATTTAAACCAATAACCCTATATTATGTAATACGTATAACAAGATTGTCATGTTGTATATAGAACTAATTATAAACTATAACTAATTATACGCATAAATGACATGTCTCCTTGCGTCACCATATGTAATGTACTGAGGATGAATAAATAAAACTATATAATAGATTAAAAGTTGAGTTAAAAGCAAGATTAAGAGTAAATCACAAAGTAACTTCTAAAGATAGATGGAAGCCGACAGACTGGTGCCAGTGTCGATTAGCGGACACGTCCAGAAAGGCAATACTTCCTGGTTCCCTTCCTGGTCCAAAGAGTTGTATAAATAGGACCCCACGTAGCAACAGCCAGTTCAGTTCCAGTGAGTCTTCCGGTCAGCGTCACCCCTTATCGTCTCCAAGGACCAACTCATCGACCATGTAAAACAGTAAGAAATCAACTATCTCCATCTTGCTCTTGGCTCGCTTTTTATCTATTCAAGGAATTTTCCTTCGACAACTGTGTCGCTTCGTTTTGTGTGTGTGGACATTCCCAAGCTTTTTCCACTCTGCCTCGACCACGACTGCCTGTACTTTGTGAGAACTGTTAAAGGTCCTACAAGGTGCAGAGAGGTACTGGAAAACTCTCCACGCCCTGGCTGTCCCTCTCGGTTACTACAGGTTTGACCCTCGGTTGCCACAACTTATAGCGAGAGTCGACGAGGTTCTACAACAGGCTTACCAAACCCCAACACATTATTACATATATATATATATATAAGTGGAGTAGAACCTCCCTTTAGCGGACAACCCGCTAGAGAACACCTCTCCATACAGGACAGTTTTCATTTGTAAAATTACCATTTTTACAATAGGGAGAGGTGCTCCCTACCTTTGGTACAAGAATATCAGAAATCTCATTTTGTGATGTAATCTGTATTTAATTCTGCGCAGACGATATATGAGAAAGACATCCAGGACATGAAAAAATACGGAAAATTCTATGGGTAAGTCGCGCATACATTATACTCATGTTTTATTTCAATTTTACATATTCTTTAGTTTTTACATAGTTTTTATATTTTGATACATTAGGGCGCCATCTGTTATCAAAATTCGAAACTATTATAGACACGTATGATTCTTTGGGAGCCAGGCCCTCCCATTAATTTCACCATTGCAGTAATGACAGTAGAAATTGTTTTGTTTTTAAAAAGAATCATACGTGTCTATAATAGTTTCGAATTTTTATATTTATTTTTATTTATACAAGAAGACATAACTGAATCTGTTAAAGAAAAAAACAATTCTTTTATCAAAATATTTCGAAGGATTGCGCCCTCTTTATCAATTTATTGCACAATGTTGTGCAAAGGAAACAATCCCTGGAAATGTTTTGAGAAAAAAAAAAGTTTTTTTTTTCCTTAAAAGATCCGGGTACGCTCTTTTTATATTAAACATATTGAATGAATGGCCATTTGATTCAAACTTTCCTTTCTATTGTAAATATATCTGTGTTAGGATATGTTACAGTTGTAGGTTTTAAAATTACAAAATATTTTCTCACAATGAGTTTATTCTTATTACAAAACTAGCCGAATGACCCGGGCAACGCCCGGGGTTTACCCGATTAAATGCTTCATTCAAATACTATTCGTTACAATTATAAATTGGCGCCGTGGGTGTCATTCTTGTATAATATATAAATGAGTTTTAAAAATTGTAAAAAAAAAAAAATGGTTCGGCCGGGAATAGAACCCGGGGCGCCCGCGTGGCAGGCGAGCATTCTACCATTGAACCAAAAGCAAACGGTGACAGAATTAATAACGCATGACTCTGATAACTGTATATAGAATGCTAGCTTTCAAGTGATAATCGCTCTTCAATGGGCTTAATAAAACAATATCGACTATATCTTAAGATAAATATTTACATAAAAAACAAACAACTATATATATGTATCATATCATATAAAAGCTTATGTCCATAGTTTGGTTGAATACTGTAGTGTTTTATACCTGTTGTTTTTTTTTTTCGTAAATAATTCTTGTAGAATATAGTCGATATTGTTTTATTAAGCCCGTTGAAGAGCGATTATCACTTGAAAACTAGCGTTTTCTAATAAAAAATAAACTCATTGTGAGAACATATTTTGTAATTTTTAAACTTTTTTCACAATTTTATCATGAACAGTTGTAGGTTGTTTTAAGGATTGATTGTAGAGGTTGTTCACGCAAGAAATAATTATAGGATTTTATATTAATTCAACATCCTTGGAGCAGTGGCCACCCAGACCTTTCGGTCCATAAACCGGCATGCGATAGCATACCCATTAATTCAACACACAAAACTCCATATTACCGCTAGGAAGAATTGCGTCACAATTTACAATTGTTAAACACAAACATTTATTATGATACATTAGCGCGCCATCTGTTATCAAAATTCGAAATAATTATTAGACGCGTATGATTCTTTTTTAAAAATAAACCATTTTTACTGTCCTTACTGCAATGGAAAAATTAATGGGAGGACCTGGCTCATCAGTGGTGAACCCTGGGAAACTGGCGAAAGCTCTGGGAGGGTTCACCACTAATGAGCCAGGCCCTCTCCCATTAATTTTTCCATTCAAAAATTCATCACTCTTCATAATTAACCCTTTCGTACCTCATCCAAAAAGGTTAGAAATAGTTAATATTTCACCTTGAAATATATTTTGATTTTCCATTGAAAAGAAACTTATGCGGTGTAACTTCAAGTGTTGTTTTACAATCATAAGCCGCAGTGTATTATATTGTATTAGAGTAGACATTGTTTATTTTTTTAAAGGAGAATTATACGCGTCTATAATAGTTTCGAATTTTGACAAACAGTTATATAGATACAAGAAACAAAAGAGTTAGATTAGGAACCCGATCCTTTTCTGGTTAGACAGATAGTCATATTCATACATTTACAAATTTGTGTCGAAACCAAAAAGTAATTATGGTATAGGAAGTAGTTTCATATAAATTAAAAAAAAAATCTTATTGAATCATAAAATACACACAGATAAAAGTTAAGTTTATAAAAACTATAAATATATCTTTTCCTCATATTGAGTTTATTTTATTATAAAAATCTAACTTTCAAGTGATAATCGCTCTTCAACGGGCTTAATTGACAACATGGAATGTTTCTTACAAGAAATGTTTACAATATATCGGTATATATTTGTAAATATATAAGAAACAGTCCGTATTTTAATTAAGCCAGTTAACTCCGCCTTTGCCGGTCCCAAGCCCGGATGAAAAAGGAGGAGGGGGAGCAGTAACTTGGACAGAACTTAAGGAAGTTGTACCTTTTACCATGTATATCGGGATTCAGACAATAACTCTGAAAGATACACTCATGGACAAAACTTAAGGAAGTTGTACCTTTTACCATGTATATCGGAATTCAGACAATAACTCTGAAAGATACACTCATGTACAAAACTTAAGGAAGTAGTACCTTTTAGCATGTATATCAGGATTCAGACAATAACTCTGAAAGATACACTCATGGACAAAACTTAAGGAAGTTGTACCTTTTACCATGTATATCGGGATTCAGACAATAACTCTGAAAGATACACTCATGTACAAAACTTAAGGAAGTAGTACCTTTTAGCATGTATATCAGGATTCAGACAATAACTCTGAAAGATACACTCATGGACAAAACTTAAGGATGTTATACCTTTTAGCATGTATATCGGGATTCAGACAATAACTCTGAAAGATACACTCATGGACAAAACTTAAGGAAGTTGTACTTTTTACCATGTATATCGGGATTCAGACAATAACTCTGAAAGATACACTCATGGACAAAACTTAAGGAAGTTGTACCTTTTAGCATGTATATCGGGATTCAGACAATAACTCTGAAAAATACACTCATGGACAAAACTTAAGGATGTTATACCTTTTACCATGTATATCAGGATTCAGACAATAACTCTGAAAGATACCCTCATGGACAAAACTTAAAGAAGTTGTACCTTTTAGCATGTATATCGGGATTCAGACAATAACTCTGAAAGATACACTCATGGACAAAACTTAAGGAAGTTGTACCTTTTACCATGTATATCGGGATTCAGACAATAACTCTGAAAGATACACTCATGGACAGAACTTGAGGAAGTTGTACCTTTTACCATGTATATCGGGATTCAGACAATAACTCTGAAAGATACACTCATGGACAAAACTTAAGGATGTTATACCTTTTACCATGTATATCAGGATTCAGACAATAACTCTGAAAGATACCCTCATGGACAAAACTTAAAGAAGTTGTACCTTTCAGCATGTATATCAGGATTCAGACAATAACTCTGAAAGATACACTCATGGACAAAACTTAAGGATGTTATACCATTTAGCATGTATATCAGGATTCAGACAATAACTCTGAAAGATACACTCATGGACAAAACTTAAGGATGTTATACCTTTTAGCATGTATATCAGGATTCAGACAATAACTCTGAAAGATACACTCATGGACAGAACTTGAGGAAGTTGTACCTTTTACCATGTATATCGGGATTCAGACAATAACTCTGAAAGATACACTCATGGACATAACTTAAGGAAGTTATACCTTTTAGCATGTATATCGGGATTCAGACAATAACTCTGAAAGATACACTCATGGACAAAACTTAAGGAAGTTATACCTTTTAGCATGTATATCGGGATTCAGACAATAACTCTGAAAGATATTACAGTGACCTTTATTGAAGACACACGAGATAACCAAGTATAAACAAAAATTGCCTTTGTCTCCTTCAAAAAAAAAAAAAAAAGTCAGGCGATATCAAAGACTTTCCACTTCCTTAAGTTTTATCCATGACTTTAAAACTATGTTCTCATGATTAGTTCTTACGTGAGTTGTGGAATAACATATAGGTGTTATTAATTTAAGAAATTTTATTATTAAATTAAATTTAATTGCCATCTATCGTTAAAATTTTACACAAATAAATTTACTGGCAATGCGTTTCTTTTAAATATCATCAAATATTATCTCTACAGACCTTACTGCAATGATATGAGTTATTGAATGAGAGGGTTCACTACTGATGAGCCAAGCCCTCTCATTCAATAACTCATATCATTGCAATAAGGTCTGTAGAGATATTATTTGATGATATTTAAAAGAAACGCATTTCCAGTAAATTTATTTGTGTAAAATTTTAAGGAATTTTGTAGATCAAATTTATATTTATGAAAATCAGCAAACCCTCCAGGGCTAGGTTTGTTTAACTATGCTAAGATACCTGGCCTTGGGTTGCTTATTGATTTTAATAAATTATAAAGACATGTAATATAAATTGGTATCCAGAGGGTACGAGGGACCCAAGCCCACGCTGGTGATCGCCGTGCCTGAGATGATCAAAGACATCGTCATCAAAGACTTCAACGTCTTCCCTAACAGACGGGTGAGTCGTCTGCAACACTAGTACCCAGCCATTATGTAAATAGCAGCAGATATATAGACGTTCCTGAATATCTGTGAATGAAAATAATTTCTTACTTTTCAAAATATTTCAAGATATTGTTTTTTTTTCCGCCATATCAATTTATTGATGTGTGGTGATTGATAGCAATTATATCATTTTAAATTAATGAGATGTTAGAAAGAGAAAGATTTTCACAAAAATATATATTTTGGAAAATAAATTATTCTCTCGCACATATCCAGGTACGTTCTTTTTAAATATACGATTAGACACAATTTGACAATTTGAAACTTCTTTATTGATTCCTAGTCAACAGTTAAAACAGCAATATTCACATCTTAATTCATCGATGGAGGTTCCGCCATCTTGAGAGGTTCTCCTCCAGACAAGGACTTCTTGTATCCTCCCCAGTTCCACGCCGAGGAAATAATTATAGATGCAGGTTTTATCAGACGCCAGAAATGACATCATCATCCAGACCACGTCCGTAAATTCAGCCCTGTAGGTCAGGGGCCCGCTATGTGATATTGTGAAGGATCGATGTAGTGTTATTGCAGTTGTAAACTGACATTGGTGAAGAAGGGCGCCTCAAAAGGTATTCCTCGGAGAAAGGGAAGTACGTCTGGATCCTGGTAGGGACACCCAAGGCTCCTCCCGAGGTATGGGGCTGAGTAGACCAGCCCAGCTAAATCCCAGAAGGTCTGTTGACCCCAGCATAGAATTCCCATGAACACCCTTGCATGAATATACTTACACAACGTTTGATCGCGAATAAAATTATTCTATTAGTGAAGAACAATAGATGACAGAACCTCTACTTTATATTTAGATTAAATATAAAAGCTTTCGAACCTGTTATTCTTCAATGTCGCTCCTGCCGTCAAAATAAACATCAAAAACTAGGCGCCGTCTCTGTAAACTAGCAGACTCGGGTCGATGAGGAAACCACAACACTATCTTTGTCAAACTGACTCCAATATGACGGCGACATCTGTGTCACAGACCCTGGACATCCCCGACAAAATTGTCTCTAAGATGCTCTCCATCCTCGAGGGCAATCAATGGAGGAGAGTCCGCAACAAGATGTCGCCGACCTTTTCTTCTGGGAAGATGAGGAAGGTAAATATGTAATTTCTTTATATTTGCATATATCACTCTGTTCAGTGAAATATACGTCTGCTCATATATAACCTGTAGAACTCATGCGAACTTCTGATGTCTCTATTAAAGAACAAAATATAAGTGTGCGAAATTATTCTTTTGTTTTAAGTTACTTCATATATATACACTCATGGACAAAACTTAAGGAACTGGAAAGTCGCTAGTCGTTTGTTTTTCTAAAGAGACAGAAGCTGTTCACACTTAGTTATCTCGTGTGTCTTCAATAAAGGTCGCATTAATATCTTTCAGAGTTATTGTCTGAATCCCGATATACATGCTGAAAGGTTCCTTAAGTTTTGCCAATGAGTGTATTTTTTTAAACTTATAACATTTTGAATAAAATGTTATATGCAGAAATATTTTGAAAACTGATTTGAAAAATGAACTGTAGAAACAAGGAGCATTTTGTACAGTGTTTTTCAATATTATTTAGATAGCATCCTTTAGATGTATATATAAGAAACACAACATGTGCAAAATCGTTTATATAAAATTATACATGATAAAAACCTTTTACTTATCTCTATTTTCAACCGATTTATCCTCAACCAATATTGTAATATATGTAAATATGTAACAAGAATGTACTAACTGAGAATGACCAGATGACAGCTCTCATCAAGGAATGCGCTGAGACAACCTGCAAGAACCTGACCGAGATTGCGGAGACCAAGAAACCTTACAATGTCAAAAGGTATGCAAATCACACTCATAGACATAACCTAAGGAAGTGGAAAGTTTCTGAGAATCATCTGTGGATCATCTATCGGCCATTTCGGATGGAGAAATGAGAAGGAAGGAAGAAAACGAAAGAATATTTGTTAATCTCATAGAATATGATCAGGATTTAGAAGTTGTGTTGTTGTTGTCGTGTCTAATGAACAGATGTCACCATGCATCTCTATCACAGCAGTTGCAATGTTCTCTATCTTGGGTGTGTATACTGTATTGTTGTTGTTGTGTCCAATGAAGAGCCTCAGATGTCTCCATACATCTCTATCACAGCAGTCGCAGTGTCCACTATCTTGGGTGTGTATACTGTATTGTTGTTGTTGTTGTCGTGTCCAATGAAGAGCCTCAGATGTCTCCATACATCTCTATCACAGCAGTTGCAATGTTCTCTATCTTGGGTGTGTATACTGTATTGTTGTTGTTGTGTCCAATGAAGAGCCTCAGATGTCTCCATACATCTCTATCACAGCAGTCGCAGTGTCCACTATCTTGGGTGTGTATACTGTATTGTTGTTGTTGTTGTCGTGTTCAATGAAGAGCCTCAGATGTCTCCATACATCTCTATCACAGCAGTAGCAATGTCCTCTATCTTGGGTGTGTATACTGTATTGTTTTTGTCGTTGTCGTGTCCAATGAAGAGCCTCAGATGTCTCCATACATCTCTATCACAGCAGTAGCAATGTCCTCTATCTTGGGTGTGTATACTGTATTGTTGTTGTCGTTGTCGTGTCCAATGAAGAGCCTCAGATGTCTCCATACATCTCTATCACAGCAGTAGCAATGTCCTCTATCTTGGGTGTGTATACTGTATTGTTGTTGTTGTTGTCGTGTCCAATGAAGAGCCTCAGATGTCTCCATACATCTCTATCACAGCAGTCGCTATGTTCTCTATCTTAGGTGTGTAAAGCTGCTGCTTTTTGCTTTTCATTAGAAAATGGGTACGGTTGCCATGTTAGTCACCTTGGACTAGAATTTGTTCGAATATTCCAAGAATTCAGGGGGGACTGGTGTGGTTGGACTTCTCCCCCCCTAAAAGAAGATGTGTCAAGAAGTGAAAAGAATTTAGAACAGGATGGAAGGGTGTTCCATTCTATGGCCGACCTTTCTATCCTCAATGGCTGTACAGCATGATGATAATCTAAATATGTTGTTTCTTGAAGATGAGCTTGTCTGGCTCTTAGTTCATAGAATTAAGATACACTTGGGCAAGAAAAGGTCATTTATTCTTGACGCCGACAAAATTTCACCTTTTCTGGCCGAAGTATCCCTTATATTCAAGAACTATATATGTTGTTGTTATCAGCGTCCTTCAAGTCGTGTTTGACGTCTGGTGAGCATATGGACAAATATCCTCCAATTTAATCTGTTATTTGGTCCATATAGACATCTCAACAATGGTTGATACAGAAGTGGCTTGCTAGTGCCTTCTTCTGTCTATGCCGATGGCCAAATATATTTGGCTTTTCCGACTTTAGAGGTGATTTCTTCCCCTCAAGGACAAGAGAACGTCAATATATACTCGTCAGTATATACTAGGCGTATGTAGAACATCTTTGTTCAGTGCCATCTTAGAGGTTAGCCACCATTGAAGGCCATTTTGTACTCTTTATTCGAAAATATTTTTACATGTTTATTTTCTTGAAAAGTTCAAAATAATTTGTTGAAAATGAATGTCTTCTTGTCCAGGATCTTCGGGGCCTTCACAATGGACGTGATCGCCACGACGGCCTTCGGCACCAAGCTGGACTCCCACCACGACCCCGACAACCCCTTCGTGAAGAACGCTCAGAGAATCTTCAACCAGGAATTCCGATGGATTTTTCTACTCATCTGTAAGTTTTTTTGAATATCAACTTCCATGTCACACTATTTATATAAAATTCTATACACGTATATCGTAATTTAAACAATGTCATATGTAAGTAATAAAGTATGACGTCTTTTCTAGTCGTCTCAAAGTGACACCAGCTTGCCACCGGACCCCAGGGGAGGGGAGAATGACCCACATAACACTGACCAATGAGCATCAACACCCGGGGAATCCAGAGAGGGACAAAAAGGGGCGTTTTGTCCGGATGTTGATAGTTAGTTAGGTTACAGTGGATATTTCGGATAGGCCCGCTCCGTACTAGGTTCGTTGTCATCTCACGGCGGCCCTCGTGGCCGCCGTTTTGGTTCCTCCCTGCTTCCGCGGCTTCATGCAGGACGCCGAGCTTTCCTCTGCTAATCCTCAACTTTCCCCTGGTCCTGGTGCCACGTGAGACGTACTAGGATAGCGTCTTTTGATCTAAAACTTTGTCCTAACTGTCCCGTGCGGACTTCCCACTCTGAACGCCTTGCCACTCAACCCTGACTGCTTCCAACTCACTTGTTGTCTTACCCGGGTTTACGACACGTATTATATTCAAATATGAGAGTTCCCCTCTATTTCCATATAAAGCGATGAAACGTAAATATTTAAATGAGTACAAAATTATTTGTCAGCATATAGTTGGAACAAAGTTTTCAAATATTTATACGGTTATATAAAGTTAACAATAGTAGAATTCATAAAAAGCCAAGCAGAAACAGTAACGAAGCAAATATTATTAAAACACTGATATTTATTGTACTAGTTTAATGAAATATTAGGACATGTTTGAATTTCAAAAAACATATAGTTTTCTTTCTTATTAATAAATATTGCATCATGATATTATAGCTTAAAATCTATAACCATAATTATACATTCATGGACAAAACTTAAGGAAGTGGAAGTCGTTGAGGTCGCCATATTATCTGTTCTTTTTTTTTTTTGGAGACAGATTCAATTTTTGGTTCATATTTGGTTATCTCGTATGTCTTCAATAAAGGTCACTGTAATATATATATCTTTCAGAGTTATTGTCTGAATCCCATCATACATGTTAAAAGTACAACTTCCTCAAGTTTTGTCAATTAGTGTATCTTTTAGAGTTATTGTCTGAATCCAGATATACATGATAAAAGGTACAACTTCCCCAAGTTCTGTCCGTGAATGTATCTTTCAGAGTTATTGTCTTAATCCCGATATACATGCTAAAAGTTACAACTTCCTTAAGTTTTGTCCATGAGTGTATCTTTCAGAGTTATTGTCAGAAACCCGATATACATGGTAAAAGGTACAACTTCCTTAAGTTTTGTCCATGAGTGTATCTTTCAGAGTTATTGTCTGAATCCCGATATACATGGTAAAAGGTACAACTTCCTTAAGTTTTGTCCATGAGTGTATCTTTCAGAGTTATTGTCTGAATCCCGATATACATGGTAAAAGGTACAACTTCCTTAAGTTTTGTCCATGAGTGTATCTTTCAGAGTTATTGTCAGAAACCCGATATACATGGTAAAAGGTACAACTTCCTTAAGTTTTGTCCATGAGTGTATCTTTCAGAGTTATTGTCTTAATCCCGATATACATGCTAAAAGGTACAACTTCCTCAAGTTCTGTCCATGAGTGTAGTCCCCCATACCCACTCCTATATATATCCCCCAATTTTCTAACGTGTTGACATCTCGACAGTCCTCTTCCCCAGCCTCCGCAAGATCTACAGCAAGGTCTCTCCAGACTACCTTGCTTTCTTCAAGGACATCACAGAAAAACTTATTAAAGAACGCAAAGAGAACCCTGTAAGTTGATACCATTGGCTCTTTTTCAATCAATTTATAGTATTACGATGTACTAGCGCGCCATCTGTTATGAAAATTAGAAACTATTTCAGACGCGTAAGATTTTTTTTGAAATTAAACAATTTATACTGCCCTTACTGCAATGGAAAAATTGTTTAATTTCAAAAATAATATTACGCGTCTAAAATAGTTGCTAATTTATAGTATAAATGAAAATAATATTTAATACCCTTTAGTAAGGCTTCGATATATGTGAAAAAAATACAAGTGATTATATTAGAAAGAAATAAGTACATAGTATAATATTTTTGTTGAATTTATTTTTTTCCAATGTTTTTTTATAAATTTTTATATTTATCATAAGGTATAACATTGTTAAAATAAATTAAGACGAATTTTATCGAAAGATGGCAATTTAATTCATAAATCTAGTTTTTATAATTTATTATTAAATAGATTAATAGAGATATATATGGTAATTTAAACCAACAACCCCTTATTGTATATAACTTATAACAAGATTTTCATGTTGTATAATAGAAACACATCTGTAAATTATTATACGCATGGTTGACATGTGTCATTACATTATCATATGTAATGTACTTTGTACAAACTGAGAATAAATAAACTCTGTAATAGATTAAGAGTTGAGCTGAAGCAAGAGATAGAAATCAAAAACGTCTAAAATCGAGATAGATTTAGAATTCCCACAACAACATCTAAAGATAGATTGTAAACTGTCAGGACGGCGCCAGTAGAATTTCACCAGACGATCCACACCCCTGTCGCATAAGGCCCCCGTCTTAACCTATAAATACAGACTTCACCATCTGCGTAAGCCCTCGTCGGTTGTACCCCAGGTCCACCTCATCGACCATGTAGACCAGTAAGAACTCTTCTATCTCCATATTTCGCTCCTAGCTCTACTTTTATATGTTCACGGAACTTTCTTAGGGCAACTGTGTCTTCGTTTTTTTGTATGGACATTCCCAAGCTTTCCACTCTGCCTCGACCACGACTGCCTGTACTTTGTGAGAACTTTTAAAGGTCTTACAAGGTGCAGAGAGGTACTGGAAAACTCCCCATCCTGACTGTTCCTCTCGGTCAACACAGTATAGCAAGAGTTGAAAGGGACTCACACCATAGTTTAAGTTGACTGGATACCTCATCACATATTTAGTCGACAGGATTCTACAAAGTCAACAGGACTTCATCACATATCTTATTAAATCGCTCTTGTATACATACGGGTGTATAATGCTAAGATATTATTATAATTTTATATCCAAAAGCGATTTTAATCTTCATTATATATTTTTTCTCAATTCCAAAATGTGTGTGTGTGTCTAATAAACCGTGCTTCTTGTATCACAATCAGGTTTGTCCAGGATGTCAAGCGCTATGACTTCCTTCAGATGCTACTGGATGAGTTAAACGAGGAAGAAATGAACGATCCCACTGACCCAAGTTTCAAAGGTATTTCTCAATTAACCACATCAAACGATTTGTTAATGTAGAAACAGAAATATATTTGACGTGTATTTCAACATGGTTCTTGCTCTTTGATGGCAACAATCGGCCAAAAACATATTACAAACATACAGCTAAAATATAGAAAAATCGTGGATGTTAACAAGATGTAGACAAGAAATATTAAGTGGAAATAAGTAAGAAGCATAGAATAATTAGTCTAGTAATGTAAGGAATTTGAACAAGAAATATTCAAGAAATACATAGAGCATTCGGAAGGTTTTGTAATATGATTTTATTATTTACCATTTTCCAAAATATTTTCCACCACAAACAATTCACTTCTCCATCCTTCGAAACCAGTCATAAAACCAATTCTTTCACGTTTCCTCAGGAAGCTGGGTGCACTCGTCATTCAATCTCCTCGAAAGGTCATCGCAGAAAATGCGTTTACCTTTTAGTCTGTTCTTCACGTGAGGCAAGAGGGCAAAGTCGCAAGGTGCAAGGTCTGGACTGTAAGGAGGATGCTCCAACAATTCTAGTCCAGAACGTACCATAATCGGTTCATTCCTTCGAACGGTGAGCTGGAGCATTGTCATGGTGGAAAAGCCATGTGTTATAACTTTAGATTGGACGTTAATTTTGATAGCTTGAACAACTCAGGTGTACAGACTTCGGTATGAGTAGCCCACTATCCAACGGTGTCCCTAACTGCTATCTAGCGAAACCACAGACAAGGGAGCTTGAACAAATATAGGAAGGCATTTTAACAGATAGACTGTGTTCCCAGGGTTAACAAAGGACGAGATTGCTGCCCAATCCATCCTGTTCTTCATCGCGGGCTACGAGACCACAGCGTCTACACTGTCCCACTGTGTCTACATGTTGGCACTGAACCCGGAGTGTCAGGACAGACTGGCTGCTGAGGTGGACAATGCTCTCTCTGCAGAGGTCAGATTTGGTGACAAGATAACTATGTGACACCACAAGCAATCTCTCTCTTTAACTTAAATGTTGCTCAGTTCTAACGCTGTGATATTCCCTATGAAACCACTTCTCAATTCAATGGCGATAAAATATGGGATGGTGCAGTGTGTTCTATGCCAGGGCATGGCAGGAGTAATGTGAACTAAAGGAATTGCTATGGATGAATGATATCGCATAACCTAACGTTGTTTCTTTTTTAAAATATGGTTTCATATTTAATGTCATATCGGCAATCACCCAGTAGAACAGCAAATTAAATCGAAAGCTTGTATATCTACAAAATACAAAGATACGCTTCAACCAGCAACTAATCGTTCTTATCATGAAAATATATGTTACAATTGAGATCACTCCGCCTAACAACCAACCCCGTGTTGTTCAGGACGTCACACTGGACTACGACACCGTCAAGACATTGCCTTATTTGGATGCTGTTATCTCGGAGACTCTGAGGCTCTTACCCCCTGGCACAAGGTTGGTGGATTTCCTGATGAACTAGTCCATTTAGGCTCTTGAGCAGATTTGTCTGATTGTCTGTCATCCGCTATTCACTTTGTTATCTCTCCTGCACAGTTTAAATATATACTCTAATATAATAATTCTACTATTCAATTTATATATACAACAACACACAACAAAAGCTTTATTAAGACCTTTTAGTCTTATACAGATTCTCCAAGCAGAAATAGAGGATACATGCAGGAAAAAACAGTGATAGAACTTAATGGTATCATGATATTCATATACAGGGAAAATTATATAAAGACAATCAAGCTAATTAATATGGGCAAATTGGAGGCAAAGGAAGTTATTATACATGGATTTACCAGGGATTCTCGTGTGGAGTTACAATCTATATATAAACTATAGCATTATCTCAAAGTACTATCGACTTATATTTTACACTCTATCATCTTCACTGTAATATACGAGATATTTGTACTCATAGAATTTTGAATACACATAAAAAAATTTACGCTACCATTATCCGCTTCATACATCATTGAAAATTTCAATTGCTTTCTAAAGGTATTACTGATTTGATAGGCCAGCACAAGCGGCTCTCTGGATGTGAAGCTGCGTGTAGTATTCGCATAAATGTATGTTTATTTATTGAAGAGATATAAGATTGGACAGAGAGATTTCGAAAAACCTTCCTCAACAGGCAGTGATACAAGCTTGTATTACACCCTGGCACAAGGTTGGTGGATTTCCTGACGAACTAGTCCATTTAGGCTCTTGAGCAGATTTGTCTAATTGCCTGTCATCCGCTATTCACTTTGTTATCTCTCCGATTGTCCGAAAGCTCTCGCCAATCTCATTGATAAGGAAACTTCTCGTCGTTTTATTTTATCTCTTTATATAAATGATACCCGGCTTATTATTGTAGGAAGTGCCAATATCTAACTAGGTAACCGCATCTATATACAGTATTGGTGGAGAGATATAACAACAAAGGTAGACAGTACCAATATGTAACTAGGTAACACAGCTATATACAGTCTTGGTGGAGAGATATAACAACAAAGGTAGACAGTACCAATATGTAACTAGGTAACACAGCCATATACAGTCTTGGTGGAGAGATATAACAACAAAGGTAGACAGTACCAATATGTAACTAGGTAACCACAGCTATATACAGTCTTTTGATGGAGAGATATAACAACAAAGGTAGACAGTACCAATATGTAACTAGGTAACCACAGTTACATACAGTCTTGGTGGAGAGATATAACAACAAAGGTAGACAGTACCAATATGTAACTAGGTAACCACAGTTATATACAGTCTTTAGGTGGAGAGATATAACAACAAAGGTAGACAGTACCAATATGTAACTAGGTAACCACAGTTACATACAGTCTTGGTGGAGAGATATAACAACAAAGGTAGACAGTACCAATATGTAACTAGGTAACCACAGTTATATACAGTCTTTAGGTGGAGAGATATAACAACCACTGTGTGTTTTCTAATCATCTTAATTTTCATATTCTAACGCTATTCTCAGCTTTCTTTTGCTGAAATGTAGAACTGGTATACACGTGTGTGTTTGTGTATGGACAGAGCTCTCGTTGGCCATTTATTGAAAGAAAATCTTGTAAATAATCAAAGTGTTCAAATTCCCAAACGTGTGTTGTAGGATGGAGAGACAAGCCGCGAAGAACTACAAGCTGAAAGACACGGAAACAGAGATCCCCAAGGACATGATCGTACAGTTCCCAGTGTACGCCATGCACCGGGATCCAGAGTTCTTCCCCGATCCTGAGAAATTTGACCCAGAGAGGTAGGTAGGTCCCATGCATACCTCGACTATATTCCACCATCCGTGTATGTCGCAGGTTTCTACCAGAGAACAAAGACAACATCCGTCCCTTCACCTACCTTCCATTTGGAGCAGGTCCCCGGAACTGTATAGCTGAGAGGTTTGCTCTGCTGGAAGCGAAGCTATGTCTGGCTAAAGTCATTCAGAAACTCCAGTTTCACCGCGTTCCTGAAACTAAGGTGCTTATCTTCAGTTTCATATCTTGATGGAAATTTATTTTATTGATAAGAAATAGATATTAATTGGTTAGAATTCTTTGGTAACAATCAACAACAAGTCTCCGAGGATAAGTCTCTTCTTTTATTACCATCGAGGGTATAACGACCTTTCAACTGGAATATCAAATATGAAATGTATATTAACTGTTTAATAGATTTATATACAAGCATATATGTTATAAAAAATGAGATTTCTTTTAATTTTGATTATCTTGAGAATTATGCTATGGTAATGCAGTCGTGGTTAAAATCTTGAAAGTATATACTAAAATAGTCTTGATCTGTAATTGCTTTAATTGACCTAAAGGAATATATAAAAACATTATTTGATAAAAGTACTGCCTGGCTTAAGGCATAAGATTAAAAAAATGGAAAACTTATTTACATAATATACAAAAGTTTTGAGCCGGCCATCGGGAAACAACAACAACAAGTTTTATAAAGGAAACATGACTTCTGACGGTCGATTTGCAGAGTATTTGAATCTATGAAATATAATTTTAAATAAAATAATATTTTAATATGACATATATACTCCGTACATATTTGATATTTCTGTAAAAGGGTTGTTATTCCACGAAAGCTTGATGTGTTGGTAATAAAAGAAGACACTTGGAGACTTGTTGTTGATTAAGAAAGAAATATGTATACGCGCAGGTCCCTGAGCAAATTTCTGCTTTTGTTTAGATATTTCTACTATAGGTCTAGTCAACTACTTTCTAAGTAAAAGGCAGTCGCTAACTACCCATCAGGATTATAATAGCTTGTACCATGTGTAGACATGAGGTGCACTTACAGTAAAAGGCAGTCGCTAACTACCCATCAGGATTATAATGGCTTGTACCATGTGTAGACATGTGGTACACTTACAGTAAAAGCATTCGTTAACTACCTACCATGATTATTATATCCTGCATGATGTGTACTTGGCGTAAATAAAAAAGGGGTCTAACAGAAAATCAGAAAAATCCATTGGTTGATGATGTCTCAGCAGTTAAATATTTTTTATGAGTAGCAAAATGTTCATAAATATACTCATGGACAAAACTTAAGGAAGTTGTACCTTTTAGCATGTATATCGGGATTCAGATAATAACTCTGAAAGATATTACATTGACCTTTATTGAAGACACACAAGATAACCAAGTGTAAACAAAATTACCTCTGTCTCCTTCAAAAAAACAGACGACGGGTGACATTAAAGGCTCTTCACTTCCTTAAATTGTGTGCATGAGTGTATATCTGAGCTCAAAACTAATTTTATTTGAAAATACACGAATAAAAAGGCATTCCCCTGATGTTTATCTAAGCTTTCTCTCTTTAAACCCAGATTCGAAATTTCACCAAATGATTTTCAAAAGATGTTAAAGCAAGAACATCTTTATTCGATTTTCTCCAATTCTTTAAAACTAAGTTTATCAAATTTCATATTTTGTTTTTATTTTTGATAAATACGATTACTTGTATATATTTACAGAATTCAATATAAATTACGGGAGAGGGGGGATGATATTCATGTTCCAAAAGCCCCAAACCATGGTATACAGTTTAGATTTGTGTCGGAATTTGTCAAAATTGGGGAAACTAGTAAAGTGTTTTACTTACATATGATGCATAATTAAAGGGAGAGGTTCCTCTTTTGATACATTTACAGTATTATTATTTCTATTTTGATACGTTTTGAATATGGTCTCCCTAAAGCCGGTGTGCAAGCATCAAGAAGGTAAATATACTAGGATATCAAATACAGATTCAATAAATAAATATTTATAGATGTAAAAGATAAGTTTCTGGAATGTGTAAAACGAAATTTATGGGATGAAATGTTCGATGAATTTGGAGCAGTGTTAACTCCGTCTTTGCCAGTCCCATGCCCGGATGAAAAAGGAGGAGGGGGAGCAGTAACAAGCTCGCTGAAAAACCTGGGCTCAGCTGGTCCGGCTGATAGTATCCTGTAAGGGCTCCCAATCCAGGGATACAAGATGAGCAGCGTTTATATTCCATGTTAGGAGCGGCTGCACATGGCGTCTGTTCCTCATGTCAGAGACGGCCATTTATTTTGGAGCTAAGTCGTCCTGCCACTGAGTAGTGCTCCCAGTCTTAAAATGACAAAGGAAAACGCATTCACTTCACTCAGTCATGATGGTTGTCAAACAAACACCATCAAGGGTCACAACTTGATACCCTAATATGATTGAGTGGAGATAAGAAAGAAGAAGAGAAGAAGAAGAGAGCAGGGTTACTTCTCCAAGTGCAGTTTGTGCGATACCATTAGGCAAAGTAATGTAAATGGAACGTAGATTTAAGAATTCGGCGGAATTTAAAATTATGTGGTTGTGTGTAGGTTCCTCTGGAGTTCTACACCTCCCAGGGACTGCTGGTAGCCCGTGACGTCACACTCCTGGTGGAGAAACGGAGCTGAATGGATATAAGCTTATTTCTCTAACTTAATCTGTAATTTTACATCTTGAAATGTATTTTTAATAAATTATTTATTTGATGTATTTGCATATATGTAGTAAACCCGATGTGGAATGTGCTGGGTGCAGTCGTGGTAGTGGGTGCGTGATGGGATTCCCGCACTGGGACAACAAGAGACAGAGGCAGGTCTAGATGGTAACTCCAGGAGGAAGAGGTAGACCACGGACGAAGACAGCGGACCCGGACGCCACGGATGCCCTAAGTCTACATTGCGGATAGGGGTGAGGGATCCGACCGACTGTAACGGGGTCGCTCTGAAAACAACTACTGAACTCTCTATCTATCTATCTAACTATCTGTCTAACTGACGAAACTTTCTAACGACCCCTACATATAGCAACCCTCAACCGTCTACCCTGGCCTTGACTCTCATTGGCTGCTGGTCAAGCTGTTTGTTTGCTCAGGCGTAACGGCGCGCCTCGGTGTCTAGCCTTTCATCTCAGGTTTTGGTTTCGATAGTCTGACCTTGGCCGGCCACCTGGGCGGATGTGACTCAATATCATAGCACCCGTTCGTTTGATCTATGGCGTCGTTGGTCTACCTCCCTCTTTGCTTTATTGTGATATCCATCTTACAAGGTTGATACATAATTTTATATAGAGATGGGATTACAATAAACATCAAAAGGTTGTGAACTGTCTCACCCAAAATATACTACAGAATGTGTCCCCGGTGATGAAGGTTTGGTTGGGGGAATGACATGTAATGAATGATAACCTAACAAACCTATTATAAAAAAATAAAAGAAATAATTTGTATTCAAATTAGTTAAAATTATTAAAAAGTTACAAGTTAAACAGAGAAAGATGTTGTAATGGTGGTGTATCAATGAAATATAAATCAAGGTTATAAAAATAAAAAGGCACAAAATGAATGATAAAAGATTAAGGGAAAGTATATAATACAAAATGGTAAATATGGTAAAATGATTCGTACAAGTAAAAATATCTTATTGCATAAAATATGAGCGGAGAAAAAGTTAGTTTATTGATGGAACATATAATGTGACGCTAAGGTTGAAAAGGGGAAAGGGGGTATCTGAGCATGTTTCTGCAAAGTGTATCCCAAACATTCTGCAATGCAATGCGAACTTGTTTAAGTGAGGCATTGATTTCATTAACAGAAGGCCCACGATATTCCGTCTGCATCATTAGCTCAGATAGTGAAAAGAAGTGGGAAGATTGATGGGGTAAAAGGGAGAGGTAGAGGTAAGAGGGATTCCTGTTGTCCATAATGATTGTGCCCGGTTGAATTATGAAAAAAAATTGAAAAGTTGAAAAATGGTGAATTGGCATGATGAGTCGGGCGATGATAAAAAAAAAAATAAAAAGATCGCGCTGGATATCCTGAACTCATTATTGGGAGTGGTATAACGAGGAAGGATTGTTCCAGTCGGATTAATCAATGAAAAAAAAAACAAAAATGTTTGGCGAACTGGAATCCCTTGGAAGGTTTGAGGTCTGAAGGATGCGGAAAAGGAGAGGTGGGTGTAAGAGATTTATTGTTGTCAATTTTGATTGTGTCCGGCTTGTGTGGTGAAAAGAAAAAGTTGAAAAATGAAAAAATGATGAGCCGGACGATGAGAAAAAAAAAAAAAACCTAACTGGGTCTCCTGAGCTCACTGTTGGGAAATGTACAGCGAGGAAGGGTCTTCTAGTTAGTTTAATCAATAAAAAAAAAAGAAAATGACTGACGAACAATATACTCTTGATGGCTGTGAAAGGTTGGGAGGAAAGGTTCATGGGAAAGAGTTAAGAGGTTGTAAGGGAAGCGTCAAAAAAACATTTTGAAAATCTATTAACAAAGATAAAATGATAAATGTTTTATCTGTTTAAGAAATATTAAAAATATTGTTAGGTGTAGGTTTTTTAAAATGGTGCCTAAAATAGTTGAAGTTGTAAAATGCTAGGTCTAAACATGATGAGAAAAAGAGAAAATAAGAATATTAAAGGTAATAATATATAAAGGGTTGATTGGTAATTGATGGCATTAATTTTGATGGTTAAAAAACAAAATGATATTATTGATTAATAGTGAAATGTCTTATCCACATCTGTAAGTCAAAAAACAAAGTCCAACACCACAAAATTAGGTAAAACTATAAGTCTATTTACAAATAAATGAGAGAAAAGCTATCAAACCTATTAAATGGGAAAATAATTTGGGGCACAAATTAGTTACTAGAATAAAATAAAGATAAAGGGGAGCAGTGGTGATACATTGATATAATATTATAAAATTACAAAAAATAAAAAAGAGGAGTACATAGGAAGGATAAATTTAAAGTAAACACACACAATAGCGAAAGTAAATATTTGGGAAAGTTGGTATACTAGTTACAGTTTTTTGTTACTTAAGGTGCCTTGAATATTTACAACATAGTTTCAGGGATGTAATACAGGAAGGAGGAGAAGTAGAGGTAATAAAAGTGAAATCAAAATATAAAAGAAAATTGACTTAAGCAAAAGGTTTGCGATAGGTAGTGACGCAGTGAGGATTAGAGGAAGAAGGTCTGAATTGGTTTCTGCAAAGGACATCTCAGGAGTCCTGCCCTGCAAAACGAGCTTAGAAGCGAAGTATTGTTTTCAGGGTTCAGCAATCTCAGGATGCTCTGTAAGTAGCATTAGATCAGATGGGCAAAAGGCGTGAAGATCGAAGGAGAGGTAGTTAATGGGAGAATATGGGAAAGAATTTTTTTCTGAGAGAGGTTAAAAAGAGATGGTGTCTCAAGAGCTGCGCTGCTGTCGGTGATTGAGCTCGACCAGCTGAAAAATAAAAGTAAACGAAAAATGAGTGGGCGCATCGTGCTGATTATGGCCTGGGTCGAGCGTTAGATAAAAAAAAATATCTCGCTGGTTATCCAAGCTCTCCGTGTGGAGTTAACATGGGGAGGAAGAGTGTACCAGGTCGATGAATCATTTAAAAATAAAAATTAAAAAATGTTGACGAGCAGGAGTCTCAGGAACCGTTGAAGAGGTTAGAGGATGGAAGGTAGATTGTGAAAACAGGGCTCGACTGTTGCTATTGATTGATTGAACCCGAGTTTGAGGAAAAAAGAATGAAATAAAGAATGCTGGGACGGCGACCTGGGTGTAAATTAAAAAAAAAATCGGCAAACAGGAACTCTGCGATGGACGAGGGGTGGTTAGAACGAAGGCATAGAAGGCCAATGGAAAATGATCAAGAGATGAGAGAAGTATGGAAGGCAGAGTTGGAAGGATCAAGATATAGGTTGGCTAATGGTTTTAACTGTTTAGGGATGGAAGGAAAAGAAATATCTTAATGTAAAAGAAATATCCTAAAATATATGGATTGATTTTAGATATGATGGGGACCTCTTCATTATAATATTGTAATTTATAGTTGTATTTGTAATTGTGGGGGAAAATGGGAGGCACATTATGAGATGAGATGATTTAAAATTGATATTTATAAAAATACAAATCTAGGACTATTTTAAAACTTTTAAATATTGAGAAATATCAATTTGAATAGTAATAGGTCAAGTAAAATAAAGAGCGTAATAAATTTAATTATTAAAATTATGGCCATAAATAAGGTATTAAAAAAAACACACAAATAAGTTTAGAAAATATGATTCGAGTAATTAAAATACAATATGATTTTTTATTTAAAATTGAAATTGATGAATTTAAATTTAAAAGTTGCGTAAAATAAAGTAAAAATTGGTAAATGAGGGTGTACAAGGTTTAAAATTTGAATTGAAATGCTATAAAAATGGTAAAATAATGAACTTGATGGATTTATAATAATAATGTTATTGCTATTAAAATGGTATCGAATAATTAATTCAGAGCAAACGGAGATAGTGTTACTTTAAATAGTTCTGTAGAGAAAATTCTCCTACCAGATGGATGTCTTGAATGGGGCTTGTGGAGTGGGCTGCGATGAGGCTTGGTGATCTCTTTTGCGGTGGTTGCCATGGGACATCGTCGATACCGGTTGGTGGGGCAATGCCAGGATTTCTCGATGAATCTTGTCTGCCTGTTCGAGCTGATGGAGGATGTTCGCGGCGCAGGAGATGTGGATGGGGGCGATGATGACCTCCTCGGTGCGAGGCGCAGCTAGTCCTCGCATGGCGTCTGCTAGTCGACCTACTAGGTATTCGTAGTGGGGCTGCATGTTGGTGAGGGCATCCGCGACGTGTTCGTCTTCGACCTCCGTCATCCTCTGCTTGCTGCTGTCCTCAGTCATCCTGTCGACTTTAACGGGTTCTGTAGTAAACCCGATGTGGAATGTGCTGGGTGCAGTCGTGGTAGTGGGTGCGTGATGGGATTCCCGCACTGAGACAACAAGAGACAGAGGCAGGTCTAGATGGTAACTCCAGGAGGAAGAGGTAGACCACGGACGAAGACAGCGGACCCGGACGCCACGGATGCCCTAAGTCTACATTGCGGATAGGGGTGAGGGATCCGACCGACTGTAACGGGGTCGCTCTGAAAACAACTACTGAACTCTCTATCTATCTATCTATCTGTCTAACTGACGAAACTTTCTAACGACCCCTATATATAGCAACCCTCAACCGTCTACCCTGGCCTTGACTCTCATTGGCTGCTGGTCAAGCTGTTTGTTTGCTCAGGCGTAACGGCACGCCTCGGTGTCTAGCCTTTCATCTCAGGTCTTGGTTTCGATAGTCTGACCTTGGCCGGCCACCTGGGCGGATGTGACTCAATATCATAGCACCCGTTCGTTTGATCTATGGCGTCGTTGGTCTACCTCCCTCTTTGCTTTATTGTGATATCCATCTTACAAGGTTGATACATAATTTTATATAGAGATGGGATTACAATAAACATCAGAAGGTTGTGAACTGTCTCACCCAAAATATACTACATATATATATGTCATAATTTATATAATGCCCAAAATGTATAATTTATTTTCACCATAATTATTATGTTAAATTGTAAATACAAATTTCAATCAATGAAATGAAGATGAAGAGAGAGAATCAGGAAGACTTGGGTTCTGGTGAATTTCTCTCAGAGCGGCCAATTTAATCCACCACGTATATCGCTACAACTATTGTATTTCCATGTGTTCATATTGCAACGAATTGTGAAATTATGAAATACAAACTTCAGAACAGGCAATTTATTTAAGGCCGGAATAAAATGTATAAAATACAAAAGAGGAGCAATTTACAGAAAAGCAAAATATAAAATTCAAAATTGATAATCTATATATATAATAAAAAATACTTTGTTACATAGCTCCTTCCCTATGGGATCTGTGACCCACAGCTATTGTAGTTACTGACATGGATCTGACGTGTTTCTGCCAAGGATTCCCTCGGAGTCTTGAAACCTTTTCCTTCGTAGCTTTGCGTTCTTTTTCTTGCGGCGTGAAGAGCGGCTTGAGGTCGTATCGTAAATAGAGACATCGCCATCTTGAAGGGAAATCTTGACTTTGACACAGCGGTGGAATCCTGGAGTCAGTCTCTGAAAATGTAGATCACAGCACCCATGGCTTCAAGGTCTTCTCGGCGATCTTCAGTTTGTCTTCCCTAAACTACCCAGCATCTTCACCAAAATGTAACGTATAAAATTAGTAACGTCAAATTTATGAAGACAGGGCAATTTATTTTAGGCTCAAAAACAAATGAAAATTTATGAAATACAAAAGAAGCAATGAGGAAAGTTTACAAAGTAGCAAATATTAATATTAAAATTGATAATCTGTACAAGAAATAAAATACTTTGTTACAAAATATAGTCTGGATTTAGAGGATTATTCTTGGTCTTTTTGTTTTTCTTTTTTATCTCCACTCAATCATTCATATCAGGCTATCAAGCTTGTAGAGCTTGTTGATGGTGTCTGTGCTGGGGATGAGTAGAGCTCATCAATGGTTGAGCCAGTACAGCCAATAATGTGGTTTGAGGTTGTTGCAGGTTGAGAATATCATTTATTCTTGGTGATGATGTTTACAAAACTATAAAAAATTCTACTGTAATTGTAAAAAAATCACAAATATTTTATCTCTAGCACAGCGCCTTTAGTAAAAGGTTGAAAAACAGCGACAAAGACTTGTTAGGGAAATATTGATTTGTTTAATAGATAGCGATCTAAGAGATTATATTTTATGAAATTACTGTTAATATTCATCAAAACTGTTGAGCCAATACTTTCAAAATATTTTTCATATCAAGTTTACCATTTATAGAATTCGTCTTGAATTGTTAAATGAATATCGTTGAATTATTCCATCCTACTCGACAGCCATTATGAGATGTATAAAGGATATTTTATCAAACCGTATCAGTAGTAGTTTAGTAAAGCGCATCCCCAATTCACTTTAATTGTCGTTCGTCCTATTAGAGCCCGCTTCAAAAAATTTGTGTATTCTAATTGGCTTACGTCTGGAGATTCCCCGTAATAAAACTTTAAATACAACTTTTTTTTTTAAATGTGTTGCATCCCCAATTCACTTTAATTGGCCTATGTCCTATATGTGCGTTAAATAGCTGGGAACGTAAGAGAGATCTTTCGAAGGCCGTAATAAATCACTGCCGCTTCTAAAATAGTCATAGGTGACCATTCCTTACCCGTAATAAACTTTAAATACAACTTTTTTTTTTTTAAATGTGTTGCATCCCCAATTCACTTTAATTGGCCTATGTCCTATATGTGCGTTAAATAGCTGGGAACGTAAGAGAGATCTTTCGAAGGCCGTAATAAATCACTGCCGATTCTAAAATAGTCATAGGTGACCATTCCTTACCCGTAATAAACTTTAAATACAACTTTTTTTTTTTTTTAAATGTGTTGCATCCCCAATTAACTTTAATTGGCCTATGTCCTATATGTGCGTTAAATAGCTGGGAACGTAAGAGAGATCTTTCGAAGGCCGTAATAAATCACTGCCGCTAGCTGGCCGTCATTTTAATTGCCCTAAGGATTCCCAATTCACTTTAATTGCCCTCCTACGTCATAGGTATTGGAATAATGTTACAAGTATATGACGTAATGTCAGGGTCATATATACATATATATAGGCCGATATTTTCTCATATTGTCAGCTTTCATAAAGAGTGAAAGCAACATGGAAGTAAAAAATTTGCCAAATTTAGTTAAAGAAGTTATTGAAACAATTTTGGAGAAAGGTCTTTTATTAAAAAAGAATCAATTTGTAGATGTAATTTATGAATTCCCTATTTCTTTCGAATATTCTACTAAAGAAGAGGAAAGAAAAGTTTCCTATTTTAATAGGTTTTTTAAAAACCATTTATTTCAAATGTATGATGAAAGTGGAAATTTTATTCAGGATTTTTTGGATGATTTTATGCACACACCTGAGTGTGAAGGCGACGCATGGCTTTATTCAAAAGAATTATTTGAAAAAATAATCGAAGCTTATTCCCAAGCTTGCAATTCGGTCCTGCAAATCCAGGCTTGCAATCACGAAGAAGAAGAAGAAGACAACGACACTTAGAGGAAAAATGTATAGAAGGACTCTATGAACACTTATATATGTGTTTAAAAATGTAATAAAGTTCATGTTAAAAACAAAAAAAAAAAAAAAGTGTGTGCTCATAAAAAAAAAATCTGTCATATCTTTTACCAACTAATTTAATATTTATGGAAATATGTGTCACAAATATGTTTTAAAAAAAAAAAAAAGTGTATATTTTTAAATGTCATAGCTTTACTATTGTAAAATTTCACCCACATGATGACGACAAAAAAAAAGCGAGTATAAAATGCTGGAATTTTTCTTGATGGATTCAAACATTACCTAATTCGCAAGCCATATAATGTAACCATTTGGAGGAATAACGTTGAAAAAAAGAGAAAATGTCTTTCCCTGGAAATAAAATACGGTGAAAAATCTCAACATTTTAAAGATTTTTGATTTTGAAAAAAGGCTAAGGTATTGTCAAATGCAAACATTACCTAATTCGCAAGCCATTGATATAATGTAACCATTTGGAGGAATAACGTTGAGAAAAGATTGAAAACGTCTTTCCCTGGAAAATAAAAAAGAGGTTTCTCTTAAGGTGGAAACATTGTCGGTAATTTTGACATGAAATATGATTTTCTTCAACGTGAACCAAGATGAACTGATATGTTTTTTTTTTTTTGCCCCATAAATCCTCTGCAGTTGTCATTTTTAGAGCCGCTTCTTAGACCTGGCACAATTCGGGATTCCCCTAATAAAAACTTTCCTTGTAAGAGATCTATCTTTTTTTTTTTGTCATAAATCCTCTGTAGGTGACCATTCCTTAGATGGAGGTAATAAAAACTTTAAATAACATTTTTAATTGCATATAGGCCGATATTTTTCTCAAATTGCAGTCAGATCATAAATTTTGTATTAAAATTCTGCCCTATGCGTCGTGGATTGCAGCAGGTTTTTTCTTGGAGCAAGTGACATGGTTAAATAGCTGGACCAAGCAGTTTCGGATTTAAATTTTTCCAACATGAGGTAAGTTTGTTTCTTGTTTTACTGAATGTATTTTTCTCATAATCAGAAAAACTTTACTAGGTAATTAAAAAAAAAAATATTTCAATGAGATTTGAACCTAGCAAAAAAAAAAAAAACATTAGAGCAATGGAGTTAACCAATACGCTAATGTTTTTTTCATTTGGAATGGAATTAACCTGATATATATATTTATTATTATTATTTTTTAGGTGTCTACGCTTGGAGGCAAGTGCGCTCAATGGCTATCTAGAAAGGTGGTCTTTCCGCTCGACCGAAGGTATGGTAGATATACTTCCAGACGAATTGGAACAAGTTCTCGGACCATCGGGAGATGTCTGTATGGAAGAACTTTCAGCGGATGATTTGACACACATCCTTGAATCACCACAGGATGTGTGTATGCCAGGTGAAATTTCTCACCTCTCACCACTAGATATAGAGGAAGTGCTCGGAATTCCCGAGCAGGGTGGGCTCGACAACGCTCCCACAGTCGACGACCTCACATTAAGCAGGATTCTAGAGGCGGAATTTCATTTTTCGAGGTAAGAAGAAGGAATATTTATTATAAATTATATACTTAATATATTTATGTTTTCAGCCTAGAGGAAAAACTTGACAGCTTCGAAGCAGATATCATCGACATTCTGCAACAGGCCTTGCAGCGACATAAGACCATCCGATTTTTTCTACAAACGGAAGTGGAACTTATCAAGACAAATGATGCTTCAGGTAGGCGAGCCCATTTTGTTTCCAAGTGTCAGCGTGTGTTTACCCCAGCAATGTTGAATGGGTTAGTTAAAGAATCCCTAAGCCAAATCTACAATAGACTATTAACATACAATAAAGAGGGGTCATCTTTTATATTTTCAAACTTATTAGAAATTAATTTAAATATAGGTAGATATACGCCGATGTATGCTGGGTGTCAAGGTGTTAAACCACCGGCTTTTATCGCGAATAGAAGGGCACTACTTAACATAAATGCACCCGATGACATGTGTTTTTATTACTCTATCCTTGCTGCCTTATACCCAGTATCTAGCAATCCTCACCGTTCTAAGCACTACGAACCTTTTCTTTCTAATCTTAAAGGCGTTATACCAGCTCCAATGCCACGCGAACGCATTAAACATTTTGAGGAGCTAAATTCTCTCGCGATCAATGTTTATAGTGTAGAGGAAAAAGAAATCTTCCCCCTCCAGCTTTCCGAAAATGTAGATAGCAAAGAAATAAATTTATTTATATATAAAAGCCATTATTTTCTGATTAGGCACTTCAATCGTCTTTTTGACTCAAAATCGCGCTACGTTTGTCACTATTGTCTGTATTCTTTCAAATCAAAAGAATTGGTAATGGAGCATGAAAAAACATGTAGGGTTCACGGAGCTCAACGTGTCAAATATCCAAAAGAAGGTTCTAAGCTTTCATTTTCCAAATTTTCTAATAATTTTAAGCAGATCTTCGCTATATACGCAGATTTCGAAGCCATTTTACAGCCCAACCCCGACCCTTCCAAATACTCTGTCCACGTACCTTGTTCGTATTGCTATATCGTGGTAGATCCGGAGTCAAATATCGTCCACAAAGAAATTTATCGCGGCGAGAATCCGGCGGAAAAGTTCTTGTTGAGTTTATTCTCAACAGTTTCAAAGCTAAAAGAACGTCTCAGAAAATATCCTTCCGTCGATATGAACGAGCAACAAAAAAATGACTTTCTAAACGAGCAAACTTGCCACATCTGTAAAAAACAATTGGACATTAAGACAAAAGTAATCGATCATTGTCATTGGAGTGGTCGGTATAGAGGGGCCGCCCACAACATCTGTAATTTAAATTACCACAATAATTCAAAATTTCGATGCTTATTACACGGAGCAAAGAACTACGACAACCATTTTTTAATCAAAGCTCTCCGTCATGTGCCTCATAAACATCTTAAAATTATTCCTATGAATATGGAAAATATTCGGTCATTCTGGTAGATGATGTCATATTTTTGGATTCATTCCAATTTCTATCCGCATCGTTAAATACTCTTAGTTCAAATTTACCGCAAGATGGGTTCAAGGTTCTTTCCCAATGTTTTCCGTACCAGACCGATCTGCTTCGTCGTAAAGGTGTCTATCCTTACGAGTACATGACGGATAGTTCAAAATTTTCAGAAACAAGCCTCCCTCCCATTGAATATTTTTCCAGCAAACTTTTAAATGAATCCTGTTCCAACGAATCGTACGCTTTCGCGCAACAAGTATGGGAGGAACTTAACTGTACAACGCTCGGAGACTACCACAATATATATTTAATTGGCGACGTGGCTCTTCTAGCCGATATTTTTCAATATTTCAGAGACCTCTGTCTAAGACACTATCAGCTGGACCCAATTTTAAATTTTTCTTCACCGTCTCTCTCTCTTGACGCAGCACTAAAAATGACAAATGTTTCGTTAGATCTAATCAGCGATCCTGACATGTATCTAACGTGCGAGCAAATTCGCGGAGGGGTCGCCATGATATCAAAGCGATATGCCAAAGCAAACAATCCTTTTATGGGAGATGAATTTGACTCAAGTAAAGATACATCATACCTTTTTTACACAGATTGCAATAATTTATACGGATGGAGTATGTGTCAACCTCTTCCAACTGGTAGGTTTCGGTGGCTGACTTCAGAAGAATGCAACCAAATCGATATTTTAGCTCTCCAGGACGACAGTCCGATCGGTTATATATTTGTCGTTGATCTTTGCTATCCCGAACACCTCCACGATTCGCACAATGATTTTCCCCTCGCTCCAGAACGTTTACAAATAGTAGAATCCATGTTGAGCGATTTTCAAAAGTCTCTTCCACACAGCATCGCTTCCTCGATCAAACTCTGTCCCAATTTTTTCCCCAAATCTTCCTACACGGTTCACTACAGAACTTTGAAATTCTACCTTAGTCAGGGACTTAAACTAACAAAAATTCATAAAATTCTTTCGTTTAATCAGAGTCCCTGGCTGAAGCCCTATATAGATTTTAACACAGATCAACGTAAACAAGCCAAGTCCGAATTTGAGAAGAGTTTCTGGAAGTTGCTTAACAATAGTGTCTACGGCAAAACCATAGAAAATCTAAGGAAAAGGGTTCGAGTAGAAGTTGTAACAGAGCCGGAAAGAGCCGCAAAACTTATGGCAAAACCCACTCTCGATAGTTTTCATATTATAGAAGAAGATTTGGTTATTCTTAAAATGAAAAACAGAAATCTGACTCTCAACAAGCCAGTCTATATCGGTTTTACTATATTAGAACTTTCTAAACTAAAAATATTTCAATTCCATTATTCCACTATGCTTCCTTTATTCAAAGCTCCGTCCTTCAAAATAAGTCTATGCTTCACCGATACTGACAGCTTTCTCTATCATATAACTACTCCACCTTCTGCCGACCTTTTTTCTATTCTCGATAAAATCCGAGATCAGTTAGACACTTCAGATTATCCTTTAAGCCACCCACTATTACGCAAGTAAATAAAAAAGTAATAGGCAAGTGGAAAGACGAATTGTGCGGACAAATTATGACAGAATTTGTTGGACTCAAAGCAAAGATGTATAGTTATAGGGTTTTAGGAGGAGACGAGAAAAACATAGGGAAGGGGGTTAAAAAACATATATTAAAAAATGAATTGGCTTTTCAAAACTATAAGGACACCCTTGAAACACACAAACGACATTTTTTAACACAAAATCTAATACAATCCCGTAAACACACGCTGTATACAATAGAACAAACAAAGTTGGGCTTAAACGCCTTCGACGACAAGCGTCATTTGTTAGACGATATCAATAGTTTAGCTCACGGACATTATAAAATTTGTTTGTAAATCACTAGAAAATTATTGATATTGTAAATAAATGTACTTTTCAATGTTTGTATTCTTTATTGTAAATAAATTTACTTTTCATTGTTTGTATTCTTTATTGTAAATAAATGTACTTTTCAATGTTTGTATTCTTTATTGTAAATAAATGTACTTTTCAATGTTTGTATTCTTTATTGTAAATAAATGCACTTTTCAATGTTTGTATTCTTTTTTTTTTTAAAAACATCAAAAATAATGCATAAAAAAAAAAAAAAACTTCACCTAAATTTAACATCCTATTCTGGAAAAAAAAAGTTGAATTATAAATAAATAAATGCATTTAAAAAATTAATCATTGGGGATCGGTCAGCGAACTAGGTTCAATTGTTGTGTCCTTAATGTGTCTTAAAGGGAAACAAAAAAATGTTATATAAAATAAATGATGCCTTCTCTGGCTTCTTTTCAACATATATTTACAAACCAAGAACTCATAATTTATTATTATTCGATGATCATATGAATGAAATTAAAAAAGAATTGATGACCATAATTGGTCGTCAAAGATGTCGTTTTTTTATTTCAGCAACTTTGGAATTTTATAAAGAAAAAACGGATCTTAGAAGAGTTCATTTCTCATCACGCTGTCAAAGAAACTGGGGCAGCCTTTCTGTTGTCTTAGACAACATTTTAAAACAGATACAAGCCAATATAGAGACATTCCAAAGCAGAGGCTCAGGTTTTGCTTTTTCCAAACTCATAGACATTCAGCTACATATAGGAAAATGTGGTACGGGTTTATGCAACTCAGAGAAAACGAAATAATTGAGATTTCGAAAAATCTTTTCAGATGCGAATGTCAGCTTCCCGAAGTCGAAAATGCAATCTATTTCAAGATTGAAGGGGACGCATTAATTCAACTTCCGAGACAGAAAAAATATTTTCCGACTATGAACCGACGCTATGGTTTTTTAACAACTGTTCAATATCCCGGTTCAATAAAGATGACTATTGGAGACTTTTCACATTATCTCAAATGTTGTAAGGAATCGCTTTATAAACAAGGAGTCGACATTGTTGGAAGATCTTATGTTAAGACTTATTATTTTGTCATAGATGGTATAAATATAAATTCCGCTTAAGAAATCTCTCAGTCATGTCGTCTCAAGATGATATTCAATTTCGTTTACGACATCCGTTTAACGCGTTGGTTGTGGGTGCCTCTCAATCGGGAAAAACAAGTTTAACAAAACGATTAATTGATTTAATCGAACCCCCTCCCGAGAAAGTTATTTGGTGTTATTCGTCTGTTCAACCGTGGTTTAAGGATTTCCCCTTTGTTTACATAAGCGGCTTACCACCCAATAACTGGGATGTTAGCAAGCGCACTTTATTGATTCTCGATGATTTATTTTTTGATATTAATCAAGACATTTGCAAAATATTTTGCAATTATACTTATCACCGGAATGCTTCTATTATAATTTTAGCGCAAAATTTATTTCCGAAAAATCCGCATTTTAGAACCATTTCGTTAAATAGTCATTACATTTTCTTGTTTAGAAACCCCAGAGATGCCCAGCAGGTATATACGCTTGGGCGACAAATGTATCCCAATAATCCAAAATTTTTAGAAGCGGCTCTAAAAATGGCAACTGCAGAGGAATTATATAAATTTATCTGCATAGATTTGAAACCTCAGACGCCTGAGCAATTGAGGATCCGTTCACATATATTTCCTGGGGAAGCTAATTTTATTTATTCACCAAAATGAATCGATTATACAAGCATAGATATGCGCTAGAGTCTCTAGCAAAGGCGCAAAATGTGCTAGATAGAAAAAAATTACTCACTCCAGCCCTGACCGATTGTCTCTGCGAAATATGTCTCAACATTTTAAAAGGCAATGTTAACCTTTCATCTAAACGCAAAACAAAACTTCGTCGCTATAAAAAGATGATGAGAACTCTCGCGAACAGAAAGATTTCTCTCGTCAAACGGAGACGTCTACTGACTAATCAGAAGGGAGGTTTTTTGCCCCTTATTTTAGCGCCTATTCTGTCGGCCTTGGGATCCTGGATCGGTAAAAAGTTGTAAAAAATGGCCGAAAGATTCGCATTTCCTAATCCGTCATTATATCCAATTTATACACAAACGTTATCTCTCGAACAAGAGATCGACGCATTATTAACAAAGAAGTCTTTGCCGGACGATCAGAAAGTGAAGCTCTTAGCAGAATTAATGCGACGTTATCAACGTTCATTCGACACTCCGCCGCCACCGCCGCCGCAACCCATCGAACCTTTAAATGAACGAAATATAGATGCAGAAATTATCAATTCAGTCCCGATCACTTCAAAAAAGTATGTAGACATGATTATTCAACGTTTAAGATCTACTAACGAAGTGATTTGGAATCAGAATGGTGAAATCATAATCAATAATCAACCTATTCCGCAGTCCAACGTCGTCGATATTTTTACGTTTCTTACGACGCGAAAAAGGAAGAACGTAAATGTACCTGTGGGCTTTCAAGATTTAGCGATAAGTTTAAAGAAAATAAATATTCCACAACAGTGGATTTTTAATTCGACCGCTAAGAATCTCATATTTAAGAAACAAACGCCAAGTGTAAAGCGGGAAGAGCTCTCACCTTCTTTATCGACTTCAAAAAAAGAAAAAAATGGATCAATTATTAGCCAAAGTGTATTACAACGCGGAAGAACCGGGAAGTTTTGGCGGAATCGATCAATTGGCTAAGAGCGCTAAAATATCGAAAAAATCTGCGCAGAAATGGTTGGAGACACAGGACGTTTACACCCTTCATAAACCCGTTAAGTTAAATTTCAAACGACGAAAAATTATCGCCTTAGATATCAATGAACTATGGCAAGGCGACTTGGTGGACATGATTAAATTTTCAAAATTTAACAAAGGTTATCGTTACATTCTAACTATTGTCGATGTTTTTTCCAAGCGAGCCTACGCCATTCCTATCAAACGAAAAAATTCTACCGAAATTGTAAAGGCCTTCAAAAACCTTTTTTCGAAGGAAAAAGTCGTTCCCAAACTCTTGCAAACGGACGAGGGCACCGAATTTTTCAATAAGCCTGTGCAGACATTATTCAAAAAATATAATATCAAACATTATCATTCGTACAGCGATAAGAAAGCCGCTAATGTGGAGAGATTCAATCGAACGCTTAAAGGAAAAATGTGGCGGTTATTTACTCGAAGGGGGATTTACAAATATATAGACGCGTTGCCGGATTTAATTAAAAGCTATAATAAAACTGTAAATCGAGTTACAAAGGTCGCCCCCGATGATGTGACTCCTTTCATGAGGGATGAAATATTTAATCGTTTGTATCCGCCTTCTACCGCCAAACGTTTCAAGTTCGAGGTCGGAGATAGAGTAAGGATATCTAAACTTAGAAGAACTTTCCGCAAAAGCTATCTACCGGGTTGGAGCGACGAGGTTTTCGTCATTTCCGATCGCAAGAATACTGTTCCGGCAACCTATATATTGCGCGATTTGAAAAACGAGTTAATTAAAGGAAGTTTTTACGATTTCGAATTACAACGAGTACATAAGAGAGACGAGGATTTCTGGCCTATAGATCGCATTATCAAAACAAAAGGGAAGGGTAAGACGAAAAAATATTTTGTCAGTTTTAAAGGCTTTTCGGATCGATTCAATTCATGGGTTACAGATCTACGAAGGAATTCTATGTGACCCTACCTTCGGATTCGAGTTTGGATTATTTTCCAAATAATACACATTCAAATTATACAACGCGTTTGCCCCATTGTATCAGACTCGAGGGAAACTGGCTCGTCGCCCTTGCCGAATTAAGATTTGATAGAATTGTCAAAGAAAAGGAACATTTTAATTTTTATTACATCGTTTCGAACGACCAGGGTGATACGCTTTTGTCTCATCAATTCGAATATCAAGCGACCGATCCGCTAATCGCCCTCGACAAATTTAACGAGGATATCGTCAAATTATTGTGGAGTCACAACATTAAAAACCACGGACAGTTCGATTTTCGGAATGACATTTCAACTTTAAATTTACCTCCTAATCATAAATTGATCATTTCTAGGAATTTATATAATTATCTCAAATTCCCCGAAGCAACAACTTTATTACCATTAGGGATCTTGATTGAAGAACAAAAGACAATATCGACCGAGCCAATCATTCGAGAGCGAACAGATAAGAATATACAATCGGTTTTTGTTTACTCCGATATATGTAAGTTTGGTATTGTGGGAGATTCGGCTTCGCCACTTCTTCGGCACGTATTTCTTCCTCGAGACAAAGGTAGCGTAAACTTTGAAACTTTGTTCTATAAACCCGTTAATAAGAGCGAGTTTCAGACGATCGAAATAAATATAAGAGACCGCTACGGTGATTTTGTATTATTCTTAGGCGAGAGCGTCAGCGTGACTTTGCATTTCAAACGAGATGACGATGCATAAACATCGCTCTATCGACCCGCATACATGCTGTCAGTATTACGCGCTGCAACAGGGTGGTAATATTCCATATTATTACGCCACACAGGCTGGAAGGGGATGGTTCGGAAATATTTTTCGAACAGTAACGCCCGTTTTGAAACGCGCGGGGAAATACTTTGGCAAAAAACTTTTATCCACCGCTTCTAAAGTAGCGGGAGATGTCGGCGGCGGAGAAAATTTCAAGCAGAGTATAAAAAAGCGAATATTTGAAACTGGAAGGGATATCAAAGACGACGCTCTCAAACGATTTCAAAGCGGAGAGGGCAAACGTATAAAAACCGTACGTAAACGAAGAAGAAAGCAGAACAGGGACATATTCGCATGATGGAACCTCTGTGTCTTAAATCCGAGCTGGACTTATTTTCGGGTTTACCGATTCAAGTAGCTATAGAAAACTCCGATTTTGAAGAAGTCCATCCTATAGCGACTCTATCGGACGGTCCAATCGAATTCTATATTCCGGGCACGTTTGAGCACTACATCGACCCGTCGTTCATTTTCTTACAACTCGCGGTTAAAATTTCGAAGAGAGATGGAAGCGACATAGCCGCCACGGATAAAGTCGGACCTATAAATTATCTCCTGAATACGGCTTTTGAGAATGTAGAAGTTTTTTTAAACGAAAAGCAAATCGTATCGCAAAATAATTACGGGTATAGAAGTATTTTAGACGCCTTGCTAAACTTTCCCGAAAATGCACAGAAAACTTTTCTCAAATCTAGCTTATTTGAAAAGGACACGGCGAAATATTTTGACGAAACAGACCCAAACGGTAATAATTTGGGATTGAAAGCTCGACATGCAGTTATGGATTTAAATAAAGAAATAACACTTTTCGGCGCGATGAATTTAGATTTAAGTTTTCAGCACAAACTCTTGCTAAATGGCGTCTCATTAAAAATCCGTTTGCATAGAGCTAAAAATTCCTTTGTTTTGATGTCCAATACTCAAGGTTTCGTTCTGAAGATAACAAAGGCCTCTCTTTTCGTTCGAAAAGTGACTGTTTCACCGTCCGTCGTTCTCGCGCATAATAAAACTTTGGAGAATGGCGTCGCAAAATATCCAATACGTAAAGTAGATGTAAAAACTCTAACGATTCCCAGCGGAACCCATTCGACAATCCTTCCGAACCTATTTTTAGGTCCAGTACCAAATCGTATTGTCATCGGATTTGTGACGAATGGTGCATATAGTGGAGATTTCACGAAAAACCCGTTCAATTTTCAAAATTTTAACATAAATTATATTTCATTAAAAATCGGACAACGAGTTCTTCCAAACCGTCCGCTTACTCCGCAATTTTCCGAAGGAGAATTTTACAGAAGCTACATCGATCTCTTTTCCAACATGGGTCGATATTCAAGTTCCGGAGAATTGAATATAACTCCAGAAGAATTTCAAAACGGATTGACTCTGTTCGCGTTTGATACGACTCCCGATTTGTGCGCTTCGGATCTACATTCTAGCGCTACGCAAAATTCGAATATTTCTTTGGAAGTGAAATTTTCGAGCGCACTAACATCGACAATTAACGTCATCCTTTATTCCGAATTCCAATCCGAAATTCATATCGATAAACTGCGGCAAGTGAGTTTGATCGAGTAATGCAGGATTGTTACATAAACGAGGCGACGTTAGTTCATAGCTGCGATCAAAACGCGTTGATAAAACTAAACGATGGCTTATACGTTCCGAAATCTTTACCTTTAAAACAAAATTCGTATTATGATGCTGAGCAAAGAAAAATTACCAATGTTCCTGAACCAACAGACGACACAGATGTCGTTCCAAAAGGTTTTTTAACCAAGAAAATTAAGCGTTTGAAAAAGCAAGTTTTATTGTTAGACGAAGAAAACAAACACTTTGATTGCAACGGTTATAAAGTAACAAATTTAGGTAACGCTGAAAATGACACGGACGCCATCACAGTTTTATATCTCCGTGATTATTTAGGTAAATTAGTTACTAGTACCGAAACCTTAGATTTTCGTTTTATGCTCATGGAAGGAGATTCGATAGCGTTAAAATGTGAATTTGCACAACACAAATTCTTTCTCGATGGAAAAATTAGGAAGTATCGGCTCAGATATGAAAACGTGCCAACAGGTATTAACACCCCCGGGTGTTATATCGTTTTTAGAAATGACGAAGAAGAAGAAGAAGCTCCTGAAATACAACATTTTTTAAGCGAATCGGTCAGGGATGATGTAAATATCTCATTTAAAAGCGGGGATAAGGTATTGGGAAACCTTACTTATACAGATTTTCACGCAAAAACCAATGTAAGAGTGTCGTTAAAATTATACGTCGACTACATTGGCACCTTACGATGAATTCGAAACAACTCTTAAGATTGGCTACGCTCGACCCTATCATTTCTAAAAAAATTGCGGGCGTGTTTCCGTCAGATTCGCTACCGAAATATATCGATGGTCGCTGCTGTAAGTATTTTGTTGTTAATCTAGATCCGTCAACAATGAAGGGAAGTCATTGGGTCGCGATTGCCTTTTTGAATAAACGAACAGTTTTTTATTTCGACCCTTATGGTATTAAACCTTTTATGCCCGCGATCATAAATTTTATGAAACGCAATGCGAAAAGAATATTGCACAATAAGCTCCAGATGCAATCTCGCAATAGTAAAAGATGCGGCGAATATTGTTTGTATTTCCTAAATAGAGTAAGCAGAAATAAAAAAATGACAAGGCTGAATTCCGAGCAGGTTACTCGGTTCGTGCGAAAAAATTTTCGCCAGTAGGGGGGTGTGTAAGAGATATGGAAGACGCTGTTGACGACATTTGGCAGTTTGTCCCTCCATTAAATATCAATATCTATAAATATAAATTATTCAAGCCTTCTATTTCATGGCATTTAGCGCGTAAAAAAGCATAGACGTTGAATTTCTTAGTAAAAGAATCAGTAATATAACTCCTCATCCATTTCATACTATCGAAGTTATTTCCGTAAATAGAGGAGAAATTTTTAAATCTTGGAGGCCCCTTCCAATCGGGGTCAATGCCTTCTTGTGCTTAGGCAAAGAAAGATCTCTAACGTTCAGACACCGCCAAGAAAATTCCAGCTATTTAACGCACAAACTAGAATCGGGAAATATAATTATCCTCGAAACTCGTGACGATGCAGAGGTATGTGTCCCTAAAGCGAGTTTCCGCAACGGGTGTTCGAAAATTATTTGGTTTTCTTAAATGGGTAATTGTGATAACGCTCCTCCTCTGTGGCATAATAATAATGACAGTATCTCCCATTATGACAATTCCCAGCCCATCTTCTAATAGTACGGAAAGACCTATGGGTTGTGCAATCTCTAATGCGATTTTGAATCCTTGTTTGAACGGTACCCATTTAGGAAGACAGATCTACGCACATTTGTGCAATGACGTCATTGACATAAGACAATTTTATTTGTGGAAGGGACAGTTGAAGCCCGGTGAACGAAGCGTACAGCTGACTATTTCAGAATTCTCCTGCCTGTGTCATGTACGAGATATCTTGTATCGTTGATTTTGAAGCTTTTCCGCTAGAGAGCGGTATGCTACTTCGCCAACTCTCTTGGACGCACCTACACCGCGACCTCGGTGAAAGAATTGAAATATATAATCCCAATTATACATATTGTCATTTAAGTGAGAGGGACAAAATAACAGTTAGATATTGCACGAAGAAAATTCACGGACTATTCATGTGTCAAAAACCAAGGAGAGAAGGCAATTGGATTTGCGACGTGGAAAAATATATTTTGGAATTATATTCAAATTTTGGAGGCACTTTCGCATATAAAGGCGGATGTATTGAGAAAAATATATTCGATAAATTAAATATTCCATCGATCGATCTTGAAAAAAAGTATAACGTACCCAAATCGAAAACAATAGGCGTGAATTGCAAATTGCACGCCGTATATATCGAACATTGTAGCTTCTGCGATGTGTGTTCGTATAAAAGCTTTCTTGAATCCCACTATTTGTGCAATAAAATGAATGAAATGCTTGTGTAGAGCTAAAAAAAGCTTCGTGCTAAATTTTTTTTTGGCGATGGGGTTGGCATTTCTTTCATTATAAAAAAAAAAAAATCAAATTTAAAGCAAAAAAAAATAACAATAATAAATAAATAAAACCCCAATGAGTAATTTGGCTTTTTTACCTCCTGGGTCTACATGGAAATAAAAAGCTCAGAGTGCGATATGATGCTGGACAAAACGCTTCTCGCTCTTCCTCTGCTTCGAAATTATAAACTTTTTTTCAAATCTCATCGACGTGTAGAGCTCCGGAAATGCAAATCGAACGGCAAACCCACCCGAGTCGGATTAGTCTTCAACGCTAATGAAATAAAGGTTCTATTTTATTATTTAGAATCACCTAAATTGAGAATTTTAAGAAGTGATTTTGAAATTATCATGATGAAGAAGGCTCGTGGAATTTATAAGACTATATTTTTACCTATTGAAGTTGCTGATATATTCTTCAAGTATTTGGATTTAATTATGTTTGTCATTTTTCCTCAAATAACTGCGGAAGAACTTATAAATGCTGCAAATAGCATATTTCCTGACAAGTATATTGATATATGTGTCAAATTATCTAGATTATTCAATTTAAAATTATATCCTAATTCTAATATTAAAAAAAAAAACGACTTTTATATGAATCCCCATTTATTTGAAATAATAAAAAATCTTTAACTAATCTTCTTGTGTTTTTTTTTTCTACACTAAAATACATGCATTGACGGTGTTTTTCATACAAATTTCAAATAACCCTAAACAAAATGTGGTATACATTTTTTTTTTTACAAAATAAATAAACAAAAGATTATTCAATTTAAAATTATATCCTAATTCTAATATTAAAAAAAAAAAGACTTTTATATAAATCCCCATTTATTTGAAATAATAAAAAATCTTTACCTAATCTTTTTTTTCTTTCATTATACATTTGAAATAAATAGTTTTTGAAAAAACCTATTAAAATATTAAACTTTGTTTTCTTCTTCTTTAGTGCCAAAGTTAGATGGAAAAGCTTGGCCATTTAAAAATGTACACTTTTTTTTTAAATATATATTTTTGACACACATTTCCATAAATATTATATCGTTATATCAGTTGGTAAAAGATATGACAGATTTAAAAAAATGAGCACACAAACACTTTTTTTTTTTTTTTTTCAACATGAACTTTATTACATTTTAGACTCAAAGAGAAAAAAGTGTGCACACAAACGGAGCATATTTACAAACGTTGGATTTCTAAGTTTGTTGTACTCCCGATGCGTTCCTTTAAAATCAAGCAGCATTCTTCTTTGATGATTTCGTCTAATTGAAATTGCTTCAGCTTTGAATATCTTTTTGGAAGAAATAGTGTCCGCTGAGAATCTTTTACTTCTATAACCGCCTTGACTGATGGACCGAAGCGGGTTTCAACTAGTTTCAGTTCTATCAGTTTATAACTGCCTAATTCCAGCTCATCAAATTTTATTAGAGGTGGATAAGAGGTAATACTGTTGAATGCCTCCATAATCTGACCACAATTTGAGAAAATATCGGCCTATATATATATGTATATATGACCCTGACATTACGTCATATACTTGTAACATTATTCCAATACCTATGACGTAGGAGGGCAATTAAAGTGAATTGGGAATCCTTAGGGCAATTAAAATGACGGCCAGCTAGCGGCAGTGATTTATTACGGCCTTCGAAAGATCTCTCTTACGTTCCCAGCTATTTAACGCACATATAGGACATAGGCCAATTAAAGTGAATTGGGGATGCAACACATTTAAAAAAAAAAAAAAAAAGTTGTATTTAAAGTTTATTACGGGTAAGGAATGGTCACCTATGACTATTTTAGAAGCGGCAGTGATTTATTACGGCCTTCGAAAGATCTCTCTTACGTTCCCAGCTATTTAACGCACATATAGGACATAGGCCAATTAAAGTGAATTGGGGATGCAACACATTTAAAAAAAAAAGTTGTATTTAAAGTTTTATTACGGGGAATCTCCAGACGTAAGCCAATTAGAATACACAAATTTTTTGAAGCGGGCTCTAATAGGACGAACGACAATTAAAGTGAATTGGGGATGCGCTTTACTAAACTACTCGTATCACGTCTGGATGACATCACCGGGTTTCTAAAAAACAACCTCGGTGATAGCACAATCTGAGCCAATCTATGGTGGAACTGGCGGCGCCACAGCAACAGCAGCGGTGGCAAGCAGAATTAGCATCCGAACATGGAGTGGTGGCTTCAAGTTATTGTCGGGCTGGTGGCCTCCTTTGTAGCCCTCTTATTGTAAGTAGCCTCTTTGGTAGCCCTCTTATTGTAAGTAGCCTCTTTGGTAGCCCTCGTATTGTAAGTAGCCTCCTCTGTAGCCCTCTTATTATAAGTAGCCTCTTTGGTAGCCCTCGTATTGTAAGTAGCCTCTTTTGTAGCCCTCTTATTGTAAGTAGCCTCTTTGGTAGCCCTCGTATTATAAGTAGCCACTTTGGTAGTCCTCGTATTGTAAGTAGTCTCTTTTGTAGCTCTCTTATCGTAAGTAGTCTCTTTGGTAGCCCTCTTATTGTAAGTAGCCTCTTTGGTAGCTCTCGTATTGTAAGCAGTTTCTTTTGTAGCTCTCTTATTGTATGTAGCCTCCTTTGTAGCCCTCGTATTGTGAGTAACCTCTTTGGTAGCCCTCTTATTGTAAGTAATCTCTTTTGTAGCCCTCTTATTGTATGTAGCCTCCTTTGTAGCCCTCGTATTGTGAGTAACCTCTTTGGTAGCCCTCTTATTGTAAGTAGCCTCCTTTGTAGCCCTCGTATTGTAAGTAGCCTCTTTTGTAGCCCTCTTATTGTAAGTAGCCTCTTTGGTAGCCCTCGTATTATAAGTAGCCACTTTGGTAGTCCTTGTATTGTAAGTAGCCTCCTTTGTAGCCCTCGTATTGTAAGTAGTCGCAAATTATGGGAGAATGTTGTATATCTAACAATGGTAATTATTTCAAATAAATATAATGTTTTATTGTTTAAATTTCATTAGAATTTCTAAGGCAAACGACCTGTATACCATGGTTTCAGGCTATGTCCCTCATCAGCAGAGGGGAAGCTACTTGTTTAAAGGGAGAGGTTTCTTCTTTGGTAGATGGATACTCTCCATCCTTCCGTAATATTGATCCTTATATACAACAAATGTATAAACCTTCAAAAATTCTTCTTATTCTTATTCTATCATTCAAACAGTGAAAATTTCCCTGAAAAGATAACCTATGTTAATGAATGGTGTTGCCCTGACAGATATACTTCAAGAAATTTCCTCTACTGGAAGAGACGTGGAATTCCCTATGTTCCGCCCCGACCATTTTTTGGAAGTTGGCCAGTTCCGTTCCTTGGTGAAAAAATGGTAGGTTCGCTCAGCATTGACACATTGGGTGCTTAACAATTAATTCTAATAGAATAAAAACATTTCTCAGGGCTTAGATTGCAACATATCTTGTACACTTTGTTGGGAACTGAATGCAACGACCGTCGCTATCCTAGACTTATCATCATCACACACTTTTTGTTTATCTTCTCGTCAATGTTTACTCTCTGAATGTTGTTCGCTATCAACTCTTTCCTTCTATGAATAAATAAAAAAGGTTATTGATACAAGAAAATAAGACCTAATACAAATAAATTAATAGTGTGTGACGTTTCGGTAACAGCATTGTCACCATCATCATCATATCACCATATATTTTATTCTTTTGTCTGATAAATGTAAAATTGCTGTTACCGAAACGTCACACACTATTAAATTATTTGTATTAGGTCTTTTTTCTTGTATCTATATTCCAAATTGTGCCTTATCATAATAAAGGTTATTATCAAATAACCATCAACAGCCTTCCTACAAACTGTAAGTACCTAAAACTTACAACACAAACTTCATCTTCTTAATATTCTTTATTATAAAAAATAAAAATGGCATATCTTGACCAGGAGAACATGGGCAGAGCGCCTTCTGTAGAGCACATGCGCTCCTGGTCTGGATAAGCCATTTTTATTTTTGCATTTCAACACCTGGCCTTTTTATATTTTATTTTTTTATTTCATTTTTTCATTATTTAATATATAAGATATTATATAAATTGAGATAAAAGTAAACATCATAAATCCTTATATCTATAAAAATGAAATCCAAAATCGATGTTTGTTATCGCTTTGCGCAAAATCTACAGAATAAATCTTTATGAAATTTCGAATGTAGGTAGCTGAAGATTTCGTTTAACATATAGGCTATTCAAAAAACTAAAAAAGTTAATGTGCCTTTTTCAAAAAATAAAAAACCAAAAAGCGTTAGTTCCAGCCTTTTACCGCTTGGGCGCAGCACTGGTCGCGACGATAAATGAATTTGATTGGTTAATAATTAACAGGTGGTTTGTTTACACGATGATTGTTAGTTTTTTCACACGATAAATGTTTTTAAAAGGTAAGATTATCCAATCGCCGTGAAACTTTAGGAAGTTATTTACTATACTACTGGGAAAATATCTGGTTTGAATTTGATTTGAAATAAATATTCTTTGCAATTTTATTTGCAAATTTTCTACTTTCACTCGCAAGCAGAGCCTCTAGCGGCGTCTGGTGAAATTATATTTATAAATTGTAACAATGCTTAAAATGTTTCCAAGTATAATAAATTTAATTTGAGAATTTAGTAATATACTATTCCAATGACGTAAAAAATACTTGGCATTTCAATATTAATATATATTAAGAGAAAAAATTGTAACGTTTTTGTGTTAAATGTTAAAATGTAATGTTAAAATATATTTTTCCATTGTTAATTCAATTTGCTGTTGTTTTATATAAAAAATGATGATGCAACTTTAATTGTTGTTGTTAAAATATCTTTATTTACGGAGCTGCTAACCATAATAAATGATTTTTGAGCCCCTAATTGTTGTTTTCATTATCGTTTGTTTATATAAAAAAAACATTGTATGTGATGATGATAACAAAAATGAAATTTCAAATTAATATATATAATTCATTGAGAAAAAAGAAATAATTAATTATCAAATTCACAGAAGTGACAATATCTTATTTAAAATATAATAAATGTTTTCAAAAAATTATGTGTTTCAAAAATATATTTAAACGCATATAACAATATTTATATACGTTTATAAATCAATATATAGGTGGATTGGATGTTTTCTAGAATCGTTTTAACAAATGTTCGTTAGGCAAACTTTTACTCGGATAAAAACTGTGCGAAGCCGGGTACATTCCCTAAATACAGTTATTTACAAATATTCGTTTGTGGCAAGATACTATTCCTTCAACTTCAAATTACCGAGTGGCCTAATTAATACTGATTTTTTTCAACTTATCGAGTATTTTTCAAGGGACCGGGAAAAAATTATCGAGAGTGTAGACAAGTATAGATTCAGTAGGAATTGGATGTTTGCTAGAATCGTTTTAACAAATGTTTGTTAAGCAAACTTTTACTCGGGTAAAAATCGGGCGAAGCCGGGAACATATAGCCCACCCTTTAATTTTTCCATTGCAGTAAGCATTTTGTTTCCTCTCTAGTTGTAAATACGCTGCTGTATCACCCCATAAGCATAAATAAATAATAAATTGCAGTAAGGACAGTAGAAATTGTTTTATTTTAAAAAGAATATTACGCCTCTAAAATAGTTTTGTAATTTGATAACAGATGGCGCGTTAGTGCATCGTAATATAATTGTTCTAATAAAAGACACAATTGGATATTTGCGGAAGAGCGATTGCTCGAAGCATATTATATATTTATAATTATATTTAATTCTGCTGTCCTAAAAGCTTATGTCCATAGTTCTTCTAAAATACCCATTCCAAGAGTCTTACAACAGTCAACTATAAAAGTAAGTTCCAAAAATCCAATAGAGCCTTAAAATGCTTACCTGTTAGCATGTAGAAGGCGGAATAAATTGTTACCAAAAATCCAATATAAAAGCGGTATGGTAGATTAAACTGGCGAAACCGCTGGGAGGGTTCACCACTGATGAGCCAGGCCCACCCTTTAATTTTTCCATTGCAGTAAGGACAGTAGAAATTGTTTTATTTTAAAAAGAATATTACACCTCTAAAATAGTTTTGTAATTTGATAACAGATGGCGCGCTAGTGCATCGTAATATATATATGTTTGTCGGCTATGCACGCCCTCAATATGTAACTAATCTCGCTGAAATTTGAACAGGACAGAGAGTTAAATCTGGAAAAGTTTTTTTGTCGCACTTCAACGAAGAAAAATTATATTTAACCAAGTACTGAGCAAAAATATTTTTTTAGTCAGAAATGATGATTACAATATTGCCGTATCATGCTTGATTGCACTAAAACATTCTTTTGGGGAATATTCACTAAAGCAGACCACGGGCGAAGCCAGATAATGATTAATAGTAGGCAGGAACAAATTTCTACCAGCGAAACATTCACTCGAGCAGAAGACACACGAAGCCAGGTCATCTCTATATATAAAATATCGTTTCTCGGCCTTTTGGCTAAGATCATGTAGAATATATCTAGATATTTTTATTTATGTATAGCTTTTTAAAAATCTATTCAGTAGAGAGTGGATATGTTTGCTCGAAAAATAAATTTCATATATTATATAAATATATGACGTAACGAATTATATTATCATTATTATCATAATATTCTGTGTGTTCCCGAATATTATTATCATTAATATTTGTTAGGTAAATTTTCACTCGGATAAAACCCGGGCGAAGCCGGGTACACATCCGCTAGTATATTTATATAAAAAGGGCGGTCCTTGATCAGTGAAAGAAAAAAAAACAATCCTTCGAAATATTTTGACAACATTTGGTCACTCTTCCCTTGTGCCAATAGATTGACAAAGAGAGAGAAATCCTTAGAAATATTTTGATTTAAAAAATGGTGTTTCTTTCACAATCAATTCTATCAGATCCTCACTCAAGCTTCTAGACTCAATGGCTCTGTCAACCTTGCTCTACGCATCTCCAATTTGGGCAAACAACCAAAAAAACTTGGTTGACAGGGTACAAGCCAATTTCTTACGGAGACTTCTAAATTTACCCAGATATACTCCTGGTTTTATTCTACGTATGGAGTGCGGAAGAACGTCACTGGGAGTTACGGTGCTGAAACTTACACTCAGGTTCTGGCTTAGAATTCTAAAAATGAACAGCAGCCGACTCCCCCATATATGCTTAGCTCAACTATATGAGATATCAAGAAATAGAAATATATATATTGGACTTGCGGAAAGCTTGGCCAACATACTCAACTCAACAGGATTTTCTTGGTTAATTAACTGCAACGATGCAAGGATTATCCGGCAAGAAACACATTTAATAACTAAAATTGCAATAGAACAATCTATTCAAAGTGACCAGGCAAAAATAGAGACTTCTAAATTCTACCCTCACTATAAGTATTTACACAGTTCATTCCGAATTGAAAACTATTTACTCAGCAACTTTCCATTCCCAGTAAAACGCTATATCGTACAACAGAGAATACTATATTCGTTTTTCAAGGAATCCATACAAACATTTTCAAAGAGGGTGATAAGATTTGTGATCTCTGCAAAGAAAATATGGAAACAGAACTATCTCATTATATCTATGAATGCCAAGATATTAGTGAGGAGAGAAGGACATTCTTTTAAATGTTAGACACCAGCCAACTTAGGTCAATCCAAATGATGTTAACCAGTGCCCAAACAAGTAGACTAGTTGCTCAGGCCCTATATAATTTTTACAAGGCAGTAGGTGTAAAGAGGGAGAAAAGAGAACTTGGAAGCTATTGTTCTTACACCTCAGAATGATGACGAAACATCGAGGGACCATCGTGTTGGTCGACGATGAGATTGCGGAGCTGGTAATATGGATGGCTGTGCTGGAGTAAACCTCCTTTTTTGTGTCTGGATGCTATATTTATGGCGAACTAAATAACTTAGTCCCTATTTCTGCTCCGCGCTTATGGAATTGAAGACTTGAGGCGATGGCGTCGACCTTTCATATTAAATCTTGCTTTTCCTTATTACTAATAATTGTATATAGTTGCGGAACTACTGGTTTCCTGTGCTACTCTTTTCCTGATATTGCACCTTGTATGGAGAATCTGTATAAGACTAATTTCTTAATAAAGGCTTTGTGTGTGTGTGTGTTTCTTTCACATATTCATATGTACATTTTTTTTATATATTTATTAGGTAGATCGCCTTCTGATTCAAATTATAAATATTTCATTGAGACCACAAATCGTGTTGAAACAAAGAATAAGAAAGGTTAAAGTTTGTCCATCATTCACAGTACCCAATTCTGAATTGGAAACAACGATAGATGGGTATACGCTCATATGATGACATGACTGAACATATTTAGAGAGGAAATATCTTTTTTTTTGTGAAAAACGCTTTGTAGAAAGCACACACACAGCAACAAAAAACACAAAATACACAAAACATACAACAACACATACAATAAAACACACAACAACAACAACAAAAAACATAACAAACATAAAACAACACACACAACAACAACAACGGAAAAAACACAACACACACACAACAACAAAAACACAACAACAACAACAAAAAAACACAACAAACACAACACACACAATAAAACACACAACAACAACAAACAATTTATTGTTGACTCCACGTTTCAACGCCCCACTTCCACCTTTAAAAAAGAAATCCCAAACCTTTCATCATCAAGGAAGTAACCACAACGTCAGTGTGACATTGGTGTTGATGGGACATTCTCTTTCTACAAGAAACTTCTTTATAAAGGAATTCTTTCAAAGAAACTAATTTTTCTTTAAATAATTTCCTTGAACGCATTGAGAATGAATATTGATATAGAGAGAAAGAAAGTTTTGGCATATTCTGTGTGTGATGGATATACCCAACTGAATAATTCGATGATACAAACACAATATTTAACGAAAATTTTTATTAAAGATGTTCGAATTGTGTTTTTATTTATCGAATTGTTTGATGAGTTAATAGCTTATAGCAGGTCACGTCCACTAGGATTGTATTACAATATTTATGGACTATTTTTTCTAATTAAATGCGATATATGTACAGTAGAACCTCCCTTTAGCGAACATCCCGCTAGTGGACACCTCTCCATATAGGACTGTTTTCATTTGCAAAATTACAATTTTTACTATTTAGCAACTCTCCGTTAAAAGGATACATCTCTTTTAAGGAAACTTTGGCTCTGCAATCAGGTGTTGTCCTTTACAGAGAGTTTCTACTGTATATATATATATCATATCACAAAAAAGCTTATATCCATAGTTTGGTTGAATACTGTAGTGTTTTCTACCTGTTGATTGCCTTAAAAAAAAAAAAAAAATATATATATATATATATGTAGTATATTTTGAGTTAGATAGATCACAACCTTCTTCTAATATTTATTATAACCCCATATTTATATAAAAATATGTATCGACCTTGTAACAAAGTGACAAATAATCAAAGAGGTAAAGGTAGTCTAGACGGGGACAAAGACCAGACGAACAGGTGTTTATGATAATGAGTTCAATCACCCCGTCAACAGGTGGCCAGACGTGATAAACAACCCGACGCCAGACAGGTGGCGTGATTATGGGAGCCAATCAGAACTCGCCGCCATATGCGGGAGTCCAGTATAAAAAGACACAGAAATTAGACAAAGTAGTGGTTTTCAGAGCGACGCCGTATACGGTCGGTGGGATCTCTCACCCCCCATCTATCCGCGATGTAGGCTTTGGGCATCCGAGGCGCCCGTGGTCTGACTGCCTTCGTCCGTGGTCTACCTCTACCTCTTGGAGTTACCATCTAGACCTGCCTCTGTCTCTTGCTGTCCCAGTGCGGGAATCCCATCACACACCCACGACCACGACTGCCCAATACATTCCACGTCGGGATTACTACATATATATGTGATGATTTAAGACCCTGGAATTGTTGTAAATAATCCAGATATCTACTACCACATATTTCACCACGTGACTGTATATAACTTGTTATTTACTGCAAATAGAAAGCATCAAATAACATCAATCTGTACCGCGTAAGACTCTAATAAAGTATAGCAACTGTACAGATAGAAGGAATGGAGAATAACAGGAGAAAATTTAGGCTAAATCTAATCAGGCCTAAGTGAGAATAAGAGAGTAGGCCTATCGAGCCCAGTCCAATTTTTACGAGGTCGTGGCCCTCCTGGATGATGTAACTTCCCCCCCTGTTTACGTCAGAAAAGGGCAGTGACCTGCCTGGACCCAGCGAAGCTATAAAAGGAGGCCCCAAGTCTCACTTAGTCATTCTTTGTTTCAGTCCTTCAGTCCTCCAGTCCGCGTAGGCCGCTCCTATAGAGGTAATCTTTTCCTGCCAGAAACCTACTCGTCCCATTCCTTCTTGACGTTCAGACACTTCTTCGTGGAATCTCTGTTTGTTTATTTCACCTTTGGCCCAGCTGTGTCGTCTTCCACCACGACTGCACGGTAGAGGTGATATCGAGGTTCGTCTAGCATCAGATAACACTGGTCCCAGAGGTCCCAAGATATCACATATATATAAGCACATGTGCTCTGGTCGGGATATACCTTTTTTGGTATATATATTTTTTGAGGCAATCAACAGGTAGATAACACTACAGTATTCAAGCAAACTATGGGCATAAGCTTTTAGGACAGTAGAATTACATTTAAATATTTACATCGAGCACAAGGCCAGTAAGGATTTATATTAAACACAATGAATTCCGTGAATCACATCTCTACTCAACGTATAGGTGATGTAGGAAGAATGTACCAAATGAAGCTGTTGTTACGCCATCTTTTTTATTACTATCTGTGTTTTGTGCATGGGGATCTATAAGGGGGATAAACAGAATATATTATTTTAATTCATTTTCAAAGGGAGAGGTGCTCCCTACCTTTGGTACAATAATACCAGAAATCTTACATTGTGTTTAATACAATCTGTGTTTATTTTGTTCAGACGATATATGAGAAAGACATCCAGGATATGAAAAAATACGGGAAATTCTATGGGTAAGTCTCATACATTATACTCATGTTTTATTTCATTTTTACATATTCTTTAGTTTTTATATTTTGATGCATTAGCTCGCCATCTGTTATCAAAATTGGAAACTATTATAGACGCGTATGATTCTTTGGGAGACAGACCCTCCCATTAATTTTTACAATGAAGTAAGGACAGTAGAAATTGTTTAATTTTTAAAGAATCATACGCGTTTATAATAGTTTGGAATTTTTATATTTATTTTATTTTTATTTATACAAAAAGGGCGTAACTGGATCTGTTAAGAAAAAAAAAGAAAAAAAACAATTCTTTTATCAAAATGTTTCAAAGGATTGCTCCTTCTTTATCAATTTATTGCACAATGTTGTGCAAAGGAAACAATCCCTGGAAATAGTTTGAGAAAAAAATTGTTTGTTTTTTTAAAAGATCCGGGTACGCCTTTTTAATATAAACACATTGAATGAATCTACATTTGACTCAAACATTCCTTTCTATTGTAAATATATCAAACCTGTGTTGGCACTTAGGACATTACAGTTGTAGGTTGTTTTAAGGTTGGTTGTAGAGGGTATCTCAAAGTTCATACAAGATTTTATTTTATTCCAACAAACTAATTTTCGCTAGAGATAATTTAATCAATTTACAATTGTCATATTGTAATACACCTTATAATAATATTATAATCCACTCTTTTTAATTAATTTATTTTTGATTGTTTGGATTTGGCAGCACTGTAATTATTGTTGTTGTTAAGAATCTATTAAAAAGTGTATGTTTGACATTAGAAAGATATATAATTGAATTTTGTTTATTAATTTAATATAGCATATTTATTTATTTAATCGAAGGAACATCACAAAAATGGCGCAGCCGACAGGATCGATCATCCTGCATTTTAAGAATAAAAAGGTAATTGGCTATAGCTTTAACCCTGATGCTAATGTTCTATCTATCCCTGAAGAATTTCAATTGCCCATTTATCACGAGCTCGTGTTTAAATGTGGAAAGAATCTAACTTCTTACTATTTAGAAAAGGGGATTCAAATAGATTTGTTAAAGTTCCATAAAAAATAATTGAAATATACAAAAATAGATTATTTGAAGATTTACAAATTTGCGTAATGGATAAGGAGGAATTAGATGCAAAATCTCTATTAACAGAAGACACTTTTAGCAAATTGATAACTACTGTAGCAGAACAACAAAAACTAGTTAATTCTCAGTTCAAAATTTAAGTTTAAACCAGCATGAATATGCACCAAGACATGTCGAAATGAAAGCACCTGAAATTCTCCGGTAATAACTTAGATCCAGCCACTTGGATAACCCTATATGAAAATGTCTGTGCAAATAATGGTTGGGTAAAAGATCAATCCAAAATATATGGTATAAGAAACTACCTAGGGGGAACTGCACAATTGTGGTTCGATAGCAGACTTGCTGATGAATGCAACTTTAGCTGGGAAACATGGAAAAAAGATTTTGTATCTTCATTTGGGGATAACCCCATAGACAAATATGATAGGGCGTTCAAGTGGAGATATCGAGGCGGCTCTCTGATCGATTACTTCCACCAAAAACAAAGGAAAATGTGATTAGGGATGCCCGGCTTAAGTGAAAAGTTATTGATAATTGGAGTGATTCACGGGCTACCCCCAGATATGCAGAATCAGTTGTCCACTGTGAAAATCGAAAACAAAGAGACCCTTCTTCAGCTGCTGAAAAATATCCGTCCCAGTTTGGAGAAAAACCTTTTGAACCCAAGCCCTACCAGACAACTGGCAACACAGTGGTCAAGAAACCAGCCTATTTTGCCCAACTTGATCAAATTGAGCAGGCATCACAGACAATGAACAATCAAAATAATTCTGTGTCTTCTCTTCAAAAAAAAAAAAACTAAATTTAGAGGGTTGTTCGATCCCGATGACAAAATCGATCCTATTTTTGCTTTGCAAAAGTCCCGATTCTATGTTGCCCGTTATTATAAATGGTGTAAAACTTGTTACTTTCTTGGATCCAGGTTCTTCTTTCAATCTAATGAGAAGATACCTTTTGGCCAAATATAAATGGAAAAGTTATCCATCAGAGACCACGATAACAACGATTGACGAAAGTCATGTCCGAGCTACTGAGAATATTGAGGTGGAACTTCATGTTGACGATCAACAGAGAATGATGACGGCGACAATATTGAGGGAGATGCCATTCGAACTGTTAATAGGAAAGCCCACCATGAGGGATCTCCGAATTCAATGGAACTTTGGGACTGATGAGATTAAGTGCTTGTCTTTGCGGTCAAAAGAAGTTATTTTTACCAGTGATGACCTGATCACTATATTCCCCAAGCTTTGCAATGTCTCCAAAAAGGAATTACCATTGCACGAGATCGACTTTCTATTGAAGCCCAATAATAACATCGTGGCGTGTAAACCTTACCCTATGTCAGATCACAAGAGAGCATGGACTGCTGAAAAAATCAAGGAGATGCTAGATAGGGATATTATTACTCCTTCTACTTCTGAGTACGCATCACCTTGTATTCTAGTTCCTAAAACGGACTCGTCCTACCCACTCTGTATTGACTATCGACAGTTGAATAAAGAGACCCTTTTGGACCCTTTTCCTTTTCCTAGAATCGACTCAATCATTAATAAATTTGGGGGTTGTCGATACTTTACAAAAATTGATTTGAAGGATGGGTTTTGGCAAGTCGGTCTAACTAAAGCCACGAGGAAATTTTCTGCTTTTGTAACACCTGATGGACTTTATGAGTTTAAGAGACTACCGTTCGGGTGGAAAAATTCACCTCCTAGATTTCAAAGGGTTATGAGCGAGAAGTTGGCTGATTTATTGGAACTCAGAGTGGTTGTTTACATTGACGACATTTGTTGTGGCGCCCCAACCCTTGAAGAATGTGCTTCCCTCACCTACAAAGTTCTCAATAGACTGAATCAATATAATATGACAGTGAACTTGGGCAAGTGCCAAATTTGTGTATCTGTGGTGGAACTTTTAGGTAGAATTATCAATGGTAACTCGAAGCAAATGAAGGAGGAAGTAATCGAAAAGGCTAAACTCATGAAACGCCCATATAACCATAAGTCACTACAATGTTTTACTGGATTTACAGTTCATTTTCGGGCCTATATACCAAACTATGCCACGATAGTTCGACCGTTGGACAACCTGAAGAAAAAGGATTCTAGTTTTATGTGGTCTGATAAATGTGAAGAGGCCTATTTAAAACTTATTGATATCATCACGTCAAAACCAATACTGGCAATCCCGGATGAGTCATTGCTTTATGAAATGTCAACAGATGCTTCATATTATGGAACAGGGGCTATTCTATACCAGAGAGACGTGAATAAAAGGAAATCACTTCAACTCAGAGTGATTAGTTATTATTCCTATACATTTTCCAAGGCTGAACAAAATTATTCCATCACTGAAAAAGAATGCCTTGCTGTGTTGAAGGCTGTCAAACACTTCAGATGGTATTTGGAAGGCAAGTCTTTTGTTGTCCACACGGATCATCGCGCATTGACACAGCTACTTTCCTGTGGCCATCTCCGGGATCGACTTGCGAGGTGGCAGCTGTTTCTGAGCTCATTCGAAATGAGAGTGAACCACCGTTCTGGCAGGGAGCTCAGCGATGCAGACGCGCTGTCTAGATTGGCTGTAGAAACACCAAATTCCAGCGATCAAACCTTACTGTTTGTTAAACATCAGAGTATTCCTTTAAAATTAGAAGATCACGGGAAATATTTTGTCCCTCACGAACATCGAACTTCAATTTTATCTATGTACCATGATGATCCCTTATCAGGAGGACATTCGGGGTTTTGGAGGACATAATATAAAAAGAAGCAACGCTTTGTTTGGCCTGGTGTGAAGAATGACATAAGGAAATATGTATCTTCTTGTCCTATCTGTCAAAGGGTTAAGTTCAAGTATAAGAGCCATCCTTCAAAGATTAGTTTGCCCCATCAATCAAGGGTACCTTTCCATACTGTACATGTAGATTTCGCCGAGGCTCCTTCTAACATCAAGGATAAGAATTCAACATTTTTACTAATTATTGACGAGGCTACTAGGGTGGTTCAAGCTAAGACAATGGAACAACATGGCCGTGCTCTAATAAAATATTTCAACGAACATGAGGATCTGAAATCAGTGAGAACTATAGTCTCCGATCAAGGGAGATCATTTGTGTATGGAGAATTCCCTAGGTGGGCAACCTCCAAAGACATCCGATTAATAACTACTTCTCCTTATCACCCTGCAGGAAATGGTTTAGCGGAGCGAGCTATACGAGATATAAAGACCTTTCTCTCGTGCTATCCTCACTTCAAGGGTGGATGGAAAAATACCTTAGAAGCGGCAGTACGCTACCATAATAGATCCTACAACTCCTACCTGGGTTGCTCCCCTTTATTCAAACTTACAAAAACTTCCCCTGTTTTACCTGCCGATAAAGACCTTAATCTTCACTGTCCCCTTTATGAAACAGAAAAAAGTCAAATTGAGCAAAACCTCTACCGACAAAGAACAAAGTTCTATTTTAACAGTCGTAAGAAGGCCCTGCCACCAGAGATGAATATCGACGATTATATTTTGGTAAGACATCAGAGGGTTGGAAAGGAATGGAAGCTATTTGGTCCGCAACGAGTGACAAGGGTAACCAAAATGGATGGCCACCCCAAATATGTTGAATATGAGTCTGATGATAAAACTCCAAGAACGGCTCACATCTCCAATATCCAACCTTATCAACATCGACATCCCAGGAGGGATGAAGTCGCTTGAAGTCGGGGAAGTTGTAATATTCCTTATAATAATATTATAATCTACTCTTTTAAATTAATTTATTTTTGATTGTTTGGATTTGGCAGCACTGTAATTATTGTTGTTGTTAAGAATCTATTAAAAAAGTGTATGTTTGACATTAGAAAGATATATAATTAAAATTTGTTTATTAATTTAATAAAGCATATTCGTTTATTTAATCTCGAAGGAACATCACACATATAAACAGAAACAACCATATAGATCACTAGACAAGAAACAATTAGTTAGACTAGGAACCTGATCATTTCTGGTTAGACAGATAGCCATAAATATACTTACAAACATATTTTATAATACAATATAATGCGGCTTGTGATTGTAAAACGACATTTGAAAATTATCCCGCATGTGTTTCTTTTCAACGAAAAATCAAAATTTATTCCAAGGAGAAATAACGATTATTTCTAACCTTAGGGATGAGGTATGAAAGGATGAATTGTATTTATCATTACTCTTCACAATTCATCCTTTCATACCTCATCCCTAAGGTTAGAAATAATCGTTATTTCTCCTTAAAATAAATTTTGATTTTTCGTTGAAAAGAAACACATGGGGGATAATTTTCAAAAGTCGTTTTACAAATGTATATTTAAATTAAAAAGTAATCATGATAGAAAACAGTATAAGAATTGAATATTTAGATTTTATAAAACTGTTTTCTATCATACCTAATTGTTTATTGTATAATGATCTATATGATTGTTTGTATTTAAATGAGACAATTGTAAATTGTAACAATTAAAGGTTTTGTATAGGATAGAATATCGAGTTATTGGCATTCAAGGCTTTACTAGCACATACCTACCCATTGTTTGAACATTTCCTTGACCGTTTTGTATAAATATAGCTGAGGTTTGTTGGCACAGCGGTCAATTTCCTCCTCTTTGTGGCATTGAGTGACCTTGGGCATATAGCCATGGACTTCAGACTTCCAACATTTCCATAAACTCCAATATCGTTGAGTCGCACATCTGTGCCAACATGAAACAACAAAGTATACAACTGGGATAGGATTGTTGCAGTGATTGATTTGTTTCTTGTACTTAATAGAAGCTGTTTGCTCGATGTTCTATTCTATATACATTACCCTTTATTGTATACTCTGGGAATCAATACAAATACAATTTTTAATTATACACTCATGGATAAAACTTAAGGAAGTTGTACCTTTTAGCATGTATATCGGGATTCAGACAATAACTCTGAAAGATACATTCATGGACAGAACTTAAGGAAGTTGTACCTTTTAGCATGTATATCGGGATTCAGACAATAACTCTGAAAGATACACTCATGGACAAAACTTAAGGAAGTTGTACCTTTTACCATGTATATCGGGATTCAGACAATAGCTCTGAAAGATATTTGATACACAATGATCTTTATTGAAGACACACGAGATAACTAAGTGTGAACAAATTGCTCCTGTCTCCTTCAAAAACAGACAACCAGCGATATCAAAAACTTTCCACTTCATAAAGTTTTGTCCAAGAGTTTAAAACTATGTTTTCATTATTATTTCTTACGTGAGTTGTGGGATAACCCATATAGGTGTTATTAACTTAAGGAATTTTGTGACATCAATTTATATTTATGAAAACCAACAAGCAATCCACAGGGTTAGGTTTATTTAACTATGTTCAGAATCCTGGCCTTGGATTGCGTATTGATTTTAATAAATTATAAAGACATGTAATATAAATTGGTATCCAGAGGGTACGAGGGACCCAACCCCACGCTGGTGATCGCCGTACCTGAACTGATCAAAGACATCGTCATCAAAGACTTCAACGTCTTCCCTAACAGACGGGTGAGTCGTCTGCAACACTAGTACCCGGCTAATATGCAAATAGCAGCAGATATATAAAAGAAAGTTCCTGAATATCTGTGAATGAAAATATATTTTTTTCGAAATATTTTGAGAGGATTGTTTCACCATATCAATTTATTGATGACAATTTATAATAATTATATTATTAAATATTTTATTGAGATGGCAAAATTCCTATATATATATATATATTATGTATAATCTAAAATGCAAATATTTTATTTTTTATAAAACCTGTATTTTACTTTCATCATTGACTATTCTTTTATTTTGACCATAGATTTAGAATACTTTGAATATTGTTGTAAATATGTATAGTTAACCTACCTATTTTTTTTTTTTAATTCACGAATATAGAATTCATTTTATAAATTCTCTATTACTGTGAGAAATATTTAATGTGTAATTCTTTTCAAGTAATTGAAAATAAAAACTACTTGAAAGGTAAATACAGAGGGTGTTCACACTTATAGGAAACAAGTTTTATTATAAAATATTAAAAATGAACACCATATTTGAAATTTTTCAAATGTTCTATTTGAAAGCCTTTTTGTTTATTTACAGAACGGCACCTGATTTTCCACGATAGCAGACACTTTCTGATCATGGTCATGCTCAAAAGATCCCATTCTTCCTTTACCACTTTCCAGAGACCTTCAATTGTCCTAGGGTGTCTCTTTCCAACTGCTCTTTTAAGGCATCCAAAAATGCAAAAATCCATCGGGGCTAAATCAGGAGATTTTAAAGGGGTTCTGTTCTTTGGAATAGTGTTGATTCCTGTTCTTTGCCTTAGATCTTCCAAATAAGCTTGGGTTGAAGATGAGGTATGACTTGTGGCGTTATAATGGTGAAACCAGACTTTGTTGCTCTGTTTTCCATAGATAGAGGGAATATCATTTAAAAATATAGGTTCTAAAATGTTGTTTTGATAATACTCCGAGTTTATTTTGGCATTTCTTTCAACTTTTATTATTTTTAATTTTCCTTCATATGATATACCACATGCCACCATAAATCCTTTGGGGTAACTTTCGGCACATTCCTTCAACCAAATTGGCCTAGATTTTTCCACCCTTTTTTGATAGTATATAGCTCTTTTTCTGTCGCTTTACCGATGCTTTGTCATATGTAACAATAAATTTCCATCTATCAGCAGCCAAGAAATTTTCATAAAAATATCTGCTGATAGTGTGTCGCTGACGAATATGGCTCTGAAACAATTTGTGAACCGCATGTTTTTTTTGTAGCTTTTAGGCCTAAATCTTTATTTATTATTTTATTTATTTTTGACACTGATGTTCCTATTAATTTGCCTATATCTCTTTGCGGCATAGGATTTTCTTTTGTAATATATTTTTTCACTTTTTTGACAGTTGCAAGAGTTCTCACAGATATAGGGTGATAATCTTTTGTCCATTTCTCCGTAGGTGCTTTGAATAAAAACTTGATATTTTTGTCTTGAATAATATTATAAATACCCTTTTATTTTAGAAATGTTGATATCATCTTGTTTGCATATTTTAATTATGTCCAAATAGGTAAGATTAGCTCTGGAAAGTGGTAAAGGAAGAATGGGATCTTTTGAGTATGACCATGATCAGAAAGTGTCTGCTATCATTGAAAATCAGGTGCCGTTCTGTAAATAAACAAAAAGGCTTTCAAATAGAACATTTGAAAATTTTCAAATATGGTGTTCATTTTTAATATTTTATAATAAAACTTGTTTCCTATAAGTGTGAACACCCTCTGTAATTATCTTTCCTATTTTCAAGACTGCACCTTCAATTTTCTATCTTTTTAACAACAAAACAAAATAATCATAACATATATATATATTATATAATCTAAAAATTCGAATATTACTATATTTTAAAATATATATATTTTATTTTAATAATTGATCATTTGTCTATTGTTATCATCGTTTTTAGAAAAGACTAAGTTTTGTTGTAAATATGCGTAGTTAACATATCTATCCTTTTAAATCACTAATATAGGATTTACTTCATAAATTCTATAAAGTGTGAAAATAACTAATGTGTAATATTTCCTCAAGTAATTGAAAATAAAAGCTACTTGACGGTAAATAATTATATTTTTCTTATCACGACTGCACCTCAACCCTTTATCTTATCGATCCTTTGTCTTATCAACCCTTTATCTAACAACAACAACAAAATATTCATAACATATATATATATATATATATATGTAATATAATGTTGAGATCCTGTCGACTCTCTGTGATAATAGGTTGGGATCCTATTCTGTGATTAGGGATCCTGTCGACTAGCTGTAATAATGCGTTGAGGTTTGGTAAGCCTGTTGTAGAACCTCGTCGACTCTCGCTATAAGTTGTGGCAACCGAGGGTCAAACCTGTAGTAACCGCGAGGGACAGTCAGGGGTGGAGAGTTTTCCAGTGCCTCTCTGCACCTTGTAGGACCTTTAACAGTTCTCACAAAGTACAGGCAGTCGTGGTCGAGGCAGAGTGGAAAACTGGGAATGTCCACACACACAAAAAACGAAGCGACACTGTTGAAAGAAAGTTCCTTGAATAGATAAAAAGCGAGCCAAGAGCAAAGATGGAGATAGAAGATTCCTTACTGTTTTACATGGTCGATGAGTTGGTGACAACCGGCGACACGCAGATGGGGAACTGACTGGAACTGAAAAATGGCTGTTGCTACGTGGGGTCCTATTTAAACAACTTTTTTGGACCAGGAAGGGACTAGGAAGTATTGCCTTTCTGCACGTGTCCGCAACTCGACTCTGGCAGCGGTCTGGGCTTCCATCTAACTTTAGAAGTTACTTGCGATTCTCTCAATCTTGCTCTTAACTCAGTTTTTAATCTATTATATATTTTTATTTATTTATCCTCAGTACATTACATTTGGTGATGCAAGGAGACATGTCAATTATGCATATAATTAGTTATAAATCTGCAATTAGTTCTATATACAACATGACAATCGTATTACATAATATAGGGTTATTGGTTTAAATTATCATAGATGGGCCCCGTGAGTGAAAGGGTTTATCCGGGTTTAAGCGGGTAAAGCCTCTCTAACACAGGTAAGTAATTAAAATTTCTTTTAATTAATTAAAACTGTGAGGGAAAAAGGGCTATAACAAGATGTTTATTTGAATATATCTGAAAATTATCAAAATAAAACTTATGTTTAATTTAAAAGTTATGATATTCATTATAAAAGAGAACTGTAGATAAAACCTTTGTTTGCTAAAAAATAATGATGATAAAAAATGATGTTCTAAAAGATTGTTGGCGGGCGTTGGAAAGGGTTAGGGGTTGAAGAATATGCAATTGTAAGTGTTGCACAGACAATCAAATACTTAGGTCCAGGTGCAAAGCGAGGATATAGACTTGTGCGTCTTCCTAGGCAATGTTTCACCTGCGATCCTGTATAAGGTTACAGTGCTTTGTCACAATTGTAGGGTTATTGGTTGAAAAGATGTTGAAGAAAAGAATTAATATACTTGAAAGGGGTGGTAGAGCCATGCGATACGTAGAATTGTTGTAGCGACAATAGGTGGTCTGACTTGACTTGAAATCAAAGGTTGATTGTGGTCCGCTAGAGCTGAAAAAAATTGAAAGTTGAAAAAGTGAACGCTTTGTGCATGCGTTGGTGATGTGCTCTGTGGATGATTGAAATAAACTTTTGAAACGTGTTCAGACCAAAAAGTCGAGACTTGTACTTCTGGGGAACTGTGTTCAAAGAGTTTGTTGAATTACGAAATCAAAAGAAAAATTGTCAAGCAGTACTGTCGTTTCTCTACGTTGATGTGAAGCAATGGCGGAGAGAAAGATAGTAGTGTAAAGTACACTGAAGTGGTTAGAGAAATAGATTGTTGTAAACGATTGTTGTATATGCCCGATAGTTGATGATAAACAAACATTGTCATATAATAAAGTATTTAAACAAAAATATAGTGAATAAAAAGATAAAAATGTGATTGCGGATAAAAAGTATAAGTGGATAAGATCAAACATGTACTATATGAAAGATATAATAATGAATTAGTAAAATATAAAAGATATAATAATGAATTAAAAATGATTATTGAAAGAATTAAATGTTTTGCTATTGTTAAAATAAAGTTGTTAAAATAATGTTGGAATAAAAATTTGATTATAATTGAAAAGTAAAAAAAAAAATAAAAATAAAAATAATTATTCAAGATTTTATACAAAAAAATATAATATAATTAAAGGTTATTAATGATTAGATAAACAAATGGAGCAAAAAATGTCTCTTTTGAAGAAAAGTTAAAAGAAAACAAAAAATATTCGTTCCTGAAAAAAAAGAAAGGAACATATTCACACAATGTCTAGGTGTAGGTCCAAGATTATTGGTGTCTTTAGTTTGACCTATGGGGAGGCAATGTGGCCCTATGTCGCTTTGGTCCGGTCTGAGAAGTTGGTCTTTGCCAGATCTTCCCGATTATATTATGTGAGACCAGACGGGGAGCGATCTTGATCCCTAAAAATGATGTAGTGTAGTGGAAGATGGGGACTTTGGATACATGAAGTGTATAGTGCATGTCTTAGGCGCTAAAAAGATTGCAGAGCGTTTTATGCGGTTTGGTCTGCAAAATTTTTAGGTGAGCCTACCCAAACGCCGGCTTGTTACGCTTGGGAAAAAATCATTTAAACTATTAATTTAACAGATCTTTTTTCCATGTAACATTGCGTTACCTATGGAGAAATGAGAGGTTAAATCCTTTTTTATTCCTAACGAATGAGCCGGTAATGTTGTGTTTGTTCATATTAAAAGCGTACCCAAAAGCCATATAATTGAATGATTGTTCTTTTGCGTCAAAAAAAAATTCCACACTGGGCGTGCAAACAATGTAAAAGTTGTAAAACACACGATGATAGTTGAAGATATAAAGTTTTATGATATTTCAATATTAAAGTTCAAATTAATAAGTGAATTGGGTAATTATTGGTAAGTCAATCAGTTGATAATTGACAGGTTATTTGGTGGACACGACAATCTAGCATTCTGCTGTGCCAAGGTACGGCCTAATAAATTGGAGGTGTCATGTTAACCTGATGCCGCTGCAACTGTTTATTGATGTAGGCGAGCGTTGTGAGTCACCCTGCTGGCTAGAAATCTCTCTACCTCCACTTGTTTCCTGACCTAATTGAAAATACTGGGATTTAAATGTAAAAAAGGCTGTGAGCTTGTAGGCGGTATAATTCGGAAATATTGTGTTTCAAAGATATCTGGAGTCAAATGATTGAATTCAATGAAATATACATCTTGAGGCAATCGCTGTGGGTGTTGAACGAATCGGGGCTGTGGAGGTGTTATGTACAACACATCCTCAGTGTAATATTTTAATTTATTGACATGTATGGTGTCACTATCTCTATTCAGTGGCTGATTTGGGCGATCTATTCGAACGACATTTGGTGAAATTATTTCAATTATTTTGTAGGGTCCAGTAAAATATGGTGCTAATTTACCTGTGTCGGGATGTCTGTAATTTTTTACCAAAACAAGATCATTCTCTTCGAAATGTGGTGTTCTGTGCTGCTTATCAAATGTTTCTTTATCTTTTTTATGTTTATTTTGAGTACGAGAGTTTGCTATCTCTCGAGCTATTTTTATCTCGGGATATGGGTTAAGATGAGTTCTTAGATCTGGGGGGATAACATTGAACATTAAGTAGGTAGGTGGAAAACTTGTGACAGAATGGGGTGTGTTATTGTACGTCTGAGTGACGCGTTTAACTAGTTGAGTCCAGGAAGCTTTTGGATTTTCTAGATAAGCTAGTCTGAGCTTGCCTGTAATGGTCGCATTTAAGCGTTCTATTAAACCGTTTGCTTGTGGGTTATTGCTGGTAGTTTGTAGAGGTTGTATACCATGCATTATTAGAAATTTACGGAATTTTTCTGAGGTAAAAGCGGGCGCTCTGTCAGATAACAGACGTTTTGGAGATCCTTGCTGTAGTACAGTCTTGAGGGTTTGAATGTACGTTAGGGTACTGGTGGACTTCGATGGAAAGGTCCAAGCATATCGTGTTAAATGATCCACTATTACGTGTAGATAGGTCTTGGAGTGTCCATATTTCGAAAATCCAGCTATGGTATCTATAGAGATTAAGTCGAATGGTTGTTGAGGTGGTGGAATTTGTCCGAGGGCACCATAGGGTTTACCTTTGGGCTTTTTAATGATTTGGCAGGTGTGACACGACCTGACAAATTTTTCTATAGATTTAGAGATACCTTTCCAGTAGTACTGGGTAGTAATTATGCGGGTCATCTGAGAGATGCCTGGGTGGTTATATTCTTGGTGAACTTTGTTCATGAGAGTATGTTGCAGGGTTTCGGGAATTATTATTTTAGTTACACCTTTTCGGGTAATGGTATGTAAGCCGTTTGTATCAATGTTGAAGGGGGATGCTGTTGGTTGATGCTGTTTTATAATATCAGTACTGATAAATCCTACAAAGGGGTTTCTTGAGAGTAAATCTGCCTCATACTGTTGACTGCCTTTGATGTAGTGTATTTCGTAATTATAGGTAGATAGTCTCAGGCTCCATCTAAATAGTCGGCCTGACGGATTTTTTATAGTTTTAAGCCATTGTAAAGCTTGGTGGTCTGTGTATATGGTGAATTTTATACCGGTGAGGTATATTCGGAATTTGTCTACACTTTCGACGATGGCGAGGCACTCAAGTTCGGAAACGGTGTAGTTTCTCTCATGTGCCCTAAGGGCGCGGCTAAAATATTGCACAGGATGTATTTGTCCGTCTGGGTGTACCTGTTTGAGTATGCCGGCAATCCCTTGGGTGGATGCGTCGCAATAAAGGCGGCATGGTAAACCGACTTGATACAAGTGTAGTACTGGTTTACTGGTTAAACTCTCTTTGAGAGTGGTGAAAGCTTGTTGACAGTCTGTGTTCCAATTCCATTTTACATCCTTTTTAAGTAATTTATTTAAAGGTGCTCGTAAGCGGGCATAATCTGCTATAAACTTATTATAAACGTTTACTGCTCCTAAAAATGATTGTAGTGTTTTTTGATTGTTAGGTGGTTTTATGGCATTTATAGTATCAAGGTTGCGCGTCTGCGGTGCATAAGTACCTGCGGTAACAGTGTATCCTAAGAAATCTATTTTTGTTTTAAAAAATGAACATTTATTATAATTAAGTTTGATGTTTTCGTGTTGACACACTGTTAGAAATTGTTGTAGGTGTTGTAGATGATCCTCTAGGGTGTCAGAAAAAATAATGAAATCGTCGAAGTAATGGGTAACAAAATTTAGTTTATATTTTTGCATGACCTGGTTTATGGCACGATGGTATATCTGTGGTGAATTTTTAAATCCGTAAGGAAGTCTACAAAATTCGTACTGACTATCTAACGTCACGAAAGCTAGTAGATTACGTGAGTTAGGTTCTATTTCCACTTGCCAATATGCGGATGCTATATCTACAGAAGAGTAATATTTGGCTTTTGACAATTTGTCAAGAATGGTTTCTATTAAGGGTAAAGGATGTACGTCTGGAGCGATGATTTCATTAAGTTTTCTGTAATCAATACAGAAACGTTTCGTTTGGTCACGTTTGGTAACAAGCGTTATGGGACTGGCATAAGGTGAAACTGACGGGGCAATGATTCCAAATTGGAGCATTTGTTCTATTTGGGTTTGTATTTCTTGTTGGTCGTGTAGTGGCACTCTATATGGGCGTAATGCTATTATTTTATCTGTGGTGGTATTGATTTTTACCGGTGGTATGTTCAATTTGGGCACATTGTATTTATTAGTAGAGAACACTTGTGAGAATTCATATAGAATTCGGTGGAGTTCGTGTGGACAATGTTCTAACTGAGGTGCCGCATTAGAAGGTATATAAATCTCAATATCATGGGTAGGAGATATAGGGGGTGAACATATAATTGGAGTAGAGTCCGCCACGTGTAAACAGGACTGGTGCGAGGGGAAAGTGGTAAACATATCAGTTTCCCTCGGTTGAGTGGGACATAAATCCTGTTTGCACTTGGTGAACTTATAGACATTCGTTGGGAGAGCATCATTATTTTGATAAATTTGGAGATTATTAAAATCTATAATTAATTTAAATATTTTAAGGGTATTAATAGATAAAATACCAAAAGGTAGTGAAGCTTCTACTATAAAAAAATTTTAGTTTTTGGGTGAGGTTACCGAATTTAAGTTTTAAAAAAATATATCCAAGGGTATTTACATTGTGGGCTATTGCATTTATAGTTAAACTGTACTGATGGATAATAATTTTATATGGTAATCTATTTTCTATGGTTCTTAAAATATCTAAGTTAAGTAGGTTTATAGATGCTCCCGTGTCTATTAAAAAGGCCAAGTTTACATTTGGTGACAATTCAGTCCATATTATTAATTGTTCAACGAAAATAAGTTTCAGGTTTTCCTACCGTTGAGCTGCTCGCGGGGCTTGCAGAGTCGTCTTGGCTTGCAGCTTGGACTTGGGGAACATGGTTCGGAGGTTGGACCTTGGGCTGGGTGTGGGTACCACGTTTTGGTACAGTGGTTGTGTGTGGTCGGGCGCTGTAGACTGGGCGTGTTTGGTCCCGTGGGAACCGTTGTCCACACTGGGAGTGCCAGTGCATGGCATTGCAATACTTGCAAGGCGAGGGGGGAGGTGTAACTGGGTATGTTACACGTGATGGCCGCTGGCTGTTGTACCGCGGTGGTGGGTTGTGGTAGGTGGGGTGTGGAGCCTTGTCTACTTGGCGCTGGTTCACTGCACTGGTGGCACACTGAGTTATTCTTGACACTAGGTCGAACCATTCCTTAATGGTGTTTGGTTGCACAGTTGCGACTAATCGCTGGTCTGCGACGGGTAGTCCGTCGGTCAGAGATTCAATTAAAATGTCGGCGGGTAGGTCGAGTTTCATACCCATAACAGTTTTGTTTTGGTAGTAGTTTTCTAGGGACATTTGGGGTGTCATTTTGATTGCCAAAAAGCGTGCAAACGACGCTTCTGTCGTTGCTGGGAATAAGTCTATCAATCTCTGGCGGGCTTCAATATAATATAACCTATCTAACCGTAGGCTTCGGAAATATTGGAGGGGCCTACCTTGTAGGTAGCAGGGTAATTTGCGTAGACGATCTGTGTAGGTCAGTTCAGTTCGGTCTGCTTGGGCATCGAAGTTGTCGAAAAAGCTTTGGGCTTCAAAAGTACCATCGTATGGACTTACGTCTATCTCCCTAGGAGATCGGGCTACTAGTAACTTACTCAGGGCATCGGCGATCTGTGTCAGTGGGTCTGCGGAGGTATCTTGGGGCGGCGACGTTTCCTCCTCTTCCAATGTCGTTTCTTGTTTGGGGATAGTTTGTTCGGCTGTATCGTTGGACGGGTTGGTTTGCTCCTCCATCTTGCTTCTTGGCTCTTTTCTATCTGGACAGTCTTTACCTTCTTCGTTGTGGTCTCCTTCGTTGTGGTAATCCTGTCGACTATCTGTAATATAATGTTGAGATCCTGTCGACTCTCTGTGATAATAGGTTGGGATCCTATTCTGTGATTAGGGATCCTGTCGACTAGCTGTAATAATGCGTTGAGGTTTGGTAAGCCTGTTGTAGAACCTCGTCGACTCTCGCTATAAGTTGTGGCAACCGAGGGTCAAACCTGTAGTAACCGCGAGGGACAGTCAGGGGTGGAGAGTTTTCCAGTGCCTCTCTGCACCTTGTAGGACCTTTAACAGTTCTCACAAAGTACAGGCAGTCGTGGTCGAGGCAGAGTGGAAAACTGGGAATGTCCACACACACAAAAAACGAAGCGACACTGTTGAAAGAAAGTTCCTTGAATAGATAAAAAGCGAGCCAAGAGCAAAGATGGAGATAGAAGATTCCTTACTGTTTTACATGGTCGATGAGTTGGTGACAACCGGCGACACGCAGATGGGGAACTGACTGGAACTGAAAAATGGCTGTTGCTACGTGGGGTCCTATTTAAACAACTTTTTTGGACCAGGAAGGGACTAGGAAGTATTGCCTTTCTGCACGTGTCCGCAACTCGACTCTGGCAGCGGTCTGGGCTTCCATCTAACTTTAGAAGTTACTTGCGATTCTCTCAATCTTGCTCTTAACTCAGTTTTTAATCTATTATATATTTTTATTTATTCATCCTCAGTACATTACATTTGGTGATGCAAGGAGACATGTCAATTATGCATATAATTAGTTATAAATCTGCAATTAGTTCTATATACAACATGACAATCGTATTACATAATATAGGGTTATTGGTTTAAATTATCATATATATATATATATATACACTGCGTGACATTGAAAATGGAACACCAAGAAATAGTGGCCAGAAAGTGATGAAACTCGGCAGACAGAGAGAGACAGGGACGAACAATAAGTGATCTTTATTTCAAAATGATAGTCATAATACAGAGCGAGAACGGCGTCGGCTTAGTAGCAAGTAGGACCACCGCGGACGGCGATGCACGCAGCAACACGTCTAGGTAGAGAGTCAATCAGAGTACGGATGGCGTCCTGAGGGATGGCTCTCCATTCCCTCTCAACCATTTGCTACAGTTCGTCTTCTGAACGCGGCTGTGGCAAGGCATGCAAACGGCGTCCAATGATGTCCCAGACGTGCTCGATTGGTGAGAGATCAGGAGAGTACGGTGGCCAGGGAAGCATCTGTACATCTTGCAGAGCTTGTTGGCTAATGCGAGCAGTGTACGGTCGGGTGTTATCCTGCTGATAAAGGGCATTGGATACCCCCTGAAGGTAGGGGAGTGTCACCGGTCGCAGCACATCATCAACGTATCGTTGGGCCGTCATAGTGCCCTGAATACGAAGTAAAGGCGACCTGGAATCATACGCGATTACACCCCAAGCCATGATTCCACGTTGTCGCACGGTGGGGCGTTCCACAATTGCTGCCGGATTGGACCTTTCTCCACGTCGACGCCACACGCGTACACGGAGACTATCACTGAACAAGCAGAAACGCGACTCATCTGAGAACACGACCCTGTGCCATTCCGTCATCCACGTCGATCTAGCCCGGCACCATTCCAAACGTTGGCGCCTATTCGGTGGGGTCAATGGCAGTCTTCTTAGCGGACGGCATGAGTGCAAGCCATTAGCAACCAATCGACGGGAAATGGTTCTGGTCGAGTTGGAATGATCTAGGGTGTCTTGCACATGTTGCAGGATGGCGGTACAAGTGGCTTGTGGGGCCGCCACTGCTTGTCGAAGGATACGCCGATCCACACGTGCTGACGCCACTCTGGTTGCACCGGCATTCCTATAAATTGCCACATTTCCTTGTTCCAACCATCTTCTCCACAGTCGGTGCACCGTGGACGCACCAAGGTGTGTATCAGCTGCGATTTGACGTATGAACCAACCTGCCCTTTTCAGTCCGATCACCATGCCCCTCGTAAAAGCGTCTGTCTGCTTGAACTGCCTCCGTTTACGATGACCTGGCATTCTCTGTTATTACACGTGTCTTTTGACACAAGAACAAAATTTCTACAATGATTTTCCTTGAAGAAATAACGACACGAATACTGTCCTTTCTGCAAGTTCCTTCCCTTATATCTTAATCCATGTGCGCACGAGAGCTGCGCATTTTACCTCATTTGCATAACTCGGTTAGGCGCGTCTACCCTGAAATTTGCATAATTTTCTGGCCACTTTTTCTTGGTGTTCCATTTTCAATGTCACGCAGTGTATGTGATATGATCCTGTCGACTTTCAATGTGATAATATAATAATAATGTGGGGAAAGAGAAATAATCACACCACGATTTGGTAGAGGAATTTGGAAGGCAGCCAGAGAGAGATGGAGAGCGACGGACCCGCACCGCCAGGCGGCCGGCCGTTCGTGTCGCACACCATCACCCAACTCCCCCTAATTAGTCCTGAGGTTCCAAGAAAAGGGCCCCTTGGAATGTGGCTAGTGGCTCAAATGGCCGTACTTTAGCTGCCTTCTTTCTACGTCTCTCTCTGGTTGACTGTAGGTTTTCTTTATTATTCCTGGAAGAGCATATATTATGACATATGGCCCCTGTTGAAGAAGGCTGAACATGGTTTGAGTATACTTAAAGCTGGTGAAGCCAGGAATAGAGAAAATAATTTTACAGTTGAAATTAATTAAGGTTATGGTGACATAGTTTTATGTAAATAAAATATTGTATAGTACACAAGTAAATATTATTTACAAGCAGTTTTACAACACCGGAGAGTTTGATAGTTAAGGGAATTTTGGATAATATCAAAGCTACAGAAGGCTATATACAATAACATCTAATGTATTATAGGGGAAATGTTATTGAGGAGTGTGAACAAGGAGAAGAAGAGTCACATACATATGATGAAATTCTGAAGATCATTAAGACTGGGGAACTCTACACTTTAAAATATTTTTCAGGCGGACATGGCAAGAGGAAACTTGGCATGGGCTTTCTAGGCTATAGGTGTAGAGTACGAGAAATGAGGTTGAGGTTGGAAATTGCGTGAGCTCAGGACTGAGGTAAATATAGAACTACAAACAATGTTAGAATTTTGGCGAACAGAGCGAGGGGAAACTTGCTTTGGGCCATTCTACCTTATCTATGCAGTTACTTGTGCAGCGAGTCCGAGGGGAAAAATCCCGTGTGTAGGTGAGGAAGTCGCATGGACTTATAGTTAATTTGAGAAGATAAAATAGTTCGAGATACAAAGGTAGAATATATGCGGACAGAGCGAGGGGAAACTTGCTTTGGGCCTTTCTACCTTAATTATTTCGATACTATGAGAGACCTTAGTAGTTTTAACTAATTGTAGGAAAGTATGCGCGCACAGTGCCAAAAATTGGGACGAGGACGGCGTTGTCCTTTACAGGTGACAAGCTGCTCGGACACGAGATGTTTGAACCGTCGTGGGAGCTTGTGCGCGGCGATGATTTCGTGATGGGTTGAACGTAAAACCCATGTCTGCCCGAAATAATGACGGACCTAACAAAATCAGCGACGATGTTTAACGTACATCCGTGGGAAATATCGGAAGTAGGTTATATCGTGCTGGTTTGGACAAGGGACAAACATAGATTTGAAGACAGGGTCCGTGTGGCGAACGTGTGGCGCGAGAAGGAGGAGCGAAGCTGTGCCGCTCGATGCAGATTGTTCAAGTGCGAACAAAAGGGAGTTGATAAACATCTAGCAGTTAGTCAATCTGCATCCTGTGACGAACATACCAGTGGCTAGATGGTGTGGGTCGGTGGATATGCTAGAGAGAAACTGCACAATATATTATCGTAAATGAAGAGTGGAGATTAGTGGCAAAAGAAGTTCGATAAATGATGAATCAATAATTTCATAGAGGGTCATGGGCTGGCAAAAGGTTAACAAAGTTGTAAGAATGAGAGGAGCATTCAGGGGAAGATAGATAAGAGTCACCAAGGGTTGGTTGTAAGCAAGGCTCATGTGGTGGTTGAAATTCTTCGACGCCTGAATTACAGAGTGAATTTTGAGTCGTTTAGGGAAAGAAATTATATTTCGTGAGCCGTGCTTACAAGTAGGAGAGAAGGTCATATACAAAAGGGTAAAGATGTTTAGGTACTGGAACCCTATTGTGATTGAGCACTATTATGAAATTGATTGTTGTTATTATTAAAAATCGTAAAGTATGCATAGATAGAATGCCAATTTTAAGGAATGACTTTAAGATAAAAATATTTTATTATAAAATGTCTATTATTAATTCGATTGGTAAGGTATAAATTTAATGGGTTACAAATATCTAGATAAATAGTATCGAGAATAAAATCATTGTTAATAGGCTTGGAAAGAATAAATTGAACTAAACTAATTATAGAAAATATTGGCATCAGAGTTTACAAGGACTGACTTCTATGAAGAAGGAATGGTAGGGGTAAAACAATTAAACTTACAGGTTATGTATAGAGAGAAAGTAGATTCATTGAGTTCATTGAAGGAGGGTTCTGTCTGCTGTACGTGCCAGTGTTGTGGGCCACAGTAGCGGCATGGGTATGGCGGAGTCCATGGTGGTGGAAGGTGTCCTGCTCTGGCGCGGCGATCGTTATTGGGCAGATCTAGTGCTGGGAGAATGGGCGGCAGTTTCATCTCCGTCGTAGGTGATCATTTCTTCAGAATAACGGTTCAAAGGTTGGCGAGGAAGGGGGTGAGAGCTCGAAGTAAAGTGGCTACAGTTGAGTTGGGATTGGCCGATCATCGTGGCTTGGCTTCTTGTTTTCTTCATACTCTGGTATATGAGGGATTTGCTTCCCGGCCAGGTCTCATCCTGTCGACTCTTCTGTGATATGATCCTGTCGACTTTCAATGTGATAATATAATAATAATGTGGGGAAAGAGAAATAATCACACCACGATTTGGTAGAGGAATTTGGAAGGCAACCAGAGAGAGATGGAGAGCGACGGACCCGCACCGCCAGGCGGCCGGCCGTTCGTGTCGCACACCATCACCCAACTCCCCCTAATTAGTCCTGAGGTTCCAAGAAAAGGGCCCCTTGGAATGTGGCTAGTGGCTCAAATGGCCGTACTTTAGCTGCCTTCTTTCTACGTCTCTCTCTGGTTGACTGTAGGTTTTCTTTATTATTCCTGGAAGAGCATATATTATGACATATATATATATATGTTATATTTTTAAATAAAAAAGATATTATTTCTGTTTGTTTGAATTTAGATCATGTTGAGGATTATTGTAATGGTGATGCAGTCGTGACTAAATTTCTTGAAAGAATAATAATAAAATGGTCTTGATCAGATATTGTTTTAATTGTGAACCCATGGAATATATATAAAACAATTTGATAAAAGTAATGCCTTTCTTAAGGCGTATAAATAAATAAAACAAAAGATTATTTACATAATTACAAAAACTTTGGGTCGGCCACCCGGGTAAGAACAACAATCAGTTTATATAGTAGAAGCGTGACCTCTGGCGGTCGATTAAAACAGAGTACTTATATCTATGAAATTATAACTTTAAACAAAATAACATTTTAACATATAACATTTTTAAATAAAATATTTCAATATAACATTTTAAATAAATGATTTTAATATAACATTTCCTAAATAAAATCTTTATGTAACATTTCCCCCCTGTGAAGAAAATAATATGGGTAGATTAAGAGTAAAGTAATGAAAAATATAGCTTTAAAAAAGATAAAATGATTAATGGAAAGAAAATAATGTGAGAGGCGATATTCACTTATCATATTGGTTTTTGTATGGTAACCAATAGACAGGAAAGTACAAAATTATATAAATGATAAAAATGAATAATAACAAAACAATTGGGAGCAAGTGAAAATAAAAATGTGATAATCCATAATCATATTGGTTTATTGTTAACCAATAGATTGGAAATTACAAGTGTGAATGATGATAACAAAAATATGGTGAAGAGTAAAAATGTGGTTGATTGAAAATTGTGGTAAAGAGTGAAAATTGTGGTAAAGAATGAAAATGTGGTTGATTGAAAATGCAAAGAGAAAAAATTAAAGTGTTCCATAATCGTATTGGCTTATTGTGAACCAATAGATTGGAGAGACATAAGGAGATGATACACATAAATAGTATTAAAAATGTGGAAGAAAAATAAAATGAATGCATATTGAAAAAGTGGGAAATAAAAGGATGATATCCCTTGATCATATTGACTTGTTGTGAGTCAATAGATTGGGAAAAACATGATAAAATGATACAAATATTATTAATGAGGACGAAAATAAAATGAATGATATTTACAAAAGTATATAAATGAAAAATGATGAATAACATTGAAAACAATATGAAAATTACATTAGTAAAAGGTAGGTGGAAACATTTGATGATTATAACAAGAATGGCATTTGTGAAAAGGCAATAAACAGTAGGCAAATGGAAATATTATGTACAAAAAGGAAAATGTGCAAATAAGGAATGAACATGTTAAGATTTAAAAAGGTAATGGTAGGAATAAAGAATGGGTATTGAAAAAAAGAATCAAGGTGAACAAAAACAAAAGTTAAAATTTACATATGTGGGTATCGCTAAATTTACATAGTTAGGTACGCTTTTAGATATAATTACATATGAAATAAGTAAAGTGGGTAAAAATACAAATTTTAAAAATAAAACATTGTGAAATCAGATTAAATAAGTAAATATCAAAATACTAAAAGTTGGGAATTTTGAACATATTGAAAAGGAAAAATTGAAAAATATGAAAAACATTAAAGTTTAGCTAATTTTTAATAAAGAAATTGAATGTGAGAAATATATTAATTTGTTGTTGTTGTTGTCCGCCCGGCCGACTGTTTTACATATAGAATTATAAAAAAATAGTGTTAAAAAATGATAAGGTGTAAATGGTTAAATTGCAAATGTTTTAAATATAAATATGGAACATGAGATATATTATAGAAACTATTTAATTAAAGAAAAATAACATTTAAAAGGTGTGGTTTCATTTAAATGGCAAAATTATATGAGGAATGACATAAAAGGGATGTAACTATAAGCAAATAAGTGATTGAAAACCATTCTAAACATGAATGAGAATTAAAAAGTTAAACTAAAGGTAACTGTGAAAAATGGTAGACACAAAGTACCTTGGGTTGGATTTGAAGATCTCGGGAGATGGCTGGTGTTGGGCGGAAGGTGTGATGGCTGGAGTTGGCTGAAGATGACTTGTTGAAGCTATAGGTGATTGTGGAGAAGGCTCTGTTTGCTTGGAGATGGCTATGTTTGTTTGGAGATGGCTATGTTTGTTTGTAGAAGGCTATGTTTGCTTGGAGAAGGCTATGTTTGCTTGGAGATGACTATGTTTGCTTGGAGATGGATATGTTTGCTTGGAGATGGCTATGTATGCTTGGAGATGCTATTTTTGATTGTTGTTGAGGCTATGATTGAAGATCGTATTTGTAATTTGTCTATGGTTAGTGAAGATGTTATGGTTGTTTGCGGAGAGCTCTGTTTGTATGGATTGGCCTATGTCTTGTTGAAGTGGGATATGTTTGATTGAGATGGCTATGTTTGATTAAGATAGCTATGTTTGATTTGCATAATTGAAAATGAGCTATGTTTGGTTGCGGAGAGCTATGTTTGTTTGAATTGGGCTATGTCTTTTTAAAGTAGGTTATTTTTGGTTGAAATGAGCTATTTTTGATTGAAATGAACTATTTTTTGATTGAGAAAGCTATTTTTGATTGGAAGATTTGCATATTTGAATTTGAAAAATTTTGCTTTTGGCATATTGAACACACAGGTAAATATCCTGTCGGCTTATGTTATATTTTTAAATAAAAAAGATATTATTTCTGTTTGTTTGAATTTAGATCATGTTGAGGATTATTGTAATGGTGATGCAGTCGTGACTAAATTTCTTGAAAGAATAATAATAAAATGGTCTTGATCAGATATTGTTTTAATTGTGAACCCATGGAATATATATAAAACAATTTGATAAAAGTAATGCCTTTCTTAAGGCGTATAAATAAATAAAACAAAAGATTATTTACATAATTACAAAAACTTTGGGTCGGCCACCCGGGTAAGAACAACAATCAGTTTATATAGTAGAAGCGTGACCTCTGGCGGTCGATTAAAACAGAGTACTTATATCTATGAAATTATAACTTTAAACAAAATAACATTTTAACATATAACATTTTTAAATAAAATATTTCAATATAACATTTTAAATAAATGATTTTAATATAACATTTCCTAAATAAAATCTTTATGTAACATATATATATATATATATCGGGTCGGCGAGGAAGCCACAACACCAGCTTTGTCAAGCTGAATCCAATTTCAAATCTGTGTCACAGACCATGGATGTCTCCGACAAAATAGTCTCTAAGATGCTCACCATCCTCGAGGGCAACCAATGGAGGAGAGTCCGCAACAAGATGTCGCCGACTTTCTCTTCTGGGAAGATGAGGAAGGTAAATATGTAATTACTTTATAACATAATATAATGAGGCTTATGATTGCAGAACGACATTTGAAAATTATCCCGCATGTACTTCTTTTGAACGAAAAATCGAAGTATATTTTAAAGAGAAATAACGATTATTTCTAACCTTAGGGATGAAGTATGAAAGGATGAATTGTGAAGAGTAATGATAATATTGCAAAAACGATAGTATTTGCATAGGTAAATCTATTCAGTGAAATATACTTCTGCTCAGATATAACCTGTACAACTCACGCGAACTTCTGATTTCTCTAATATAGAATAAAATATAAGTGTGAAAAACTATTCTTTTGTTTTATGTTACTTTATATATATACACTCATGGACAAAACTTGAGGAACTGGAAAGTCGCTAGTCCTTTGTTTTTCTAAAGAGACAGAAGCTGTTCACACTTAGTTATCTCGTGTGTCTTTAATAAATATCACTGTAATATCTTTCAGAGTTATTGTCTGAATCCCGATATACATGATGAAAGGTACAGCTTCCTTAAGTTTTGTCCATGAGTGTATCTTTCAGACTTATTGTCTGAATCCCGATATACATGGTAAAAGGTACAACTTCCTTAAGTTTTGTCCATGAGTGTATCTTTCAGAGTTATTATCTGAATCCCGATATACATGTTAAAGATAAAACTTCCTTAAGTTTTGTCCATGAGTGTATCTTTCAGAGTTATTGTCTGAATCCCGATTTACATGATAAAAGGTACAACTTCCTTAAGTGTTGTCCATGAGTGTATCATTCAGAGTTATTGTCTGAATCCCGATATACATGTTAAAAGGTTCCTAAGTTTTCTCCACGAGTAAATCTATTTTCTGAAACTTATATAATAACATTTTATATAAAATGTTAGATGCAAAAATATTTTGAAAACTAAATTGAAAATAAAAAAACTGTGGAAACAAGAAACATTTTGTAGTGTTTTCAATAGTATTCAAAAGTACAATAAACAACATATTTAATATAAATTATACAATTATATGTATTGAAAATAGAGAAATCCATAAATAAATCTTTAATTAAAAAGTCATATATTGGATCAAAATATCATTTATTTTACCAATATTTCAGTTGGCTGAACGCCAACCTTTACTAAGGTGTTATAACATATTTAATAAACACGTTCAATTGGACACGACAACAACTTATCTATATTTTTATCAATTTATACTCACCCAATATTGTAATATGTAAATATGTAATAACTACCAAACATGTACTAACTGAATGACCAGATGACAGCTCTCATCAAGGAATGCGCTGAGACAACCTGTAAGAACCTGACTGAGATTGCGGAGACCAAGAAACCCTACAATGTCAAAAGGTATGCAAATCACACTCATGGACATATCATGAGGAAGTGGAAAGTTTCTGAGAATTATCTGTAGATCATCTATCGGCCATATTGGATGGAGAAATAATAAGGAAGGAAATTGAAGAATATTTTATAATCTCATAGAATATGATCAGGATTTAAAAGATGTTGTTGTTATTGTGTACAATGAACAGATGTCTCCATACATCTCTATCACAGCAGTTGCAATTTCCACTATCTTGGGTGTGTATACTGTATTGTTGTTGTTGTCTCCAATGAAGAGCCTCAGATGTCTCCATACATTTCTATCACAGCAGTCGCAATGTCCACTATCTTGGGTGTGTGTACTGTATTGTTGTTGTTGTTGTCGTGTCCAATGAAGAGCCTCAGATGTCTCCATACATCTCTATCACAGCAGTCGCTATGTCCTCTATCTTGGGTGTGTATACTGTATTGTTGTTGTGGTTGTCGTGTCCAATGAAGAGCTCAGATATCTCCATACATCTCTATCACAGCAGTCGCTATGTCCTCTATCTTGGGTGCTAAAACTGCTGCTTTTTGCTCTTCATTAGAAAATGGGTACGGTTGCCACGTTAGTCACTTTGGACCAGAATTTGTTCGAATATTCCAAAGATCCAGAGGGGACTGGTGTGTTGGGACTTCTCCCCCCCTAAAAGAAGCTGTGTGAAGAAGTGAAAATAATTTAGAACAGGATGGAAGGGTGTCCCATTCTATGGCCGACCTCTCTATCGATAATGGCTGTACGTCATGATATGATAATCTATATATGTTGATTCTTGAAGATGAGCTTGTCTGGCCGGCATTCATAGTTCTTAGAAATAAGATACACTTCGGCCAGAAAGGTCATATATTCTTGACGCCGACAAAATATCCCCTTTTCAGGCCGAAGTGTCTTTTATATTTAAGAACTATATAATTTGTTTTTTTCAGCATCCTTCAAGTCGTGTTTGACGTCTGGTGACCATATGGACAAATATCCTCCAATTTAATCTGTTATTTGGTCCATATAGATTTCTCACCATTGCTTGATACAGAAGTGGCTTGCTAGTGCCTTCTTTGTCTATGCCGATGGCCAAATATATTTGACTTTTCCGACTTTTGGAGGCGATTTCAGCCCCTCAAGGACAAAATAATCTCTATTTTTTCTCGTCAGTATATTGTTGCGTTGTTGGTTGACAAAGATTAACATCCGTGGGTATAAAGGATCTTTAGGACTTTATTTAAGCCTAATCGATAAAATAATTACAGAAGAGTGCAAAATAAAACAACAATAAAGAAAACGGCAGTTACAAACTCACCAACTGCAGCACGGTGAGGGAAAGCAGGAGTTAAACAGGAGACAGAAGTTCGTAGAACCTTTTAGAATATTCCAGGAAGTACACCGGCGTCGGCGGTAAGCAGCAGTCCGACCTCTTGAGACAGCAGCTTGCTTGGAGTACACCACGTAGCTTCGTTCTTCTACCTCTTTTTCTTATCTTTCTTCTTCTCTGGCATGAGTTTCTCATCCCTATATATCCCGGAGTAGATCTTTACAGAACGGTCACGGTTGGTCAGCCAATCAGAAAGCCGCCAGCACCGAGCGTTGCGCAATAGCTTTAGATTGGCCAATCAGTTGTCTTCCGCTTTTTCTACATTATTCTTAAACGCTCTAGAACATTCTATCTCCATCTGGAATGTGCTTTTATTGCTACGTAACAATATACTAGGCGTATATAGAACATCTTTGTTTAGTGCCATCTATGAAGTTTGCCACCATTGAAAACCATTTTGCACTCTTCATTTGATTTAACTTTTGTTATATTATATATTTTGAAATAATTTAAATCCAGTTTATATTTAAACATATAAAATTTTGAAATTATATATTAATATTGCTAAATCTTTTGGACTAAATTAAATACTTTAAATAACGCTAACAATTCATTAAAATTTTACGCTGTCAATAGGTATGCAAAACAATGAATGCATTAATATTAGACAGGTTGGATGAATTATGTAAATATTTTGTAGACAAATTTGATAACAATCAAAAAACGTTGAATAAACAAGATATTGGATATGTAAAAAGTACAACAAAACAGCTAAAGGATAGTGTAATAGAATTAGTGAAACTAGAACAGAGTTTAAATGGAATTGGGGAATGTATGCAGAAAAATTATACCGACATTAGAAACGATTTATCCCAAATAGTAAAACAAAGAAGAAACAAGGACTCGTATGCAGAGGTGGTAAAATATGAGGAAGATAAATTTATTCAAAAAGATAAGCAAATTACTGAGGAACAAACTATCATAATAACTGCCAATGAAAATCAAAACATCTCACAGGTACAACAAAAGGTGAATGATAGTATAAAATATTTACGACAGGAGGGAAATAAAATTAGGATTAGCAAGGTATTTAATACTAGGAAAGGTACAGTAATAAAATTGCCTAAAGATCAAGATATAGATCGAATGATAGAAAGTTTTACTAAGCAAGATGATTTAAACCAATGCAGTAAAATATACAAGCCAAAACTAAGAGATCCAAACATAATCATAAAATCAGTCAACAAGATGACCAACTTAGCTAATTTATCGACAACGTTATGTGAGATGAACCCTGAACTTTCTCAACTCAGTGAAGAGATCAAAGTTTCACCTAGAGTCTACCAAATTATGAAGAGAAATGGAAAAATTTATACGAATATTCAACGATGCGATATTAAAGATAAAATATTAGTGAATCAATGTCAGAACTGTTTTTTATTTAACCCTAATCATAAGAAGAATAACTGTCCAAATCCCAAAAAAATGTATTAAATGTGAAAAAGAGGGAGAACACGAATGCTCGCTCGACTACAAATAAATGCTGCAACTGCGTCAAACATCCACATTTTAGAAATAGAGATTTGGAGCATAAACCGAATAGTCAAGACTGCCCAATCTATAAAAAAGAGATGCAAATCATAATACAAAGAACAGACTATTCTACACATATAGAAGATGCGGGCCAATAATAAACTTCCAGAATGATGGGGCGAAAACTATATATTGACAAAATCAAAGTTATTCAACAAAATACCAGAAAAAACAAAAATAGCATAAATGAGCTTTGTGCATCTGATGAAATTAGAAATGCAGATATAGTAATGATACAAGAACCTTACATAATCAAAGAGGAGGTAATATTTCCAGGACCTTGTACAAAATATCAATTGATGAACAGTCCCAATATAAATACGGCAATAATTGTAAGAAATAGCAGCTTAAAAATTCAATTAAGTACAGAATTCACTAACTCATTCGCTACAACTATAACCATACAAACAAAAAGTAAGAAAATATATCTTTCCAACATTTATATACATCCAAATTCAATGAAAAGTGAGCACGAGGAATTTATGAAGAAGTTAATTAATACAAATTTACATATACCGGTGATAATTTGCGGCGATTTCAATGCCAGAGCTCCGTTATGGTATGATATCAGGAAAAATTATAATGGACATAGACTGATCCCTATCATAGATGAAATAAACTTAATTATCCATAATAATAAAACTTTCACGTGTCGTGATGCAAGTGTGATTGATCTCACACTAACAAATAAACAGGCAATTGCGGCGATCAGAAATTGGAAGACACAGCAGATATCACAAATTTCAGATCATGTAGCTATATCTTTTGAAATATATACAAACGAACAATTTAGTTCAGAAAAATATTATTCCACTTGGAAATTTAATGAGAAAAATGCGAACTGGTTAAGTTTTAGTCAGAGAATTAACAGTACTGAACGAGAAAAAATTGAAAACTTACTAGACATAGTGGATACACCAGAAATGATTGATCAAACGGTAAAAGAACTTACGAACATACTGATTGAGGCAGCACATAATTCACTTAAAGTAAATAATAATATGACAACAAAAATAATATTAGTATTAAGTGGTGGAATACGAATTTACAGCTTCTAAAGGATCACTGTGTCATTATCTTAGAAACTGTTACTATAGAAACAAAAATTGCCCTAATCATATTAAACAATACTATAAAAGCATACGAAATAAGTATTTACGGGAAATAGAAAAAGCTAGGAAAGCATCATGGAGAATTTTTCTGGAGGAAAACAAGTCGAACAACCCTTATGGAAACTTATATAAGGTGTACAAAAACATCAAAAGTGGATCTAAGCGGAAGAGAAATATGCAAATTTTGGAGGGTAATACTGATATGGAATGTTTGCAGAAGGGTGAGGAATTATTGAATAACTTATTTCCAGATGATAAATGTGAAGAAGATACAAACATCCATAAAAGTATAAGAAATTATAATTTAAAACTACTCAATAAAGAAAAACCGATGGTTATGATTACTGAAGTTAACGACTTAATTGACAAATTAAATCCAAAGAAATCTCCCGGAATAGACAACATCTCTAACAACATGATAAGGCACACTAAACAATTTATAGCTCCTATATTGGTGAAACTATTTCAAAAATGTTTAGACCTACAATACTATCCTGCTGAATGGAAAACAGCAGAGGCAATAATTATTCCGAAACCTGGAAAAACAGATTTTAATAACTTTAAAAATTATAGACCTTTATGTCTTAATTCCAACATTTCTAAAATATTTGAAAAAATAATTAATAACAGAATAATAAAATATTATGAAGATTTTAATTTACTAAGTGATCGACAACATGGCTTTAGAAGATCGAGGTCTACTATTACTGCACTAACTGAAATAATAAAAATTGCGTTAGAACATAAAACAAGAGAATATGCAGCAATAATTGCAGTGGATATTAGTGCAGCGTTTGATAATGCATGGTGGCCGGCCTTGATGAAAAGACTAGATGAAGATGGTGTGCAGGCTTCAATGATAAAACTTCTACAATCATACTTTGATAATAGAAGAATAAGATTTAGATATTCCTCAACTGAAATTAATAAGAAATTAAGTAAAGGATGTCCACAGGGAGGACCACTGTCTCCCACATTATGGAATATTCTTGTTAATGAGATACTGAATAATAATCTGGATGATAATTGTGAAACAATAGGATATGCAGATGATATTACGTTAATATGTTGGAATAAAACTCCTGAACAACTAAGAAAGACAATAGATAATGTATTAAGAAAAATCAATAAGTGGTGTGAAAGTCGTAAATTAAAATTGTCAGATGAAAAAACAAAAATATTATATTTATATAAATGCAATAACGATATAATAGTCTCAGGTAGCAAGTTAATTAAACCGGTTGAAGAACTTAAGATCCTAGGAGTGACTATTAAAAATCACCGAGTCAGAAGCAAACTGGACTTTACGCCTCACGTTAATGAAATGATCATAAAAGTAACTAGAGCTAGTGGATACCTATTTGGCCCGACAAAGAAAGCATGGGGTCTAGATTTTAGACGAAGACTGATATTGTATAAGACATTATATCGAAGTACAATCACTTATGGTTATCCAATATGGTATCCATTCATAAACAAAAAGTCTAAGGACAAACTATATTCTCTTCAATATAATATATTAAAACATTGTATACAGGCCTACAGTACAACATCATCGGATTGTACACATATACTTGCACAAGTCCCCAAAATGACTGATTATATTGAATCTAACATGTTGAAAACCGAAATAAATTACAACCGATTTGACTCTTCAAGTAGGAATATAATTTCTAATTATATAAGGGGAAAATTGCAGAAATACTATGAGAAGACTAATACCATTTTCAAGTCCTTCTTCACTGATTCCCAAATACCCAAATATGTCAAGCCAAATTTTTACAATGTCCAATTTTTTACTGGACACGGAAACTTTAGATCATATTTGTACAAAGTCAGAAAGACGGATTCGCCTAAATGCTCATGTGGTGCAGAAGAAGATATTCTAACGGACTGTCGACTTGTAGAGGACTTGAGAGTCAAAAATCAAATAAATATAAACTGTCTAAATCAAATAGTTAATAATAGATATATGTATATAAATTTTAATAGATTTTGTAGAATGTTTTTTAGTAATAGATAGCCTGGGCTGTAATAACTGATATATAGATATATGCTGTAAATAGCTCTAAATTTCTGTTCTTATCTGTGATGTTCACTAATATTCATTATAGGGTAATTAAATCGTTAACTAACTGACAAATATGTTAATAATTTCTATTATAATAACTAAAATCATATTAATAATTACTGTAAATAAGCTCCCAAACTTGTGTATGCATGCAAATATCCAAGACGGATATCGCGTGCTTTGTAAATGATAATAAATAAATAAAACGAGGCCTTGAAAACAATGAACATACATCCTAAAGGAGGGACGTCATTTCAAACAGATTTTTCCAGCCATTGAAGAACTTATAAACAAAAGCCACTCTATAACCTTGGAGACTTAACCTCTGTTTAGCTACTCGCACATCAATGCAAGATGGATAAAAATACGAATTTAACAGTTGATGACTGAGGGATTAGCGTGAATAAAGGCTTTAACATCTCATCTGGGAATGTCCTGAGCTGACAGCCCGAAGAGAAAACCTTCATTCTTTCTTCAGACCATGATAGGAAGATTACTAGATTCATGGAAAGAGATTTAGTGATTTGTTCAGGAACCTGAAAAGCCCCCATAAACTTCACACATGACTTTCTATTTACTCAAGTTACAGAATTTACAACTACAACCCCTCTTTTTCTTTTATTCTAATTTACCTTTACGTTTCGCTCTCCCTCCCCTCTCTTGCGTTGTGTCGCTGGAGACCCGCTGGCGATTCTCCACCAAACTCCGCAGCGGTGGCAGACGCGCCATTTTCATTGTACATAGTATCATGCATATAAATAATTATATTTTTTAAATAGTGCAGACTGTGCACTTTTGCATGTATTGACAAGATTTCAATGAAAGTATTTTAATTGTCAATTGTCTTTTATTTCTTTACTTTTATCTTTCCAGATTGATCATTTTAAATCCCAGGCATTTATTTCACTTCATTATAGAATTTTCTAAGGCTCTGTGTTTCTCACATACATACCATCGTGTAATTAGCATATCCTCCAAATAATATGCAAACCACAATATTACAATACTAAAATTATAGAAATAAACCTCAGGTAAAGTCAATTTTAGGGCGAAATGAACTCTGAAAGATTTAGATGACCAGGGCACCAAAATGAACTTACTGTACATAGATACATTCTGTACCATATTTAAAGAAATATAATTGCTTGACTTTAACTTATCGTTGAGATAGAGCCTGCATCATACTGACTGAGACCGACAGCCCGGAACGCGTAGGTGGTTGGCTTTTCTCGGTTTATCATGGAAATGGATCCGTCAAATATCATGGGACGTTTAGTTTATTTGTATTCCAGTAGATGGAGTTATTATACATATATAAGTTATAACAAATGGAGACATTAAGACGCGAATGTTTCTTTTCACAAATAAATCAAACTTCTACTGTCCTTACTGCGATGAAAAAATATTGAGAGGGCTTGGCTTATTAGTGGTGAACCCTCCCAGCGGTTTCGCCAATTTAATCTACCAGACCGCTTCTTCAGAGCTCTAAGACTGTATTAGATCATTCTGCTTATATATAATACACTGAAAGGGGGAATCCTAGAAATGGTATTCAAGATATCTATGGACATGAGCCTTTAGGGCAGTAAAATTATATTTAAATATTTGAATCGAGCAATGCTCTTGGCGTCTTAATGGTATATTGTCTTGTCATTTGTTTTGAATAAATTGCGCGTTATTGCTTTATACGTATATAAATAATCTGAATATAGAGCAATCCATAATATATACATTTTTAAAAATAAGGTTTATTTTGGATTGTAATAAGATTATTTATTAATCCGATATTTCGATGGACGCATCGTCCATCTTTTACGAGGGTTTTTGTTGTGAAGCACACAGCAGGTCGCGTGCTTCAGGTGAGCCACGAACGTCTTGCAAGCTTATTGGGCGATACACCATCGAATATATACATTTTAAACAGAGTAAATATAATCAAAAGAAAAACAATGTAATATATATAAATAACTTTTGAAAATTAATAGATTTCGAATTAATTAAACAAATAAAAAGACCATAAAAATTGAAATAACTGTGAAATAAATATATAAATAATTGTAATAAATATCTGATTTAAAAATGGAATAAAATAAACATATAAATAACATAATCATCTAAGAATTTATAAACTGAGTATATACATCTGGTGAGTCAATTTTTCTATTAATACTATTTTCATTTTATAATGAGCTCCAGCTTTCTAAAAATGAACGTCAATGTTTTTCTTTGATATTTTGATATATTATAGATGTGTGATCGAAGTATGGAGTGTGACTATTGTTGAATGCGTGATCTACCAGTAGGGATGTCGGACTATAGTGTATTAGTGCGGTTGTGTACTGTTAATTCTTTCAGATAAAGATTTGCTGGTTTCTCCTTTAAATATTGCCTGACAGAATATACATGGTATTTTATAAATTGCATTGGTTCTATCTTATGGCTTATAAATTTATTTTGTGTCAGAGTTACGGAAGTAGGTTCTTAAAATTTGGTTGGGTTGATATCTTGTTGTTATATTATGTTTTTTAAACTTCTGGCTATTCTTTCACAGCCATTGCTGTAAGGTAAGGAGCAATTTTTTTGGTGCATAAAATTGCTTTTTGATGAATTCATTAGGATAATTATTACTTTCTAGTTCTTGAAATAGTCTTGCTCTTTCATTTTTTTCATCATTTTTATTTGTCTTCTTCTTCTTTCTTATCTTCACACTGGATGAAGTAGAAAGCGTCTGCCTTTGTCATTAAGACTGGGAGCACTACTCAGTGGCAGGCCGACTTAGCTCCAAAAGAAATGGCCGCCTCTAACATGAGGAACTGACGCCATGTGCAGCCGCTCCTAACATGGAGTACAAACGCTGATCATCCTGTATCCCTAGATTAGGAGCCCTTACAGGGTACTATCAGCCTGGCCAGCTGAACCCAGGTTTTTACCGAGCTTGTTACTGCTCCCCCTCCTCCTTTTTCATCTGGGCTTGGGACCGGCAAAGGCGGAGTTATTTTTATTTGTAAAATGTGTAGCCAATCTCTTGGAAAGTGTTTAACTACCGCAATTTAATAATAGATAGGACCAAAAGAATTGAAATTCAGGTAACTTCCTGTGTGTGGGTAGGTTTACGATAAATTCTTGTTTCAATTTTATTTTGATTTCTGGTCAGTTGTAAGTTCAAAAATGGTAAAGACCCATTTACTTATAATTCAAAAGTTAATTTTAGAAAGGGCCTAAAACTATTCAGAAAATTTAGAATTATGGAAACATCCATTTTTGTGATGCATAATACATCATCAATGTAGCGTTTCCATATAAAAATTTGTAGTTGTGTAGAGAGAGAGAGAGAGAGAGATTCACCGATTAACTTATCAATTTTGTCCATGAAGATATTAGCCAATGCAGATGATATATTATAAAAAATAATATGTGACAAATATATTTCGTATTCAAATTGAAAATAATTTTCAATAAAACCTCTAATATTAATATTAAAATTATACAAAAAAAGCTATTTTTCAAACAATTGGAGAAGACCAATCAACCATCTCCACGGATGATTTCTCAGCGATAAAAATTAAGATAAACCAGGTCAGTTCATCGCCAATAAGAAGTAAATCACTATTAATTTTATGGGTTTACTCTTATTTTCTTGTAGTAAGATTTATTTTGAAAAAAAAAAGAACCTTAAGGAATTTTTCTGATGACTGAGAGGAAGAACTTGTAATAAATTTCTGAGCACATAATTCTGCTTCAGAGATTTTATTAATTAGCAAAGAGGGAAATAGACAATTCCCAAAATCACTCTATCACCAATGCAGTGATTGTGGAATTCTATAAATATATCAGAAGGTCTTTCAACAAAATATTTATTATTTATATCACCTAAAGAATCAATTGAAAGATGCTTCAATAAATTACTTTTTTTTTATAAAGAAATTTAAACAATTTTTAACGTGTATGATTCTTTCTTATAAAATTTTATGAAAAATAATCATACGCTTCAAAAACAGTTTAAATTTCTTATAACAGATGGAGCGCTAATGCATCATTCTTTTTTTCTAATCTTTTGTAAGTTTTGTAATATTTTTTTTTATAATTTTAAAAATAAATATTTTTTAAATAATAAAAATAATATTTATTTATTTTTATTCCTATTAAATATATAAATAATTGCTATGCCTATTTAATAAAATCTTTTATTAGCAGGTTCCTCAGAGTATATAATTTAAAATAGTTACAAAATTGATTCATAGATGGCGGTGTTGAAATAATTTTATTGAATTTTAACACACTTTCAATAATAGTTTATTTAAAAACAAATATTAAATAATAATTTTATAATATATTTTATAAGAAATACTATTAAAAAAAGGATTTTTTCTTTAATATCTTTAACTACCCATTATTCAATATTTAAAAATTTATAACCAATCATTCTTATAAATCTTTTGATATTCTTAGCTAATTTTCGATTATCCATTATAAATTATCTTGTTGGTGCCTTTTTTTTTTTAAAAAAAAGGCATCTTTTAAATTAAAAACAGAATTATTTATAAATATTATTTTTTTTATTCATCATATTACATATAATAGGAAGATTTGAAAGGTTTTATTAGATATCTTAAACCTTGTTGTTTCTATATTTAGTCAAAGAAAATAAGACCTAATCTAAATAACTTATTAGGGTGGGACTTTCAGCAACAGCATTGTTATTTTAAGAAAAAGGCATCTCCTTATCGTGCAACTGAAAGTTGCACTTGCGCCATCTATCGGAATAAATATCAACTATTCTCGTTGATTTTTAATTTTCCAGAATTGGCCAAATTCCCCATCTTGATTAATCAAGAAAAGCTAACCACGGACGCGTTTCGGGCTGTTGGCCCTCATCAGCGTGGTGCAAGCTGTACCTCAACGACCAAAAAATGATTTTTCAAGATGCCTTAATGACCAATTTTTTTGGTCGTTGAGGTACAGCTTGCACCACACTGATGAGGGCCAACAGCCCAAAACGCGTCCGTGGTTAGCTTTTCTTGATTAATCAAGAATGGGTATTTGGCCAAATCTGGGAAATTAAAAATCAACAAGAACAGTTGATATTTATTCTGATAGATGGCGCAAGCCATCAGCAACTTTCAGTTGCTCGATAAGGAGATGCCTTTTTCTTAATTTATGCACCTTATCCCAGTACAATATCACATTTGTACTATTTTTTCAGCATTGTTATTTATTCTTTTGCCTGATGATGGTGACAATGCTGTTGCCGAAATGTCACACACTATTAAATTATTTGGATTAGGTCTTATTTTTTCTTGTAATATAATCCAAATTGTGCTTTATCAGTATACTTAGTCCTCTTCTTCTTCTTCTTTCTTATCTCCACTCAATCACACTAAGGTATCAAGCTTGTAAAGCTTGAGATTTTTGATGGTGTCTGCCGGGGAAGAGTAGAGCTCATCAATGGATGAGTCAATACAGTCAATAATATGTCTTGGGGTAGCAGGCTGAGAATTGCACTTAGTACATAGTGGGAAAACCTTGCAACCATTCCGGAAAGTCATTGTCCGTAGATGACCAGACTTAAGTCTGGAAATCAAAGACTGTTGTTCTCTTGGGAGGACAGAACCGGTGCTTGTCCCTCCTGCTCTGTACCAGTCATGTGCAGCATCAGATTTCCATTCCTGCAGGCATTGGGTTTTGATGGTACGGAGGAGGTCTCTTTCGTCTAGTTGGGTGGTGGATTCTCTTGCTTCAGGTAGGCCAAGAGCTCCAGCTTTTGCCAGAGAGTCTGCCAGCTCATTACCAGGAATTCCAACGTGAGCTGGAAGCCATTGCACTGTGACTGAGCTGTTGGCTGGGAGTCGGTTTACAGACTTAGCAATGCTCTTGAGGAGAGGTTCTTGACTGGAGAAGCAGCTTTGAAGGGTATAAATGGCTGCTCTTGAGTCAGAGTAGATTATTATTTTGCTTGGTGAGTTGGTGTTGATGTCTTTTAGAGCCGTATCTATAGCAGAGAGTTCTGATTTATAAACTGAAAGATGTCTAGGGTGGGAGAGGGAGATTTTTTCCAGGATCTTATCTTTGTAGATAGCAATTCCACTGCCAGACAGTCCAGTTTCAAGTTGGCTACCGTCAGTGTAAATTGTGATGTCAAAGAGGGAGCTATTTTCCTCAATGATTTGGAAGCCAAAAGCTTTAAGTAATTCTGGCTGAGTTTCGTGTTTGTGGGGATTGTCTGGTAGATGAGGGAAACAGATGAGTTTGTTGCGAGTTTTGTGTGGGGGATAGGAAGTTCTGTGTTTGGGATTAATTGGGATGTCTAAAAGATTAGAGTTGTGAGCCATGTTGAGAGGTGTGGGGCATTTTAATCTTTGGTTTGGGACCCAATTTCTAATAAATTTTCCTGTAAGATGTTCTTTTGGAGAGTTAATCTTTTTTGTTATAAATTTTGAAAAGCAGATTTTTCTCCTTAGGTGCAGGGGAAGAAGGTTGGATTCGAGTTCAGCAATGCGATTTGGGCAGGATCCTCGAAGTCCGCTGATAATTTTAGCTGCGCTTGCTTGGATTCTGTCTATTTTGGATAGGTTAGTTTTACTTGCATTGATCCAGGCTGGTGTAGCATATTCCAAAATAGGTCTTACGAGTGCAAGGTACGTTGTGCGTAAGATATTGGCATTTGCACCCCAGTTTAAGCCTGATATTTTTTTCAGGATTTTGAGCCTATTTTTGGCTTTGCTTATCATGGTGTCAATATGTTTTTTAAAAGTGAGCGCAGGGTCGAGTGTGACACCAAGATATCTTGGGGAATCTGAATATTGAAGTTTTGAATTATTTAAGAAAATATTTGGGGTCCAGTGGCGAAGGTAGTTGTTGATGGTGAAGAGGCCGATTTCAGATTTGTTGATGTTGATGGATAATTTTAGTTTCTGAGTTACCTTTTGTCGATTTTTCATGGCTTTATTCAGAGATTGTTCTGCATCGGAGAGGTTGTTTTTGGAGACCCAGATGATTATGTCATCTGCGTAAAGGGCAATTTTAGCTGGCGGTTTGATAAAAGTGTGTACATCATTTAGGTAAATATTGAAGAGAATAGGGCTTAGGATTGATCCTTGGGGTAGACCTTGGTAAATACGAGTGGTTTTTGATTTGATGTTGTTGAAGTTAACCTGTATGGTACGTTTGGATAGAAAATTGCTGATCCAACTCAGCATACTTCCCTCTATTCCAAGTTCGTCGAGTTTGAGAATTAGCTTTTCCTTCCAGACTCTGTCGAAGGCTTGGGAAAGATCGATGAAGGCTGCTATGAGGGATTCTGTAGGTTTATGATGGAAGCTGTCCTGGGTTTGTTGAACGAAGTAAAAGATTGAATCTTCTGTGCTTTGATATTTTTTAAAAGCTATTTGATGAGGGTCTAGTAGGTTGTTGAGGTTAAGATAAAAAGTTAACCTATTGAGAATCATGTGTTCCATGATTTTGCAGGGAATAGAGGTCAGAGAGATAGGTCTGTAGTTGGTTGGGTGGTTCTCAAGCTTGCCTGGTTTGTGGATGGGGATAATTGTGGCATGTTTCCACTCTTTAGGGAGGGTAGACGAGCTCCAACTGTAATTGAAAATGCTTAAGAGTTCTAGTTTGGCATGGGAACTGAGGTTTTTCAACATGGGTCCAGTGATGTTGTCTGGACCAGGAGCTTTTGTAGGGTCAAGATGACTTAAAGCTTCGTCCAGTTCATGCTCTTGAAAAGGTTTACTGAAAATGTTGTGGCTGGGTTTGGATTTTGCAAGGTTTCTGGTGAGCCTAGATTTTCTACCTATTATTTTATCCGGTAAATTAAAATTAAGTTTTGCGGTGGAGCTGTAATGGTGGGCAAAATGATTTGCTATGCTGTATTTGTCTGTGAGAGGATTTCCAGAATTATCCTTGAAGGTATTTGAGCTGCTGTGAGATGGAGTGTCCTGATTGAGGGCATGTAGTAGTTTCCATAGTTTCGTGTCGCTGGTTTTTGGGTCAATTGAAGAGCAGATTTCAATCCACTTATTCTGTTTGATTTGGTCCGCCTTAAGCTTAATTTTTGCAGCAAGGTGATTGTAATCTCTGATGAGGAGGGTGTTGTTGTTCTCAATGAGGTCTTGGTAAACTTGGCTCCTATCTTCTATTTCATCTTTCAAAAGATCTAGTACCTCTCTATATCCAGGAATGTAGAATTTTCTGTTCCCTCTGGGGATGTTTTGTTTGGCAGAAATTAGGACTGCAGACTTCCAGTTCTTCCACCTGTCTTCTAAAGAGGAATTTGGTGGGATTTTGCTGAGAAGACTATCTAACAATGTTTTAAATGAATTCCAGGAGGCTTTCTTATAGTTCCAGAAAAGTCTCTGTGAAGATTTTGGGAGGGAAGTGGAGGTGGAGATTTCTGTTAGCAGAGGAAGATGGTCGCTTCCGATGCTTTTCAGGGTGCTGTTTTTTATGAACTGTTGCATAGATGGGGAGGTGATGGTGAGATCTAGTGTTTGCGGAGTTCCATAGGAGTGAGAGATGTAGGTAGGACCATGGGACACAATTGTGAGGTTGTTGTCATCAATGAAGGTGCTGAGGATAGAGCCCTCAGTGTTGTTGAGGGAACAGCCCCAAGATTGATGCTTGCTGTTGAAGTCTCCAAGGATGAGTATATTGGGGTCAAGTAGGTGTGAAACTAAGTCTAGTTCTGGGCCTGGTTTTTGGGGTGGGTGATAAGTATTCACAATTGTTAGGGGTCTCTGATTGGGTAGGTGTATTTTGAAGGCCTGTAGTTCAGTATGGGTTGTTGAAGGAGTGTCAATTTCATCAAAGGAAAGGTCTTTGATGAGGGTCAGGAGCCCTCCTCCTCCATCTGCTGAAGGCCTGTCTTTTCTCAGTATTTTGAAGCCCTTTACCTTAAAAAGGTGGTTGGGCTTAAGCTTGGTTTCTTGCAGACAAATGATATTAGCGCCTTTGGAATCCGCCAGTGATAATATCTCATCCAGTTTAACTTTGCTCTTACTAGTAGATATGCCATTGATGTTGCATTGAAGAACATTCAATTTGGCATTGGGAGACTGTAGGGAATTTTTCGAATGAAGCCCTCTGCCTAAACTCCAGACGCGGCCCTGATTATTCTGCGCGACGGCCGATGCAGCATAGTGGGGAGATTTAACAACCATCATGATTGGGTAAAGTAAAATGCGTCTGCCTTTGTCATTAAGACTGGGAGCACTACTCAGTGGCAGGCCGACTTAGCTCCAAAAGAAATGGCCGCCTCTGACATGAGGAACAGACGCCATGTGCAGCCGCTCCTAACATGGAGTACAAACGCTGCTCATCCTGTATCCCTGGATCAGGAGCCCTTACAGGGTACTGTCAGCCGGGCCAGCTGAGCCCAGGTTTTTTAGCGAGCTTGTTACTGCTCCCCCTCCTCCTTTTTCATCCGGGCTTGGGACCGGCAAAGGCATGATGGATGAGGAGAATCTGAGGTACAACCGACGTGGGCTCGCACAGATGCTGAACTAACTGTATTTTTAGCTAGGACGGGGCTTTATGTACCGTTACTGAGAAAGGGGGTTTTGTATGTCACCAGATGTGAGAGGGGGTCGTCTGGTCATTCTACTGGCGCCGTTGCAGCTTCCATTTTTAGACCTTGTTGTGGGAATTCTAAATCTATCTCGATTTTAGACGTTATGACTTCTATCTCTTGCTTAGCTCAACTCTTAATCTATTACAGAGTTTTATTTATTATCATCAGTTTGTACAAATTACATTACATATGATGATGTAATGACACATGTCAATCATGCATATAACAATTTACAGATGTGTTTCTACTATACAACATTAAAATCTTGTTTAAAAAAAAGAAAAGTTTTAAGGAATATATTTTTGAATGAAATATGCTAGATATTTGAGAATTATTCAATTAAAACAATATACAAAAAAAATAATTTCTAAATTAAAACGTTCCAATAGAATTTAGTAGTTTTTTATAAAATTCAAAATAAATCTGCAAAATGAGTTGAATTTTATATATTTGTCTTTTGTTGAAATTGGATATTCTGGTGAATTGTAATTATAAGAATTCCATCCTGTACATTTTAGGATCTTTATTTTTCAAAGTACAGGGTGATCCAAAAGTCCGGCACAACTTTAAAAATTAATAACTCCGCAAATATTTGCGCTAGAGCAATGCGGTAAACACCATTGTGCTCAGGATGCAATGGGATTTTTTATGGCAAATAATGAAAAATTCGAAATTGATTTTAGTTATAACCTTACTTGCTAGATGGCGCTCTACCAGAATCAGCGATTCAGCGGCCAAATTGTTTGATAAATTGAAAAATATAACTGAACGACACGTATTTTTTCTTTTTGAATACCAGGAAAGAACCCTAATAATATCAAATGATAAATTAATAAAACACCATTTCGCCAAAAGTTAGAAGAAATGGTTAACGATTTTCAAATACAATCTGAGATATGTAAAATAGGTATATGCAAATTAAAACATCTAGCAAAAAAAAAACTGATATTTTAGGTGAGGTTTGCTGGAATCCTCTCAGCTATTTAAATTTCGAAAATAATAATTTTCTATTATTTTAAAATTCAACTCTCTCTCAGTATCGATTATATTTATTTTAATTCATTTGAAAATTATTTATCTATCTCTGATTATTTATTTTACTCTGGAATGCCGTTGTTGTTTTTGTCGTGTCCAATAAAGAGCCTCAGATGTCTCCATGCATCTCTATCACAGCAGCAGCAGCAATGTCCACTATTTTGGGTGTGTAAAGCAGCTGCTCTGGGTCTATGTCAATTTTCGGCAAGGCTGCGGGCATAAGAATATGTCGGTAGGTGCTAGTTCCACACCAGGACAGTTGTTGCATGTTCTATAGGTTCTTGTGCCATCTGGATGCATTGTCATTCCTTTATAATGTTTTGTTCTAAATCATGTTATAGTTTTGTCATTTTTCTCTCGGAGTTTATTTCACATTTTGATCTTTTCTTATTTTTTGTTTAATTATCTTGTATTTTGCAAAAGCATTAGCGTCAAAAAATGACGTTTGTTCTTTCCTTTGGCTCAACTTTCTGGCTTCCTTTTCAAATTCAACTGCCATTTCATTACCCCCTATCCAAACACTGGCAGGAATCCATTGTAGAATGCAGTTATTCTCCAATGATATCAGTTGAGTAAGCAACGAGTGTATTTTCTGTGTGATTTTAGTATTGCCCTTCTGAATTGCCTCTAGATCGGATATAAAGTCGCTGTATATTATAATTCCTTCTGCTTGATGCAGGGATGGTTGGTTAAGGCATACATCAAGAGCTTTCCAGATAGCTGTCAGTTCACAAGTGAAGTTTGACGAAATCTTTCTTGCTCCTTCTTTGATTTTGATATATGTTCCATCTTGCAGTATTATGTTTATTGCAGCCCCTCCATTACTTATGGTAAGGTCTGATGATCCATCTGTATATGCTGCTAAATAATTTATCTGATCGCATAAACCAATTATGTCAAGTCCTTTCTTTTTAAGTATGTTTTTGTTCTCTTTCTGAAGGAAACCTATAGGTTTGTGTTTATTGGGTTTATGGTCATTTTGAGTTTCATTGCCCACTTCTCCAGTCCTCTCATTGATGTGTTCAGTATTTTTCTGATATTTCAATACTGATACTTGTGTGCCATATGGCTATATAATCTGCATAACAGGCAACTTTTGAGTCTTCAGTGAGGTAAGGATGGATGTTGTTAAGGTTGTGTAGTAATTAGATATACAACAACTCAAACTTGACTATGACTCTTTTTTAGCTCTTATTCTTTTCGTTTGGCAAACAACAAATGTCCAATTTATATTCACACATATTCTTACATAATGAGACTTTAAAGAATGCAAATAATATTCATCTATTTACATACACAACACATGTTACGATGTACTAGAGCGCCATCTGTTATCAAATTATAAAACTATTTTAGAGGCGTATTATTCTTTTTAAAATAAAACAATTTCTACTGTCCTTACTGCGATGAAAAAATTAAAGGGAGGGCCTGGCTCATCAGTGATTCACCACTGATGAGCCAGGCCCTCCCTTTAATTTTTTCATCGCAGTAAGGAGAGTAGAAATTGTTTTATTTTAAAAAGAATAATACGCCTCTAAAATAGTTTTATAATTTGATACACAACACATCTCCCCCCTTAATAATACTCCAGTCGGTCTGGGAGTTTCCTGGCTCTCTGAGGTCTACGACTGCGGATGGACACTTGCACAGCGGCAGGCTCCGGGTTAGGAGTGCAAGAGGGCACGTGCACAGAAGCAGTCTCCTCCTTGTTTCCTGATGTAACCTCTGGAACCTCCTCTTCACTTTCTTTCGGACTTCCACCTACAGGCTTCTCTCCTGATGTTGGAGGAAGTATCAAATTTCTTGTCTCCACTTGTTTCTTTCTCACAGGTCGCAATTGATTGATATGCCTCTTATACACGAGGCCCTCGCAACTTATAAGGTAGTGACGGTAGCTCAATAATTTCAAAATGGTACCTTTTTACCGTTTAGGTCCAGTTGCATAGTTGCGGAAATAAAACCTCGCAACCTTTAGTAAACTGCTTCTGCCTTCTTACGGCCTCATGAAATACCTCTCGTGGATTTCCCATCTTGGTATTAAATTCGAGAATTTTGTACTTAAACTTCTCTTCATTAGCAGTTCCGCGGGGGAATTCCTTTATTACAGTTTGGGGGAATGCTCTATGAGCGAATAAGAATCTTTGTAGATTCGTCTCTAAATCATCCTTCCCATTATTCTTTTTCAAAAGGTTTTTAAACTCTCTTACATATCTCTCAGCTAAACCATTTGTACTAGGATTATACGGACTGGTCTTAATGTGCCCTATACCATTCATTTTGGTAAATTTCTCGAATTCATCGGAGACAAACTGTCTTCCGTTATCTGTAACCAAAAATTCGGGCAATCCAAATCTGGCAAAAATTTATCTAAGATGATTTATAATCGTTTTGCTTGTAATATCTTTGATAAAAAATTCTATCCGCTTTGAGTATGTGTCCACGAGAACCAAAAACATTCTTCCTATGAACGGACCCGCTAGATCAAGATGAAGTCGATGTCACGGTTTTTCGGGCCAAGTCCATTCTGAGATGGTAGCCGGGGGCATGCTTGCCGATTCTTGGCATACTCTACATTCTCTAGTTAACTCCTCGATGTTACTGTCTATGCCTGGCCACCTGAAAATACCGTCTGGCAATCATCTTCATTTTAACAATCCCCATGTGTATTTCATGCAAGTCATTTAATTTTAAAGATCTTACTATTTGGGGAAGTACCACTCTTTCACGCCATTGAAGACAACCAAACTCCAAACTTAATTCTTCATTGATCTTATAATGAGGAGCTAGCGGGTTTTCCCTCGGTACCCTTGTGAATTTCCAGTTGCCTTCTCTAACATTCCTTAATACTATAGACAGTATTTTATCTCGGGACGTCTCATATGCCACCTCCATAAAAGAGAACGGTACCTCATTCAACTTCCTGAGAAGAAGTACCTGGTCTTCATCAAGAGACTCCCTGACACTCAATTCTAAAGGAAGACGTGACAATGCGTCAACATTGGAATTATCACTAGTTTTTGGAAATTCCACAGTATAATTAAATGCAGCTAATTTTAAGGACCATCTTTTAATTCTGGATGATGCACATATGGGAATTGGTTTCTGAGGTGAAAATATATGAATTAATGGTCGGTTGTCTGTGACCAATACAAATTTTCGCCCCAGTAAGTATTGTCTGAATTTCTCAACGCCATAAGTTATGCTCAACGCTTTCTTTTCTAGTTGAGAGAAACGTTTTTCCGCTTCAGTTAATGTTCTAGAAGCAAAGGCTATAGGGCTTTCTTCCTTTCTATCATTTCTATGACTCAGAATTATGCCTAGTCCATAATAGTCCATAGTCCATTAATAATGATTTACATTTTTTAAATAACATTCGATATTCTTTCGTCCAATTCCATCTACAATTTTTATTCAAAAGTTGATAGAATAGCGCCAAAATGTTTGCTATATTTTTGATGAATCTATAATAATAAATTAAGAGTCCTATGAAAAATCTTAATTGCGAAACATTCTTTAGGTTCAGGCGCCTCTATCACTGCTTTACTTTTATTTTCTAAGGGATGCAGTCCATATTTATCCATTTTAAGCCATGAAAATTCCACCGATTTCTTTTTAAATTTACCTTTATATCTGTTTAACTTTAAACCTTTTTCTAGAAATCATCTAAACACTAGATCCAACTTTTGTTCATGATCTTCAAAGTCTTTTCCTGCAACCAAAATATCATCTATGTAGCAGGCCACACCTGGCAAATCAGCAAATAGACCTTCCATAATCCTCTGAAATTTATTTGGTGCTACCGCTACGCCATATGGTAGTCTTTTATAAGAAAACAACCTCTTTGTTGTGTCTATATCAACAACAGCTTTGGCTTCTTCCGCTAACATTACTTGTAAGTAAGCCTGTAATAGGTCTAGAGTCGAATACACGGTGCTTGTAGATAATTTTGAGAAGATCTCATCGATCGATGGAATGGGATACCTATCTAATTCTATTGTTTTATCACCTGTACATCTAAAATCACCACATATCCTTACACTACCATCCCTTTTTTAATACTCGTACTATTGGAGTGGTCCAATATGCATGAACTATAGGTTATAAAATGCCAGAATTCACTAAACGAACAATTTCATTCTCTACTTTGTTTTTTAGAGAGAAAGGTAAACTTCTGGCCTTTACAAAACACAGGAGTCACATCCTTTTTTAAATTAAAATTTATTCTAACATCCTTTAGACAGCCCAAATCTTTGTTAAACAAATCTACCTATCTATCAATCAAACTATTTCTATTAGATTCATTATTTAAATATTTAATGCTAAAAAATCTTGAATAATCAAGTTTTAACTGTTTAAGCCATTCTCTTTCTAACAAAATCACCTGGATTTTTCATTTACAACTATTAATCGTAAATATTGGTTTGGCTTCCTTTTCAAAAACATTTCTTTGCCCTATAATCTCTATTGATTTACCACAAAAGGATTTTAATCTTAAATTTGTTGGAAATTTTTTTTTACCTTGCCAATAAATCTTATAGATATCTTTAGGTATTAACGTAACTGGACTTCCTGTATCTATTGTAAAGCACAAAGAATTATCATCTACTGTTAAATTTATTGTGGCATCAGTTTCGCCCTGTACAGAATATATAGAGTCCTCTTGTACAAATTTACATCCCCATATTTTTTTACCAGCTTTGCAGACCCTACTTAAATGACCCAGTTTTTTTACATTTTAAAACAAGTCTTTGTTCTATGAGGACAAACAGAGGCCACGTGTGAATGTCTTTTACCACATCTATAACACATTATTTTCCCCTTTGCCTGAAAGGCCTATGCTGCACCATACTATTAATGTACTCACCCTTTTTATCTTTTCCATTCACAGGGGATATCTTGGCCACTAATTTAACTTGTAATTCTCTTGTATTTATCTCCGCCAGTTCGAACGAGATCGCCACTGAAAACATTTATCCAAGGTGACATCGTCGTTCTCTTGCAGTAGCTTCTTTTGCAGGCTTTCCAACTTGATTCCAGCCACAAAACGGTCTCGCAACATGGTTCCCAGCATATCGCCGAAATTACAATTTATTTTGCTAAATGTTTCAATTCTCTAAGATATTCTGAAATTTATTCTCTTTCCTGTTGAATTCTCTTCAAAAGTCTGCATAGCTGTGGTATCACTTTCTTCTTTGGATCCAAATGCAGCCTAATTCTTTGAATGATAGTATCATAGGGTTGATCTTTCATTAGTCCAGGAAGAAAATGTCGTTTCCCAGCTTTGAAGTTTCAGAATGTGGTAGCGAGGTAAAAATCAGCACTTTAATTTCCTTCTTCAGATGCCAAAAAGAAAGCCTCAAATTTTTACAAAAAGATCGAAGTGTCCTCCACTGGGCTATAGCATCTAAAAGGTACTATTAACTTTGAACTTGTCATGCTGATATTTTCTACTCCTTTGTTTTCTTGATCCAGATAGTTTAAAATATGTAGTTGTTATACTTGCGTAGACGCCGTTTTCCTCAGATTTTTACTGGCTCTGTAGATCCCGCATCCTCGTCGCCACTTTTGTTGTGTCGTAATTAGACGTACTAGAGCTCAAACTTGACCATGGCCAACAACAAATGCCCAATTTATATATACATATATTTTTACATAATGAGGCTTTAAATAATACAAATAATATCCATCTATTTACATACACAACAGTTAATATATAGCGAGATGAGTAGAGGACTGAGCACAGATCCCTGAGGTACACCAGCCCATGTTCTTCGATCCTTGGAAAATGTTCCATTGACCCGAACCTTTATCCTTCTTCCTCTTAAGAAGTCTGCAATCCAGATAAAGTTTTTTCCTCTTACTCCGATGTTGTGCAGCCTTTCAAATAATTTCTCCCTATACACTCGATCAAAAGCTGAATTCATATCCATGAATACGGCCGTTGTCTTCTTTGGCTGTTTTTCCTGGAAAGAATCTATTATTGATTGACAGAAGTAGAACAGTTGATCAGTTGTACAGTGTCTGGATCTTTAGGCAGTTTGGTAGAAGTTTATTTTATTATTGTTAGTGAGCCAGACTATGAGCCTAGAGTGAATAATTCATTCTGTTATTTTACAAAGTATGCTGGTAAGAGCAATTGGCCGATAGTTCTTGCATTCCTTGGCATCTTTGTTTGGTTTCAGTATTGGCACTATAATTGATATCTTCCAATTCTTTGGTAGTTTACCAGATTGCTATGAAATGTTAAGTATTCGTAGGAGTTGATTTTTAGCTTCGTCTCCAAAGTGTTTAATCATTTGACCAAAGACAGGTGACATCTTGGATTTAACTTTTCTATTGAGGAGCTTAGCTCATTCAGTGTGAGTCTCTAGAGAAAATATATTGTTGATAATTGATAATTTCTTGCTTGTTTAACTAACTTGTTTACATTATTTTTTAGAGTCCTGCCTTCATTCATATAGCTGAGTCTGGAAGTGCTTGAAAGATATTCAGCAATTATGTCAGCGATCTGTTTGTTCGTTCTCGCTATTCATATCGGTTAGAGTTTTGGAGGATTAGTGTTGGTTTTGATTGTTTTATAACACGAATTATATTACAGTGATGGCTTTCCTTTTTTGGATCCATTTTTTTCGCAGAATTCTGCCCATTTTTCTCTCTCTCTCTCTTGTTTGAATATCCAAATTTCTTGTTCTAATTTGTGACTAACTTCAATGAGTTCCTTTATGATTTCTTCTGTTTTATTTGTTTTAAGAAGTTCATTGATATTGTCTCTCTCTGCAATCATTGCCTCGATATTGTGGTCCTTCCAGTAAGGTATTCACAGGTGTTTACGTCTACCTCTAGGTATCGAAACTTTTGCAGCTCTGGATATATTCGAAGAGAATTTTTCCAATTTTTTGTCAATCGTTCTGTGATTTAATTCTTCGTTGCACAGTTCTTCAAGCTTTTCTGTGAATTTTTTTTCCAGTGTTCTTTTATTATATTGGACATTCTCAATTTTGATTTTAGGGTTGTTAAAATTGGTCTGTGGTCACTGATTGTACTTTTCAGAATTTTCCATTGTGTTGTGGGTGCGATGTTGTAATTTATCGCTGTGATGTCCATTGCGGATTCTGTGCCTGTGGACTTCTATCCAAGTCCGTTTCGTTATTTAACGTGTAAGGTCGAGGTCGGTTAGCATGTTTTCAACCTGCTGACCTTTGTTATCCTGGACAGGTGATCCCCAAGTTGGTCTTTAGGCGTCAAAATCACCAAGTATGATTGCGATATCCGAAGACGCTTCACTTAATGTCTCTATCAGGCCTGTATTAATGCTAGTATTATCGTGGTGATAAACATTTATGATTGGAATTGTTTTATCTGTAAGATAGATTTCTATTGCCTGAGCTTCTGTTGTGCTTTCTGTTGGCTTACTCTGATTATAGGCGATTTCCTTAAATTTAATTTCTAGAGTTTTAGTCAAAACGGCAAGTCCTCCTCCAAATTTTCCCGGTCTGTCCTTTCGCAGTGTTGTATAACCTTTGATATTGAATCTCAGATTCGGATTCAATTTTGTCTCCTGAAGACAAGCAATATGCACATTGTTGTCACAGAGAAGACAAGTCAGCTCTTTATTTTCCTCTGCGTACCATTTATATTGAGTTGTAGTAGATTGAATTGTGTCCTCGTAGTAGATTTCTCATCATGAGCTCGAGCTGCAGCTCCTGACGCGGCGGTTACCCCGGACGCGGTAACATTACTGGAGATATCAGTTTTGCTCCTCATTCGAAAATGGGTGCCGTTGCAACGTTAGTCATCTTGTAAATGAACCAGAATTTGGTCAAATATTCCAAGGTTCCAGGGGGGACCGCAAGGTGGTGTGGTCGGACTTCTCCCCTTCCCCCTGGAATGCCGTCACTACAGGATAAAGCACTCTTGGTGATTTTTTAAAATTGTGATTCAGAATCTGCCACTGAGGCTTTACGAGCGTTTCGTTCCTTTAAAGATATTCGAAGCGGTAAAGGACCAATGAGTTGCTACTCTCTAAGGCGAATGATTAAAAGTTTTGAGGAAACTGGATCTCTGGAAGCAAAACCTCGGAATGGAAGACCATCGACATGCAAGTCAGTGGCTGTTACGGTTTTGCAGAATGCTGAAGCTATTGAAACGTTATCCACGTATGAAGAAGTAAGTGCTAGACAAGTTTCTCGACAAACGGGGATTTCGTATGGAACAGTTTGGAGAGAACACACATTTAGAATTTTTCTATAAAAATACCCTAAAAAAATTCAAAGTTTTCACGGTTTCACTGACAAAGAAAGCATGGGGTCTAGACTTTAGACTAGACTGATATTGTATAAGACATTATATCGAAGTACAATTACTTATGGTTATCCAATATGGTATCCATTCATAACAAAAAGTCTAAGGACAAACTAAATTCTCTTCAATATAGTATATTAAAACAATGTATACAGGCCTACAGTACAACATCATCGGATTGTACACATATACTTGCACAAGTCCCCAAACTTACTGAATATATTGAATCTAACATGCTGAAAACCGAAATAAATTACAACCGATTTGACTCTTCAAGTAGGAATATAATTTCTAATTATATAAGGGAAAAATTGCAGAAATACTATGAGAAGACTAATACCATTTTCAAGTCCTTCACTGATTCCCAAATACCCAAATATGTCAAGCCAAATTTTTACAATGTCCAATTTTTTACTGGACACGGTAATTTTATATCATATTTGTACAAAGTCAGAAAGACGGATTCGCCTAAATGCTCATGTGGTGCAGAAGAAGAAAATCCTGTACATATTCTAACGAACTGTCGACTTGTAGAGGACTTGAGAGTCAAAAATCAAATAAATATAAATTGTCTAAATCAAATAGTTAATAATAGATATATGTATATAAATTTTAATAGATTTTGCAGAATGTTTTTTAGTAATAGATAGCCTGGGCTGTAATAACTGATATATAGTTATAGGCTGTAAATAGCTCTAAATTTCTGTTCTTATCTGTGATGTTCACTAATATTCATTATAGGGTAATTAAATCGTTAACTAACTGACAAATATGTTAATAATTTCTATTATAATAACTAAAATCATATTAATAATTACTGTAAATAAGCTCCCAAACTTGTGTATGCATGCAAATATCCAAGACGGATATCGCGTGCTTTGTAAATGATAATAAATAAATAAATTCGAGAATATTTTACATGTTTATTTTCTTGAAAGGTTTCAAAGAATTTGTTGGAAAATGAATGCCTTTGTTGTCCAGGATCTTCGGGGCCTTCACAATGGACGTGATCGCCACGACGGCCTTCGGTACCAAGCTGGACTCCCACCACGACCCCGACAACCCCTTCGTGAAGAACGCTCAGAGAATCTTCAATCAGGAATTCCGATGGTTTTTTATATTTATCTGTTAGTTCCTTTTTTGATATCAACTTTCAAAAACATAATATTTGTATAAAATTCTATACACGTATTATATTCAAATATAGAGAGTTCCTCTCTTAAGTTATATTCATAGAATCCAATATATAGAGAGAACACAATCATTCCAAACATTCCAACAAACCTCTTTCTCTCTTTAACCTTAAACTTCATCTAACTACCCTTATTTAGCACATCCACCGAGAACAGTAATATATAGAACAGCCATCAGACACATAATTAAATTTTTCATAATTTCTTCAACAAAATAAGTTCATTAAATGTAAGCTTTAATTTATCTATTGTTGTTGTCGTGTCCAATGAAGAGCCTCAAATGTGTCCATGCATCTCTATCACAGCAATGTCCTCTATCTTGGATGTGTATACTGTATTGTTGTTGTTATTGTCGATTCCAATGAAGGGCCTCAGATGTCCCCGTACATCTCTATCACAGCAATGTCCACTATCTTGGGTGTGTAAAGCTGCTTCTCTGGGTCCATGTCAATTTTCTGTTGTTGTCATGTCCAATGAACAGATGTCTCCATACACCTCTATCACAGCAGTCACAATGTCCACTATCTTGGGTGTGTAAAGCTGCTGTTCTGTATCCATGTCAATGATTTATCTATTCACATTTGACACTCTATTTCAATATAATGTAATGATCTCGATATACATGATAAAAGGTACAACTTCCTTAAGTTTTGTCCATGAGTGTATCTTTCACAGTTATTGTCTAAATCCCGATATACATGCTAAAAGGTACAACTTCCTTAAGTTTTGTCAATGAGTGTTTCTTTCAGAGTTATTGTCTGAATCCCGATATACATGCTAAAAGTTACAAATTCCTTAAGTTTTGTCCATGAGTGTATCTTTCAGAGTTATTGTCTGAATCCCGATATACATGATAAAAGGTACAACTTCCTTAAGTTTTGTCCATGAGTGTATCTTTCAGAGTTATTGTCTGAATCCCGATATACATGCTGAAAGGTACAACTTCCTTAAGTTTTGTCCATGAGTGTATCTTTCAGAGTTATTGTATCAATCCCGATATACATGCTGAGAGGTACAACTTCCTTAAGATTTGTCCATGAGTGTATCTTTCAGAGTTATTGTCTGAATCCCGATATACATGATAAAAGGTACAACTTCCTTAAGTTTTGTCCATGAGTGTATCTTTCAGAGTTATTGTCTGAATCCCGATATACATGATAAAAGGTACAACTTCCTTAAGTTTTGTCCATGAGTGTATCTTTCAGAGTTATTGTCTGAATCCCGATATACATGCTGAAAGGTACAACTTCCTTAAGTTTTGTCCATGAGTGTATCTTTCAGAGTTATTGTCTGAATCCCGATATACATGCTAAAAGGTACAACTTCCTTAAGTTTTGTCCATGAGTGTATCTTTCAGAGTTATTGTCTGAAATTCGATATACATGCTGAAAGGTACAACTTCCTTAAGTTTTGTCCATGAGTGTATCTTTCAGAGTTATTGTCTCAATTCCGATATACATGCTAAAAGGTACAAATTCCTTAAGTTTTGTCCATGAGTGTATCTTTCAGAGTTATTTTCTGAATCCCGATATACATGCTAAAAGGTACAAATTCCTTAAGTTTTGTCCATGAGTGTATCTTTCAGAGTTATTGTCTGAATCCCGATATACATGCTAAAAGATACAACCTCCTCAAGTTCTGTCCATGAGTGTATCTTACAGAGTTATTGTCTGAATCCCGATATACATGCTAAAATATACAACTTCCTTAAGTTTTGCCCATGAGTGCATCTTTCAGAGTTATTGTTTGAATCCCGATATACATGCTAAAAGATACAACTTCCTTAAGTTTTGTCCATGAGTGTATCTTTCAGAGTTATTATCTGAATCCCGATATACATGCTAAAAGATACAACTTCCTTAAGTTTTGTCAATGAGTGTATCTTTCAGAGTTATTATCTGAATCCCGATATACATGCTGAAAGGTACAACTTCCTTAAGTTTTGTCCATGAGTGTATCTTTCAGAGTTATTGTCTGAATCCCGATATACATGCTGAAAGGTACAACTTCCTTAAGTTTTGTCCATGAGTGTATCTTTCAGAGTTATTGTATCAATCCCGATATACATGCTGAGAGGTACAACTTCCTTAAGATTTGTCCATGAGTGTATCTTTCAGAGTTATTGTCTGAATCCCGATATACATGATAAAAGGTACAACTTCCTTAAGTTTTGTCCATGAGTGTATCTTTCAGAGTTATTGTCTGAATCCCGATATACATGATAAAAGGTACAACTTCCTTAAGTTTTGTCCATGAGTGTATCTTTCAGAGTTATTGTCTGAATCCCGATATACATGCTGAAAGGTACAACTTCCTTAAGTTTTGTCCATGAGTGTATCTTTCAGAGTTATTGTCTGAATCCCGATATACATGCTGAAAGGTACAACTTCCTTAAGTTTTGTCCATGAGTGTATCTTTCAGAGTTATTGTCTCAATTCCGATATACATGCTGAAAGGTACAACTTCCTTAAGTTTTGTCCATGAGTGTATCTTTCAGAGTTATTGTCTCAATTCCGATATACATGCTAAAAGGTACAAATTCCTTAAGTTTTGTCCATGAGTGTATCTTTCAGAGTTATTTTCTGAATCCCGATATACATGCTAAAAGGTACAAATTCCTTAAGTTTTGTCCATGAGTGTATCTTTCAGAGTTATTGTCTGAATCCCGATATACATGCTAAAAGATACAACCTCCTCAAGTTCTGTCCATGAGTGTATCTTACAGAGTTATTGTCTGAATCCCGATATACATGCTAAAATATACAACTTCCTTAAGTTTTGCCCATGAGTGCATCTTTCAGAGTTATTGTTTGAATCCCGATATACATGCTAAAAGATACAACTTCCTTAAGTTTTGTCCATGAGTGTATCTTTCAGAGTTATTATCTGAATCCCGATATACATGCTAAAAGATACAACTTCCTTAAGTTTTGTCAATGAGTGTATCTTTCAGAGTTATTATCTGAATCCCGATATACATGATAAAAGGTACAACCTCCTCAAGTTCTGTTCATGAGTGTACTCCCCACAGTTGTCTAACGTGTTGACATTCCGACAGTCATCTTCCCCAGCCTCCTCAAGATCATTACCAAGTTCTCCCCAGACTACCTTGTTTTCTTCAAGGACATCACAGAAAAACTTATTAAAGAACGCAAAGAGAACCCTGTAAGTTGATACCAATGGCTCCTTTTTCTATTTATAGTATAAATAAAAATAATATTTTATACTCTTTAGTAAGGCTTCGATATATGTGAAAAAATACAAGTGATTATATTAGAAAGAAATAAGTATATAATATTTTTTCTTGAATTTATTTATTTTTCCAATGTTTTTTTCAAATAAATAATAATATTCACCATAAGAATAACATTGTCAAAATAAATTATGACAAATTTTATCGAAAGATTGCAATTGAAATTATAAATGTAATTTATATATATATAATTTATTATTAAAAATAAAATATCCATTCAGACTGACCTTCACCTGAACTGCCAATATCTGTGACCACAAGCCACTATCCGATCTCTGCTCTTCGATTGGCCAGACTTCCCTCACTCTCACAGTTCAAGCTAACCCGAGTTAGGTTAGATCGATCTTTGTCCTCTTATCACACTATGCCGACCTCGAGTGCATCAAATGTTACCTCCTATATAAATTTGCATATAAACAAATAAAATTAACATATTCGTTTCCTTATTGTAATAGCTTTTGTATACTCGTATATCCAGGTGTATAACGCTAATATATTATTATAATTTCAATACAACCACACACAAAAGCGATTTTCATCTTCATTTTATATATTTTCCTTAATTCCAATTAAAGAGCAGAGGTCGGATAGTGGCTTGTGGTCATAGATATTGGCAGTTCAGGAAAAGTTCAGTCTGCATGGATATTTTCTTTTTAAAAAATAAATTATATAAATACTTTTATAAATTAAATTGCAATCTTTCGATAAAATGCGTCTTAATTTATTTTTAACAATGGTATCTATCTTCTATATATATAAAAATGAATGTATGTCTGTTTGTCCTTTATGCCTGACCAAACCACTCATTGGATCGCCATGAAACTTTGGGAAGTTATTTAGTATAGTACTGGGAAGGTTTCTAGCAAATAAAATTTTTGAAATAACTTTTCGCCTAGATATAATCAAGATAACTATTCTAATTTATCTGTTAAAATTCAACAATCTGCTCTAAATATTATCATGATGATACGATGATTTTGTAATGTAGAAAATTAGGAAAGACAAAATTCAGGATGACACGGCAATTTATTTGAGACAAGAATAATGATACAATTCCAAGGCAAGATACTATTCCTTTAACTTCCAATTACGGAGGGAACCAATTAATAATGATTTTATTCAACTTATCGAGTATTTTTCAAGGGACCGGGAAAAAATGTTCACTTTATCGAGAGATTCGTTAGACAAACCTTTACTCGGGTAAAATCCGGGCGAAGCCGGGAATATCCATTTCGTAGCTACACCGTCTCTCCAAGAGGCAGTCTCTTATTAAAGGTCTATTAGAGATTCTTTAATAGCAATTAGAATCTTCAATGAGAGACCACCAACAGGAGAAACAAGTTGATTCATGTTTTTAGGTGGTCTTTCTTAAGAGACTCTATTTACATATTTAAAATATGAAAAAATTAAAATATTTTAAAATTAAAATATTTTAAAATCAACATTTTCTTACTGTTACGTTTAATTACTGTTAATATATATATATCTATATATATAAAAATGAATGTATGTCTGTTTGTTTGTCCTTTATGCCTGACCAAACCACTCATTGGATCGCCATGAAACTTTGGGAAGTTATTTAGTATAGTACTGGGAAGGTTTCTAGCAAATAAAATTTTTGAAATAACTTTTCGCCTAGAAATAATCAAGATAAATATTCTAATTTATCTGTTATAATTCAACAATCTGCTCTAAATATTATCATGATGATACGATGATTTTGTAATGTAGAAAATTAGGAAAGACAAAATTCAGGATGACACGGCAATTTATTTGAGACAAGAATAATGATACAATTCAAAGGCAAGATACTATTCCTTTAACTTCCAATTACCGAGGGAACCAATTAATATTGATTTTATTCAACTTATCGAGTATTTTTCAAGGGACAGGGAAAAAATGTTCACTTTATCGAGATATTCGTTAAACAAACCTTTACTCGGGTAAAACCCGGGCGAAGCCGGGTACATCCATACAAGAATAATGATACAATTCCAAGGCAAGATACTATTCCTTTAACTTCCAATTACCGAGGGAACCAATTAATATTGATTTTATTCAACTTATCGAGTATTTTCAAGGGACCGGGAAAAAATGTTCACTTTATCGAGAGATTCGTTAGACAAACTTTTACTCGGGTAAAACCCGGGCGAAGCCGGGCGGGTCCGCTAGTTCTTAATAATAAAAATCGGTGGACGAGTGGGTAACACCCTCGATTCCCGACAGTCATGAACCGGGATTGAATCTTTAACAATGGTATTCTTAATAATAAAAGTCGGTAGACGAGTGGATAACACCCTCGATTCCCGACAGTCATGAACCGGGATTGAATCTTTAACAATGGTATTCTTAATAATAAAAATCGGTGGACGAGTGGGTAACACCCTCGATTCCCGACAGTCATGAACCGGGATTGAATCTTTAACAATGGTTTTCTTAATAATAAAAGTCGGTAGACGAGTGGGTAACACCCTCGATTCCCGACAGTCATGAACCGGGATTGAATCTTTAACAATGGTATTCTTAATAATAAAAATCGGTGGACGAGTGGGTAACACCCTCGATTCCCGACAGTCATGAACCGGGATTGAATATTTAACAATGGTATTCTTAATAATAAAAGTCGGTAGACGAGTGGGTAACACCCTCGATTCCCGACAGTCATGAACCGGGATTGAATCTTTAACAATGGTATTCTTAATAATAAAAATCGGTGGACGAGTGGGTAACACCCTCGATTCCCGACAGTCATGAACCGGGATTGAATCTTTAACAATGGTATTCTTAATAATAAAAGTCGGTAGACGAGTGGGTAACACCCTCGATTCCCGACAGTCATGAACCGGGATTGAATCTTTAACAATGGTATTCTTAATAATAAAAGTCGGTAGACGAGTGGGTAACACCCTCGATTCCCGACAGTCTTGAACCGGGATTGAATCTTTAACAATGGTATTCTTAATAATAAAAGTCGGTAGACGAGTGGGTAACACCCTCGATTCCCGACAGCCATGAACCGGGATTGAATCTTTAACAATGGTATTCTTAATAATAAAAGTCGGTGGACGAGTGGGTAACACCCTCGATTCCCGACAGTCATGAACCGGGATTGAATCTTTAACAATGGTATTCTTAATAATAAAAGTCGGTGGACGAGTGGGTAACACCCTCGATTCCCGACAGTCATGAACCGGGATTGAATATTTAACAATGGTATTCTTAATAATAAAAGTCGGTAGACGAGTGGGTAACACCCTCGATTCCCGACAGTCATGAACCGGGATTGAATCTTTAACAATGGTATTCTTAATAATAAAAATCGGTGGACGAGTGGGTAACACCCTCGATTCCCGACAGTCATGAACCGGGATTGAATCTTTAACAATGGTATTCTTAATAATAAAAGTCGGTGGACGAGTGGGTAACACCCTCGATTCCCGACAGCCATGAACCGGGATTGAATCTTTAACAATGGTATTCTTAATAATAAAAGTCGGTAGACGAGTGGGTAACACCCTCGATTCCCGACAGTCATGAACCGGGATTGAATCTTTAACAATGGTATTCTTAATAATAAAAGTCGGTGGACGAGTGGGTAACACCCTCGATTCCCGACAGCCATGAACCGGGATTGAATCTTTAACAATGGTATTCTTAATAATAAAAATCGGTGGACGAGTGGGTAACACCCTCGATTCCCGACAGCCATGAACCGGGATTGAATCTTTAACAATGGTATTCTTAATAATAAAAGTCGGTAGACGAGTGGGTAACACCCTCGATTCCCGACAGCCATGAACCAGGATTGAATCCCACGTTAACACTTTGTTTAATATGTGAATAACCTTCACATTCATTGTTGCAATTATCATAAACTAGGTTGTTCTTGTTGAGCGGTACCTAATAAAGTTATTTTGGAACCGGCGGTGGTATTCTTAAGATAAATATCAATATTTAAAAAAAAAAAATGAAAAAAATAAATTCTAAAAAATATTATAAAATTATTTCTAATATAATCCCTTGTATTTTTCCATGTCAAACCTTTCTTCTTGTATCACAATCTGGTTTGTCCAGGATGTCAAACGCTATGACTTCCTTCAGATGCTAATGGATGAACTAAACGAGGAAGAAATGAACGATCCTACTGACCCAAATTTCAAAGGTATTTCTCAATTAACCACATCAAACGGTTTGTTAATGTAGAAACATAAATATCTTCGACGTTGTTTTCTAACATGGTTATGCTTTTTAATGGCATCAATCAGCCAAAAACACATTACAAACATACAGCTAAAATATAAAAAAATCGTGGATATTAACAAGAAGTAGACAAGAAATATTTAAGAAAAATACAAGTAGAAATAAGTAAGAATCATAGAATAATTAATATGAAAATATAGTACAAATGTGATATTGTACTGGGGTAAGGTGCAAAAATTATAAAAGAAAAAAGGCACCTTATTACAGCAACCTTCAGTTGTACGATGAGGAGATGCCTTTTTCATAGAATACTTACTCAAGTAATATAAGAAATTTAGAAAAGAAATATTCAAGAAATACATGGGGCACTAGGAAGGTTTTGTAATATGATTTTATTATTTACAATCTTTAAAAATATTCTCCACCACAATCAATGCATTTCTCCATCCTTCGAAACCAGTCATAAAGCCAATTCTTCCACGTTTCCTCAGAATGCTGGGTGCACTCGTCATTCCATGTCCTCGAAAGGTCATCGCAGAAAAAGCGTTTACCTTTTAGTCTGTTCTTCACGTGAGGGAAGAGGACAAAGTCATAAGGTCTGGACTCTAAGAAGGATGCTCCAACATATTAGTCCAATACATGCAAAATAATCGGCGCAGACTTTCGAACTGGAGCATTGTCATCGTGGAAAAGCCACGTGTCAGTCTTTAGTTTGATAGCTTGAACAATTATAGGAAGGAATTCCTCAGTGTTCCGCTTTGCATTGAATGTCTTTTGATTTTCCAGTACTTCACGACTCACAACTTCTCTGGTAGTAAAGAAGTATAAAAGAAGTATACAAGGCGTAGACAAGAAGTAGGCAAGAAATATACAAGAAGAAGGTAAGGTATCTAATAAATATAGAAGATGCACAGACAAAAGGTATAAAAAGTAGATATAGGTTTGCCCAAAGGTTTGAATCAATCACTATTGCTGTATTGAGATGACAGACAGACTGTGTTCCCAGGACTAACCAAGGACGAGATTGCCGCTCAATGCATCCTGTTCTTCATGGCGGGCTACGAGACCACAGCGTCTACACTGTCCCACTGTGTCTACATGTTGGCACTGAACCCTGAGTGTCAGGACAGACTGGCGGCTGAGGTGGACAATGCTCTCTCTGCAGAGGTAAGTTTGGTGACAAGATAACTATGTAAAACCACAAGCAATCTCTTTCTTGAAACTCGAACGTTAATCAGTTATAACGCTGTGATTCCCTATGAAACCACTTCTCAATTCGATGGCGATAAATATGGGATGGAGTAGTGTGTTCTGCCAGGGCATGGCAGGAGTGATGTGAACTAAAGGAATTGCTATGGATGAATGATATCGCATATCTTAACGTTGCTTCTTTGGTTTTATAGATGGTTTCATTTTTCTTGTCATATCGGCAATCACCCAGTAGAACAGCAAATTAAATCGAAAGCTTGTATATCTTCAAAATGCAAAGATACGCTTCAACCAGCAACTAATCGTTCTTATCATGAAAATATTTGTTGCAATTCTCATGCCCAGCAATGGCCGCAGCCTTGCAGAAAATTGACATAGACCCATAGCAGCAGCTTTAAACACCCAAGATAGTGGACATTGCTGCTGCTGTGGTAGAGATGTATGGAGACATCTGAGGCTCTTCATTGGACACGACAACAACAACAATACAGTATACAGACCCAAGATAGTGGACATTGCTGCTGCTGTGATAGAGATGTATGGAGACATCTGAGGCTCTTCATTGGACACGACGACAACCACAACAATACAGTATACACACCCAAGATATTGGACATTGCTGCTGCTGTGGTAGAGATGTATGGAGACATCTGAGTCTCTTCATTGGACACAACAACAACAACAATAATTTGTTACAATTGAGATCACCTCACTAACAACTATCCACGTGTTGTTCAGGACGTCACACTGGACTACGACACCGTCAAGACATTGCCATATTTGGAGGCTGTCATCTCGGAGACTCTGAGGCTCTTACCCCCTGGCACAAGGTTGGCGGATTCCCTGATGAACTAGTCTGTTTTGGCTCTTGAGCAGATTTGTCTGATTGTCTGTCTTCTGCAATACTTTATTCACTTTGTTATCTCTCATGCCCATTTCGAATATACACTTCATACTCTAAAATACTAATTCTACTATTCAACTTATATATATAAATTATACTTACTTATATTTTACACTCTAGCATCTTCACTGTAATATATCTTTGTATTCATAGCTTTTTGAATACACATTACAAATTTTTACGATACCATTATAAATATACTATCCGCTTCATACACTCCAACATTGAAAATTACTATACAATCGCATTCTAAAGGTATTACTGAATTAATAAGCTAGCACAGGCGGCTCTCTGGATGTGAAGCTGCTTGCATTTCTCGCATGAATGTAAGTTTATTTATTAAAGAGATATAAGCTTGGACAGAGAGCTTCCGAACAACATTCTTCAACAGGCAGGAGCTTGTATTCAGCCTGTTGAAGGAAGTTATTATCCGAAAGCTCTCGCCGATCTCATTGATAAAGAAACTTCTCGCCGTTAGCTTTCTATCAATGATATCCGATGGATACTCCTATTGTAGACAGTACCAATATGTAACTAGGTAACCACAGCTATATACTGTCCTTACAGAAGAAATTGTTTATTTTTAAAAAGAATCATACACGTATATAATAGTTTCGAATTTTGATATACAATCTTTTGGTAAAGAGATATAACACCCACTGTGTGTTTTTCTAATCATCTTATTTTTCATATTCTAACGCTATTCTCAGCTTTCTTTTGCTGAAATGTAGAACTGGTATACACGTGTGTGTTTGTGTATGGACAAAGATCTCGTTGGCCATTTATTGAAAGAAAACCTCGTAAAAGTGTTCAAATTCCCAAACGTGTTTTGTAGGATGGAGAGACAAGCCGCGAGGAACTACAAGCTGAAAGACACGGAAACAGAGATCCCCAAGGACATGATCGTACAGTTCCCAGTGTACGCCATGCACCGGGATCCAGAGTTCTTCCCCGATCCTGAGAAATTTGACCCAGAGAGGTAGGTAGGTACTATCCATACCTCGACTATATTCGACCATCCGTGTATATCGCAGGTTCCTACCAGAGAACAAGGACAACATCCGTCCCTTCACCTACCTTCCATTTGGAGCAGGTCCTCGCAACTGTATAGCTGAGAGGTTTGCTCTGCTGGAAGTGAAGCTCTGTCTGGCTAAGGTCATTCAGAAACTCCAGTTTCACCGCGTTCCTGAAACAAAGGTGCTTATCTTCAGTTTCATATCTTGATGGAAATTTATTTTATTGAAAAGAAAGAGATATTATTCATGGTAAAATTGTGAAAACTTTTGAAATTACAAATATTTTCTCACAATGAGTTTCTGTTTGGTAAATAAGATCGATTCCATAACCGCTCTCGTAGGATGTTATGGAATCGAAGCCGTCCCTGTACTGATGAGGGCCTTAGCCTGAAACCATGGTATACTGGTTGTTGACTTTTGTCTGAAATTGCTAAGACTGGTGCTGTTGCTAATTCTCTATCGTCACTAGTAAATATTTATACTACGTTGATGCACAATTAAAGGGAGATGTGCCTCTTTTGATACATTTACAGAATTATTATTTCCTTTTTGATGCGTTTTGAATATGGTCTCCCTAAAGCCGGTGTACAAGCATCTAGAAGGTAAATATACCAAGATATTGAATACAGAATAAGTAAAGAAATATTTATGGATGTAAAAGATAAGTTTCTGGATGTGTAAAAACAAGTTTATGGCTTGAAATGTTTGAGTAATTTGGAGCAATCCCATTCCTACAGGAAAAGAGACTGGAAATTCGCGAAATTTCGGGGCTAACTCACTATAATGAACAACATCTATATAAAATATTTACTACTCTCCTGCTGGATAAAACATTTGTTTATAAATATTTAAATTTTTCAAGGCGATTGATAAAATGATGGAATAAGTGCTCAACTCCACAGACAATGGCTGATTGCTCCCTCTCCCCTCTAAATTTCTTTTCTCCTCACTCATGTACATATATAACCTTTTAGGGGAATCCCCTTGTAAGACAATAGTGTCTTAGTAAAGGTTATTGTTGTTGTAATATGGAGCAATCCTATTTCTCCAAGTGCACTTTGTGCGATACCATCAGAGAAAGTAATGTAAACGGAATGTATATTGAAGGATTCTGCACTGGTTGTGTGCAGGTTCCCCTGGCGTTCTTACCCTCCAACGGATTGTTGGTAGCCCGTGAAGTCACGCTACTGGTAGAGAAACGGAGCTGAATGGATTTAAGCCTATCTCTAACTTAATCTGTAATTTCACATCTTGAAATGTATTTTAATAAATTATTTACTTGATTTTTTTTTGCATATATGTTGATTAATTTATTAAAACAACACATCGACATCTCCAAGTCCTGTTAACTGACTCAGCATAGCGGAGAAGTGACAGGACAGTATGTCTTGTATTCCTGGTACCCTAGACATGAACTGTCCTACTAAGCCCAACTAAATGTTAACACACGTATTCCTACCTTCGTAATCCAGGTTGTGGCTGTCTAAGACAACGGTTTAGACCACTGCTTCACCGACCCTCACACAAGCTCACACATTGAGTAATGTATATACCAAAATATGCCGCTAAGATAAATAAATCGAGACAAATTTGGGGATAATTAATTTATTATAAAGGTGGGTATTTACCTTTTAGTTCTCCAATAATATTATTTACAAGAGGTATTTATAGGGAGAACAACTTATCCTAAGGTAAAGATAATAACGAGCGTCGTCAGCCACCGAGGCGTCCCGTTTTCCTTATTTACAGATAAGATTCGGAAAACCCTCAAACCTGTGGTCCCCCCCGGGGTCCAGCGATGATTGATAGGTGTCCCATGGAGCTTCTTGTGACCGGAGTTGCAGAGGTACTTGACAATATTGTTGCACCAGGTTTGGTAGAGTCTTCAGCCTAATCCTCAGATATGTCTCCAGAACATATTCCAACCATCATACAAAGTTAGATAAGTAAATAATGTTTGAAAAAGAAAGAATAAATAAAAAAAATTTAAGGTAAATAATACTTTTAATTTTGATTTCGCAATCTTTCGAGCAAATTTTCTGTTCTTCAACGGTCACACACTTTTATGTACAATATCAAGATGATCTTTGTACGAAATAATTGAAGTTTTGACCGTTGAAGAACAGATATTTTGGTCGAAAACTTTCGAAATCAAAAATTAAAATAAACTCTTTACCTTAACCTTATTTATTCTTTCTTTTTCAAATAATTTCTAGGTAACATTTGCTCACATAAAGTTTACAATGCGATAACTCCATCGTAAAGATAGAGGCTGCCTGGCCGGTGGCATTCATAGTTCTTCAAATTGATTGATACTTCGGCCAGTAAATCTTTTTTATTACCTCGACGTTTCGACAAAAATATTTTATAATACAATATAAAGCGGCTTTTAATTGTAGAACGACATTTTTAAATTATCCCGCAGGTGTTTCTTTTGAACGAAAATCGAAATTTATTTTAAGTAGAAATAACGATTATTTCTAACCTTAGGGATGAAGTATGAAAGGATGAATTGTGAAGAGTAATGATAAACGGAAAAATAAAAGTGTTTAGGGATGGGAATTCCGTTTATCATTGCTCTTCACAATTCATCCTTTCATACTTCATCCCAAAGGTTAGAAATAATCGTTATTTCTCTTTGATATAAATTTCGATTTTTCGTTCAAAAGAAACATTTGCGGGATAATTTCCACATGTTCTACAAAAATCTTTTGTCCTCGTCAGGAGCGAACAAAAATTAAAAAATTTGGCAAAGCGTTAAAAATTATGTTGAAACGTCAACACAATAAAAAATATTTACTGGCCGAAGAATCTTTGATTGAAGATTAACTCTGCTTTAAGCTGCCTCCAGAATCATTTATTTCCCACAGTGGTAACATAAAGGTAACCCAGGCTCCTGGAGCGTATCCATAGATCGCCAACTACACGGGTATCCATAGATATTTCCCACAGTGGTAACATAAAGGTAACCCAGGCTCCTGGAGCGTATCCATAGATCGCCAACTACACGGGTATCCATGGATATTTCTCACATCAAAGTTTAAAGAGTTTTTGTAGTTACACAGTGTAAATTAACACAAAGCAACAACGCGCCATCTATACATATAAATTTTTTTTATAGTTACACAGTGTACCAATATACAAATAGTAATTTATACTACATATATAATCGGGAAAAATAGTACAAATGTGACATTGTACTGGGATAAGGTGAATACATTAAGAAAATGGTATTTTCCTATCGTGCAACTGAATATATAATCTGTTTTGAATATTCGAAACTAATATAGACGTGTATGATTCTTTTGAAAAATAAACAATTTCTACTGTCCTTACTGCGATGGAAAAATTAAAGGGAGGCCTGGATCATCAGTGGTGAACCCTCCCAGAGGTTTCGCCAGTTTAACCTACCAATGGTAGATTTTCCCATCGCAATAAGGGCAGTAGAAATTGTTTAATTTTCAAAAAAATTCATACACGTCTATAATAGTTTCGAATTTTTATAACAGATGGCGCGCTATGCATCATAATATAACATGTTTATAACATATATTATGTTTATTAGATAATATAAATATGAAATATCAAATTGAATATAAAACATATGAAAAATATAATATTACAAATTAAAATAGCTACATTCGAGAGCCAAGATGCAACAATATAATTTAGAGATATACTACAGTGACAGGATGTACCCCACAGCAAGATAGTTCGTCATTGTACAACAAGGTAGATGAGATCACACAAAAGGAAAGTGTTGGCACAGACAGCTGTAGGTACAGACAAGATGGAGTGGTGGCTACAGCTCATCACTGGGCTGGCGGCCTTCCTGGTGGCCTTCACTTTGTAAGTACCCAGCTTCAATTATGATATATCATGATTAACCTAGCGTCATCTATCGCTGTAAATCATAAACATATGTTTTACGTTACTTTTTATATCTTAAAAGGTATCAAGCTTGTAGAGCTTGTTAATGGTGTCTGCTGGGGATGGGTAGAGCTCATCAATAGATGAGTCAATACAGTCAATAATGTGGTTTGAGGTTGCAGGTTGACCCTTATTACAGATGGCGTACATAAAGATAAATGCAGATCAATATTAAACTTTTTGCTTTGTTAAATTATCTCATTTTTATTTACAGTTTTTACCTTGCTAGGAAATGTATAATAATAAAACACAGAAAAGTATAGGTTTTAGTATAAAAATACTTGAAATTACATCATAAAGTTAAAAGAAGAGTTACAATACACTTCTTCATATTAAAATTATCGGCAAGCTTTCGAGTGTTACCTCTGTTTATTTGATGATAAGAATGTTGTAGGCCTGAAGAAGAATTATCGCTCAAAAGCTCGGCCGAACATTAAATAAAGAAGCACATTGCGATTTGTCCTTTTTAATTTTAAAAGTATATTTTATCTGTAAATTAATATTAACTATTCCAAAGACTGAGCACTTTATATATTTAATATGCTAATCCCTTAATAGAATGTTCAAATCTATAAGCTTGAGGGATGAGTTTCTTTTGCAAATAAATTTATTTCGAGCTTTCGGGCAACGCCCTTCTACAGGAAAATTAAAAATAAAGTAAATCAAATTATATTACACTGAGATTAAGCGAGGCAAATGTATAACAAACTATAGAAAATAAATATCAGAAACAAACAGTGCTTGCCTAGCTTAATCTCAGTGTAATATAATTTACTTTATTTTTAATTTTCCTGTAGAAGGGCGTTGCCCGAAAGCTCGAAATAAATTTATTTGCAAAAGAAACTCATCCCTCAAGCTTATAGATTTGAACACTTTATACATTTGTGGGAATTTACATTCAGGTGAATAACGTAATTTATCACCTATATGAGATGTTTTGAAGATCTGAAACTCACTGAGTGCATGGTGGTCCAGGTATACTTCGAGGAACTTCAACTACTGGAAGAACCGCGGAATTCCCTATGCGCCCCCGAAGTTGCTCATTGAAGTGCTGCTTCGCATTTATTTTGGGAAAATGCGGGTTCGTTTGGAATTTATTTGCATATAATAAAACTAATTGAATCCATAGATATTCCAGGGGGTCGGTGGAAAGCTGGTTAAACCGTTTGGTTTTCGACCACTAGGACCCGGGTTCGATTCCCGCATTGGACACTTTTTTCTGTTAAAAAAAATGCTCCAATGGCCCCCGATTCTTGCAAAAGTCCAACCCCACCAGCGAGTGCAAGTAACCAAACGGGGCTCTGGAATTTGTAAGTGCAAAGTCGAACTGCTTTTCACATGTGTAGACATGTGGTGCGCTTACAGTAAAAGCAGTCGCTAACTACCCACCATGATTATCATGGCCTGTACCACGTGTACTAGGGATAAGCAAAAAAAAAAAAAAAAAATAGATATTCCATTTCCAACAATAGCCATAATAACAAGCCCTAACCCAGTATGAAGAATTAGTCAAAAACATAAGTTTCTAAATGATGAATCTCTATTTTACTCTTTCTGTCCATCATAAAATTGTATTCATATGCATATATGCTTATGAAAATTCGAAGCTAATAGACGCGCATGATTCTTTTGAAAATTAAACAATTTCTACTGTCCTTACTGCAATGGAAAAATTAATGGGAGGGCCTGGTTCATCAGTGGTGAACTCTCCCTGCGGTTTTGCCAGTTTAATCTACCATACCGCTGTTATATTGAATTTTTAAACCTTCCTTTTATAGTGATACTGATGCTAGACTCACCACTGATGAGCAAGGCCCTCCCATTAATTTTTCCATTGCAGTAAGGACAGTAGAAATTGTTTATTTTAAAAAATAAACATACGCGTTATAATAGTTTCGTATTTTCATAACAGATGGCGCGCTAATGCATTATAATTCAGTTAAACCTGTCTATAGCGACCCCTCTTGGGACTAATCAAAATAGGGTGCTATAGAGAGGGGGTGCTATAGACATGTCACTTTTAATGTAAATCGCATCGTACTACGTATATAAAATTGGGCGCTATAGAGAGGGATGCTCTATTTAGAGGTAGCGTTATAGACAGGTTTAACTGTATATGTTTAGGCATATGCATTGATTATTTATAAAACTGCAACCTTGTTTCCCTACTTATTGGTCACATCTTGTCTATTGCTGCATCAGGTTTGTCGGCCTTAGTTTTCTCCTCACGCAGCTCTTGTGTCTTTCCATTATAGAACGAAGTACAGTACCGGGAAGGAATTGATCAATTTGAATCCCTCAGCAAATGTTACTGATCACAGAACAGAAAAGTGGGATGTCTAAAGTTGATATCACTTCGAGCTGCCCCATTGAAATGCTCCAGGTGTTCTATCAATGCCAGATGCACGAGCGAACAAAGAAGAATTGTGTGGCCTTCTAATTGTGTAAAACTACAGATGTGGGTGCAATCTATGGTAAATGTAGTCGCTCGAAAAACAAGTCATATGTTTTTCATTTTATTTCAATTTAAAGTGCTATGTCCCCCTTGGGACACTTGCACTGTCATACATGTATGACATTTGTCTATACATATATATACAATAATTTCAGGCCGTGAATAGAATAGTCATGTGATGTTAACAATGAGAAAGAGAGGAAAAAAACGAGAAAAAAGAACTGTGTACAAAATAAATAATGTAATATATTTTTCTCTCAATATATAATAAGTATTTAAAATATGTATATAATAATGTGTGTATAAAAATTGTATTTATTATTAAGTTGTTAACGTGATACTCCTGTTAAAGGACTGACAAATCCGAAAGATTGAAAAGGAAAAGTTGAACAGGATACTTAACCCTAGAAGTTTCATTTATTTTATAAAAGAAAGAGGTGTCTGGTAATATGTACAATCAGCATAATATAAATTATCAGTTATATAAAATATAATTTTTACCGCAATTAAAAATATTTCGACCTTAATTACAGCGATGGAAAAATAGTGAAAACCCTGTGGTGAAGTCTTCCAGAGATTTCGTCAGTTGAATCTACCAAGTAGCTCAAATATTGTATTGGGCTGTAATGATTATATCTAGCTGGAATCTTATAATTATTCTGGTTGTAGGTATTTCAGTCAAACTTTGCTCCATGAACAGTAGAAATATATACACCAATACCTCGCTTTGCGTCGTTTCGTTTTGCGTTTTTTTCGAAGTTGCGTCGCTGCTTAATTTTTACTGATTTTCACTGTGCGTCGTTAGATTTTCGAAGTTGCGTTGTTTTGGATTCAGGTCTTTAATTTTTTTTTTTTTTTGAATTTTTTTCCTAAAATATGGCAACACCTTTGTTTTTGATTGCGCCTTCACGTATTTTCACTTTGCGTCGTTTCAATTTGTGTCGTGTTTTTTGGAACGTAACCCCAACGCAAAGCGAGGTATGGGTGTATTTACATGAATCCGGCATTGTTCCGACGTGAATTCAGAAATATAAATCTGTGTTATATACAGAAATTAAATTAAAATAATGATGAGACAAAGGCGGGGATGTGATACTCAGATGGTTTATTTGGTGTAGTGCTGGACTCGTGATCCATCCAGGAAGGTCATGATGTTCGGGGTCTCACTGTTGTAGGAGTCCTATTGGAGCGTAGGACGGGTTTAATTAAGTCCGAACGGGAGGGCTCGGTTAGCAACCTTGCCATGAACTCTCGGAGACGCCTGTGGGTTTGATTGGCCGATCCCATGGAGCCAGACCATAATGGCGGGCGCGAGGAGCCAAACAATGGCCGCTCGGTGCATGGAGAATGCATCATTCCTTTTGGTTAGGTGACCTGGATACAGCAATGGGTATGCTATCGCATGCCGGTTTATGGACCGAAAGGTCTGGGTGGCCACTGCTCCAAGGATGTTGTTGGAGGGGATGGAGCTGTAGCTGTACATTATAATCGCCGGGTCGAAATCCAAAAAGGACGAAGATTAATTTGTAATTTGGCACATTGTATTTAACACATTGCCGTGAAACGGTGGTCAATGGTCAAATACAATTTAACCTCGTCCTCTCTGTGGTGCCGTTTCTCTAATAAGTAATTAATTAAAATAAATAAAAGTTGAAATAATTTGTACTGCTCCTGTGTACCATCGGTCGGATACTTGTTGACACACAACAATGATGGAACAAGTTTCTTGAGATGAGTTACTTATCATTTCATTAATACATTCTCAAGCTTTCGGAAATTTCTACCCTTCTACAGGTTACAATAAACAAATAATAATAAACGCTGTTCTATTATTTTAAGGCGTTTATTATTTGTTTGTATTACGATGCACTAGCGCGCCATCTGTTATGAAAATTAGAAATTATTTTAGACGCGTGAAATTCTTTTTGAAAATAAACAATTTCTACTGCCCTTACTGCAATGGAAAAATTAATTGGAGGGCCTGGCTCATCAGTGGTGAACCCTCCCTGTTTAGGTTTCACGAGTATGGTAGATTAAACTGGCGAAACCGCTGGGAGGGTTCACCACTGATGAGCCAGGCCCTCCTATTAATTTTTCCATTGCAGTAAAGGGCAGTAGAAATTGTTTAATTTCAAAAAGAATCTTACGCGTCTATAATAATTTCTAATTTTCATTATTTTATATATTTATTAGGTAAAAAAGGGGACATTTCTCGGCCCGATAAGTAATTTATTTCACCGATGTTTCGAGAGAAATATTTTAACCTCGTCAGAAACATTCAAAAACTTCATTAGAGAGAAAGAGCGCCGAGGTGTTTTACTTTTTCTAAAATATTATAAATGTCTTTCAGACACTCTTCAACTTTCTATATTTCTTATTTCTATTGTGGTGGTTCGTCTGGTTTTGAAGAAATGATTCAATTATTCATTCCAAGGTATTTTAATTATTACAGATGAATAATATAAAAATAAATATCAATGTTATTATTATTGTTACAAATTAAAATCTAGTAAAAAAAGAGTTGAAAAAGGTTTGATGAAAATAGATGGATGAAAATGGACGTTGGCTCGTGGTGGCCGTCAAAACAATGGCATCCTCCCACGTGCTTAACACGTCACCACCACCGCCGCGCATGCGCCGACTTAGCTTACCCAGCCGGCCGAGGTGGTGGCGGTTGAAAGGGCTGTTCAAAATTGGCGGTGGGTCAAAACACCGTAACAGATATCCATTCTTAAAAGATCAACATACAGAGTGAATCCAAAATACACCGAGGACAAACTTCGGGAACTGTCATGTTCCTCAACATAGTCATCGCTGGGGACACGGATTCCATAACTCGCAAGTCTGAACTCAAGACGATTCTAAGTTCCTGATTGGATTCAGACGTATATTTTTCTCTACTGTTTGAACTCTGTAAACTCTCTCTTGACCATTGACTAGATGTCAACAAACCAATTTTAATTGTCAATTGTCACCTCTTTAACTTTCTCTATTTTTTATTTCTATAACTGATGTATTATTAAAAGATCAACTTACAAGGTGAAGCTAAAAAACACCGATGACAAATTTCAGAAAGAAGTGCGATATTTAGCAATAGAAAAACTTCTGACATAATTTCGACGTTCTAAAATATTTAAAGTGATTACTCATCGTAAAGGTCAGCAAATAATGATGATAAATATCTATTTATTTGATCTATGAAGAATATATTTCCCTCAACTATAGAGTTAGGTATGGAAGAGAGGAATCTTCTCCTCAGTCTCAATTCCGGAAGATGCAATTAAACTATATTTTTCCTCGTTATTTATAATTATTATTTTATTTTTAAAAGATATATATATAATGTTAAACCTGTCTATAGCGCTCTCTCTTGGGACTCACCCAAAGGGTGTGTTATAGACAGGTCACTTATTATGTAAAACTTTTACATTTTAATGTGTTTAAAATCGGGTGCTATAGAGAGGAAGGCGCTATTTAGAGGAGGCGCTATAGACAGGTTTAACTGTATATATATTTTTTTTCATTATCATTTTTTATTTATTTATTTATTGTTGCAAAAGCACGAAGTCCAAAGGACTATTGTGCTGTGCTAGTATTATTTACATATATATGATTTTATAACGAATCACAAGTTTTTACGAAGGAGCTTCTTTTATTGTACTTGTGCTAGCTTTCGAACCTTTCGGTTCTTCAACAGGCGTGGCTAGTATGACTATACTAACAGGGTATAAGCGCGCTTGAGCCATTATATACAACTTATAAATTTACATGCGAAGTGATATTTCAAATATAATTAATATAGAAATAGGAATTATGACTATGAAATATAAAATAAAACTATGCGAATGAACTTAAAGATTTTTAAAATTTAGATAAAATTTTGGAAAATATACGCTAAAAGTTAAGTAAAATTATGATATTCACTGTATGCAAGTAGATCAGAGGCACCCCAATGGGCAGCCCTCTTTCATCCATAGTTGCTGAAGTCGTGATGGGGTCCTTGGACCAGTGGATCAATCAGACGCATTCTTCCGACATCCATTATTGGAGGAGGTATGTGGACGACATCTTCTGTATACTCAAACCGAATAAGCTCCAACCTATTCTTAACACTCTACATTCCTTTCACGCAGACATCAAATTTACATATGAAACAGAAACAAACCTAGTATTACCTTTTCTGGACATCCTCATTATTCGCACTCCACACAGAATACACACAACAGTTTATCACAAAAAGAATATCCCACCCCTATACACCCATTTCTCCTCCAATAGCCCTATAGCCTATAAAATAAATACAGTCAGGACCTTAACCAAAAGAATACACACGCATTGCTCATTACCTATATTCAAAACCATAGAAAAAAACAGAATTACCACCCTTCTAACCACTGCAGGATACCCGGGAAAATTCATAGATAAATACACGTTTGATCCCACTGCTCCGAGGACCTCCACGACTTATAGAGCCGTTTGCTATCTTCCATATTCCTCGTTCCCTGTTACCATATCCAGAATCCTTCGCCCATATGGCATCCAGGTTCATTTTAACAGCCCCCCCCAATCTTGCTGCCCTTCTCAGGAATCCTATCACCAAAGCAGACACACCCAGCAATCCCATCCACTCCACCGGAGCAGTATACGCGGTTTCTTGCCAGGATTGCCCAGCCTCCTATGTGGGGGAGACTGGCAGAACCGCGTACATCAGAATCACCGAACACAAACGAAACATAAACAATAGAGACCCGAAGTCACTTATATACCAACACATTTCAAACACTGGCCATAACTTTAACTTAGATCACCCCAAAGTCCTATATCAACACATAAACAATAAGCAGCACAGATTGGTACTGGAATCCATCATATCTTCCCAAACAAACAGCATCAATAGGAAAATAGATCTACCGGAAATATATCATATAATAACTCAATAGTTATCCAGTGATACGCTCTGGTGTGTGGTCGGGTTGGAGTGGTCCCCTGCTTGGCTTTTCGGTGTTGAGGTGTTTTAAATTATACTGGTTCTAAGCTTTGCAAATTTTAAAGTGTCACACTACTTGCATACAGTGAATATCATAATTTTACTTAACTTTTAGCGTATATTTTCCAAAAAATTTATCTAAATTTTAAAAATCTTTAAGTTCATTTGCATAGTTTTATTTTATATTTCATAGTCATAATTCCTATTTCTATATTAATTATATTTGAAATATCACTTCGCATGTAAATTTATATGTTGTATATAATGGCTCAAGCGCGCTTATACCCTGTTAGTATAGTCATACTAGCCACGCCTGTTGAAGAACCGAAAGGTTCGAAAGCTAGCACAAGTACAATAAAAGAAGCTCCTTCGTAAAAACTTGTGATTCGTTATACAATTGTACCAATTATACGGAGTTTACCTGTATAAATATATATGATTAATTATTTAGACGATGGATTAGTAGTGTTTTGTAAATTATTGTACAAATAGTTCTAAACTTAACAAAGTTCTCATAAGAGATAGAGTATATACACAAAGAGAATTTGGTAATGTTTCAAAGTATTTACATACAATTTTCATTATCATTTCCAACACTAGAATCTGGATGTATGGGATAAATATATAGATAATTATCATAATCATTGTCTAATAATAGGATATGTAAATAAAAGACAATTCGCTGAATGAAGAGTTTATATATAACGGCAATACGAACTTTCAACGGTCCTTTGACAGTAACGTAGTTATACCTGTCGAAGGGCTCTTGAAACCTTGTATTGCCGTTGTATAAAAGAAACACTTCCCTAATCGAAATGTATTCTATTTATAATTATACCGAAGGGATTATATTACTAACTATTCTCATCATCAAAAAGGAAAATATTCACTGCAGGATATGTGGAAATAGGATATCTGATGAAATCTCCCACTATATCATAGAATGCAAATATTTAGGTGAAGAAAAAGAAAAAAAAACTCTTAAAAACACCTTCTGGAGATTTAGCAACCCACTGAAGACGCTGAGAACTATTTCAGAAAAGAAAAATATAGCAATTAGAACTCTATAATTTCTAAAGATCAATGGCTTTTCTTGATTTATCAAGAAATTGGGTTGGCCAAATATCAGGGAACAGGCTAAATCAATGTTTAGTTGATTTCTGTTCCACCAGATGGCGCTCTGCCTTCTGTAAAGCACATGTGCTCCTGGTTAGGATATACCATTTTTATTACAGATCAATTGTAAATAGATTCATACACAAAATAGGTAGTGAGGAAAGTTTTAGAACAGATGTGTAAATAAATCCCTTTTCATACAAATGTTCACGTACACATGGGGAAAGGGAGGGAAAATTACTGTATTATTTTGTTGTTTTATGGCGAATCCATACAGGGCAATGGGCCCTAATAAAAGCCTTTTTGTTATTGTTGTTGTTGCTATATTACAAACAATTAGAATCTGTATAGGACAAATATATAGTTATTCATCATCATAATATAAATTGAAAATACTTAGCACGCCGCTGTTTCAAATCTTCACCAATATAGTGTCGGATATGTGGTAAACTTCTGTGAGGGTTCTCCACCGATGAGCCAGGCCTTTCTA